>JAQPZY010001489.1:1535000-2007500 GCA_029931535.1 Margaritifera margaritifera | reverse complement strand
CTTTTATGTTAATTCCTAGCGGAGTTGGCGACTTGTTTTGGTACAACAACATGTGGTAAATAAACAACACTTTGTCTATATTTCCTTCTCGTGCAAAACACAAAAATCTGGTGTCAATAATGCGGAACTTTTGTCAGGGATCGAATTTTTTCCAAGCAGTGGTTTTAAGTTAACCCCATCCCTATTTCACATTTATTAACTATTACATGACTATCAATGCCAATAATGTGCACTTTGCAGTTTATATAGATCATGAAATGAGAAAATAGTTACAATTTTGAACTTGACTGTAGCATCATTTAGTACAGATTATTGGTATGATATAGGTTTATATATTAAAGCGTTAAAGATGTGGAAGTATACTACCAATAGGATATGCATTTGTGAGCAATAAAGACTTCTTGAAACGTTAACCCTTAAATTAGGTAGATTTAAGCAAAGATATTTATAATTGAATAAGCATTTAGGGGATAAGAGACTTTAACGTTTTTCTGTCCCAAATAAAGTTTCGCCTGAAATAAATACATACATATACACATACATTCAAACGTACGTACTTACATACATACCGACAGACATACATACCTACATACAGGTGGTTCGAAAGAATACAAATATTTAAATACTCAGCTGCAAAATAGACTTTATAACAACAACAACAAAAATAATAATAATAATAATAATAATAATAATATTAATAATAATAATAGGTCTGACGCCGTAAATATACTCGGTCTGAATGTGGTTTGACGTCTACAAAAAGGAACTGGCAATCTATTGTCGGGCAGAAAATTCAAGTCTTGTGACGAAAGAATGGCCCAGTTTACAAACGTTATCTCAACTTTTTACATTGAATATTGTTTACAAAATTGAAAATTGGCGTTCTTCTGGTGCAAAGAAGAAATCAGTGAAAAGTTTAAGATGGAAGCCACTGTAACTTCAAAAAAAAAAAAAAAAGCAAAAAGTAAAAATTACTGCAACCGACAGTCACGGTTGTCTACGTCCTCGAGCAAAGGAATATTTTGAGAGAGTCGTGTCAATTCCTGATTCGCATTCCATATTTGTAATACAGTGCCTAAGTTATTCAAACAGAACAATGTAGTTAAATTTCATTTTAAAGGCGAATTTAAACTGTAAATAGGACTTGTATGCAATACGGCGGGCCTCATTCGCTCCCACCTTGATGTATAACAGCCTACTAAAACTGTTTTCCAAAACTGAAAAGTAGCTGTTGGCAAAGAAGCGTCTTGATAAAATAGTAGCGATGTGTACGGTAAATATAATATAAATATCAATGATTCAAAAAGCAACTATTTTAATCTGGTAAAAAAATAAGATACAACGGCATGGCACAATTGGCTTCCGCGGTGAACCAGACATTTAAAAAACCGTCTGGAATTCCTCATGTAATTACGGGACCACGAAATCTTATTTTCACATATGCCTTTAACGAATATACTAAGTGAATGAAAATATATAATACAATTTGACTCAAATCCACTGAGCAGTTTTTAAGATATGGCCGATTACTTTCAAACATTCGGGTCCGTAGTCTGGGTTATGAAAATCACCATGCTGGATATAGTTGTAACGTCTTAGTGACTTTACTAAGACGCATCCTGTCTATCGCCGATAAATTTGTCAACCGATTCGCTGTCGCCATGAAGTTTGTTTGAACTGTTAAAAGAATCACACAAAACAACGATGTTAAAATATGTAGTAAATAATGAAGATGAATTCCGAGTATGGAGATATACGAAGAGGCAATTTATAATGCTTGTCAGATTTGTATAACGCTTATCACTACGGTAAGATAACTATAGTTTATTCGTTACGTAAATTCAAATATGTATCAAGATGCTCCGATCTACTGCCCAGACGTGTACTTTTTTCAGATGGAATCAAATTATATCCAAATTAAATCCAAACTATTACAAACTTTGAGTAACCATTCACATTGAAAAAAATTACATATATATCGGCATCCTGTGGATCTGTCAGGTCATTATTTATTCCTTACGAATGTGCCAACAAAAAAAAGGAAGAATTTTCTACACATTTTACAATTAATATAATCGATGTGGCACAAGCAGTCATTTTCCCTTTAATAATAGATTACACTGGACGGAATGCATTTGTACATTAGATTATGTAGCAAAATGCACACAAAATCCATGGTTTGAAAGCTCTGGTACTTGATTTACGCGTGCTAAGATGTATTGTTTGTTCGGTGTTGTGATTATGTCACTAAAGGTACTGCTAAACATGGGGAAGATGATCATTATATAGAAGGGTCTACCTAGTTGTATAAGTTTTAGGTCAAAATGGGCCGGGATCAAAACTAGCAGTGCAAAAATCCCATTAGGTCATTCACGTATAATCATCAAAATATCTATTAAGTTATGAAATATTTTTTGCTTAATCGTGTAATCTTGAAAAAAATGGATTTGAAACAGTAGATTAAAACGGAGCTTTGGTTCAGAAGGGGAACCTTTTTTATACAGGAGAACAAGATGCGACTGAAGCTGAACGCAAACGCCACAACAAAGCTATGGAAGACCACCAAGCCGCGCAGGACGAGTACCAATGAAAGTACAACGGGAATCTCGATTACATTAATCAAAGGCTGTGCTACGAGCAGCGTGCCTCAAAAGATTATGAAGAAGCTGAAGTCTCATTGAGTGATTACAACCAGGCTGTGACTGAAGGTATCAAAACATAGCTTTCTGACTTTTACACACCATCTACAGAGCAGCAAAAAAACGAAATTATGTTTGTCGGGGGGGGGGGGCACGCCGTCGGCGGCTATATTGCTTATAACTACTTCTAAACCCTGTCGGCGTTGCATCGCGGAAGACAAACAAACGACAGATATTTTTTGTGCGGCTGTATATATATTCTGTCTCGTCTCGCTCGCAAAACGCAAGTTAACATGAGGCTACCGGAGGAACTTTGGGTACACATGCACGGGGTGAGTGCGGCGGCACGCCGCGAAAAGAGTCCCCTGATTTCTGTCGTTCTGACACTTAAAGCACATCGCCGACCGCTTGTTCCAGAGCTGGCGCGACCCGACCGACAGGCCCACGCAACAGTTGTACTTTGCAAACAAATCAACGCCCCTTGCTCCAACCCCTGTGATGGCAGTGCGTGAGCTAAGAGACCTTGGATTTCCCCTGACCATCTCAGCAATGGAGCGGTTGTATGCTTTTCTAGAGTACCTCGCCATCTTGGGCTGGCGCATGCTTTGTATGTACCATCCGGAGCAGCAAGTTGGAGCGCGATCTGCTCGTTTGTAGCTCAAAAGCGTTTGTAGCTCAAGAGTGGATAGCACGGCAAACTGCTAAACTACAAAACACGCAAACGCAATGAATACTAGGCTTGAGACGATATACTTCAGCCCGCGAGGTTAGTGAAAGGGCGTGACAGAGGTCAAGAAACTGGCAGAAACCGTTAAAGTCTCACAAGGTGTTCCCAGGGCGTGGCTCGAAAAGCAAGCCATGTGACTGATCTACCTGCCGACACCAAACAAGGGCTAAAGTAGCCCAATATGCTACTGGTTGGTCCCAATCGGGAGATTATGGACGCAGTGTTGCAAACTTGGCCAATCACGGCGTGCGTGTAAGGCGGGGCGAGGCCGGCAACCATTGTGCATAGGGCATTGTGGAGCGGTTGAATTTAACTCTAGCCTAGCGGCTCTTTCTGCCCCAGTACACCCAGGAGATGTTACTTTACGAGAGCAGACTACAAGCGCGCGTAGCACTGAATGGGTTAGAAGGCTGCTGGCCCATGTGGCGGCCCTAAACGTCGAGGTATCACGGCTCACAGGTATGATACCTATTGATGACAAGCGCACAACGGACGTCTGCAGCGTCTGTGAAGTTACCGCTTAATCTGGAAGAGCAACGCCTGCCCTCAGATACACTGCTGCGGCACCTTTATGCTCTGGGAGAGCTGGTGTGTGGTCGGTCAAGGTGTTCACCCTGGCATTCCAGGCCAGCCGTCTACATACCATCTTTCAGGTAGTGATTCTTCGCGTAGAGGTTACTTTCGTGAGGAACAACATATTATATCTGAAGGCACTCATCTACCACCTAAGGGCATTCTTATCCATTGCCTTGTGCAGTAATGGCCGTAAGCCTGCGTCTTAATGCTATCCGCGCAATCCACTTTGTGGTGTCCAGCGGACTAAGGCTTATCTTGTTTATGAGGTACACCCCCATTTTGTGATGGTCCCTGCGTATGGCGATCGTGGAGTGTCGAAACCCTTTTCTATCTCAGAGGCACTCGAGGTAGAGGTGATGCCTGAGGTCGGCCCTTGCGACTGTCCTGGAGATGAATTTTGGTCTTACGTACCTCTGTGCTCGATAGACCTTCCAGATCCATCTTTTAACTTGCCTTGCCTAAACTTTTATTTATCGTGCTGTAAAGTGGATGCTTTTCAGAGTAGTCGCTCATGTCGTGGAGGTGAGCATCTTCTGCCGTATCGTGGTATACATCGGTGGTCTCGATGCTAAGCAGGTGCGCCTTATCGCCGTAGCGCGTTTTTATCTGATTGTAGCAGAAGTCGTACATGAGGTGTTTGTTCAGGTCGAGGATTGCCTGCCCCGTATAGATGGGGCGGTTGAGCTTCAGGTTGGCCTTTGTGGAATGTACAGCAACAAGCTTGCCGTCAAAGAATTTCCGCGATTGAAACGCTGAGTCGGCAATCAGGCGGCGCAGCTTGTCTTCCACGCCATCAGGCCTCACAAGATCCACCCAAATCCGCTACCTTAGGTTTTCGCTTTAGTTTGCAGGTCTGTGTTCAGTTGTATGTACGGTGCCATCCACGCGCTTTGATCGAACTCTATTATTCGGTGTACTTTGGTGACACGCAGCCCCAACCTGATGTAGAGCTGGAGGTTTTGCGTAGACTGGGGACTAACTTCACGCATTCAGTTAACTTACTCCCAATTAGCTCACTAAATCACATTGATAGTAGCTGAGCCAATCCTTTGGAACGCTCAACGGATATGCGTTATGTGCGTCGTGAAGATACGTTGAATACTCAATGTTGACCTCTAGGATGTAGACCTTGGGTGAGTCCGTCTGTTTTTCCATTCGGTTTAGTTTTATTACCATTGTAATGCCACCACAACGTGAACAAATACCATGATCAGCCCCAACACCTACATCACACTTCCAGTGTGACTTTATTTGGCACCCTTGCCCGCTCTATTCCTCGTTTATTCACTTTGTTCCGCACAGCTTTGTGCTCCCTAGTTTCAGCAAGACGTGGCATAGGTTAAAGGCAGAAAGCTGTCACACCAATTAATTGCATACTACTGGCAGCTCATTTCTTTAAATCGCTGGTTTTTCCAACGTTCTGAGCCGGCCTCTTTAAGGGGCCGCTGACGGCCTAACAACCCTAAGGTTATCCCTTTCTGTTACCAGGAGGTATAGGCGCGATGGATCTCGGTGAGTCAACCAGCTAATATGCTTCGTTGGCCCGCTCTTCACTCCCCTCCCCACCCCCTGTGCTGTGCCGGCCTAATAACATCTATTGTTTCCGACAACAGTGCCCATGCTGAGGCAAAATTTCCCTTTCACATCTACTGAAACTGAAATGCAAAAATTGGAAGCCAAAAAAAAAAAAAGGTTTGCAGCACAAGAGTGAGAATTGTATCAAGTCATTTACATATAACCATCATAATGCCAGTAAAATTTCACTGCTATACGGAAATGGTTTCTGTGATTGTGCCTACGAGCTAGTCCGGGACAGACGGACAGACAAGAGCTAATCAAGATTTCCACTCTTGTATCTGCAAAGGAGTTATCATATATAAAAAGGGTTAGGAATATACTATTATTGATAGTGGTATCGTAGAAATCTGACATTTGTAAGTAGGAGAGAATATGCTTCAATGGGTGTAGAAATAAGTAAGGGACACAATTTCTTACCGACCTGTTTATTGGGTTATCACATTTTAAAAATGGAATGTATCACAACATTCTGAACAGAACTGATAATATAAAACATCGTTATCAGTCAACCCAAACACAAGAAACTGCTACAAATCCTGAGGTTACAAAAAAAATGTATCAGTCCACACCTCCATTTCACAATTTATGTCTGTCTGTCTGTCTCTCTCTAACACACACGTATACAAAACACGCTCACAAATAACACAGAGGCCATTTTAGTTTGGCTAACAAAGGGCAAGGTTTGCATATGTTAAATGAGTGTTTGGATTGTTGCTGTTGTACTTAGTGAAGACGAGCTGATTACAAACCAATTGGAGTCACGGTGGGTCAGTGGTTAAGGCGATGGACTCGCGACCAAATGGGTGCATGTTCGATTCCCACCATCGGATTAGCCCAGTTCGGCCACCGTGTTGTGATCTTGGGTTGCCATGGCACGATATAATCTACAAAGTGTTGTTCTGCCGTAAAACAACCCAAAATAAACAAACAAAATAATTGAATCAAAGGGTAATTTTTTTAAGAAAAAAGAATTTTTTTTTACAATTTATAGACAACTGGAAAAAATCTGACTTCAAGTGCGCTTGTTACGATAGTCTAATACGTGACGACCAAGCCATTAGACGGTAAGATATTCTGTACATTCTTTGTATATTGAACAACAAGTGAAAACATGGATAAACTTCAAACCTTGTATATTTTTCACATCGTATATAAATAGCTGGTGTACCAGTGTTGTATTAAAACAAACGTTAAACAAATTGCACATTAAAATGACATTAGGTTGGTGGTTTAGAAAAAGAATAAAAAAGCTGCGTTATACGAACAAAAATAAATAGCACTCTGAATGGATAGATAGCGACTGACTGATTGATTTATTGATTTATTGATTTGTTGGTTGGTTGATTGATTTACTGTATTTGAGTAATATAATAAGTGGAATATCATAGTTTATATGATTCGAAAAGATAAATGACTTAACGTCATTCAACTTATAGTTGAAGAAATGAATTTACTTTACTTTCGAAATCCTTCACATGAACATAACCCTGTTGTGTAGGGAAAGTCACAAGAAAAACAAATTTGATCATTACCCTTTCTAACAAGCAGAATGACGGTGCGGCAAAACTTTAATTAGCTAAATTAGTTACATGTAATTAATATTACATAGTGTTTAATCCACCTTTAAGAAATACAGAGTAGAATCATAAACAGCGGAAAACTCTAACCGTCTCAAAAGGTTCCTCAAATACTTAGACCGGTTCCAGCTCGTTTGATGCATGCGGTTTATGACGTCAGTTGTACTCAAACATTTGAATTGCACGCGCCAACTGAGTACAATTTGTTTTGTTCTGATTAAACAGATGTTGTAAGCATTTCGTGAATAATTCGTTTGTTTGGTCAGCAATCATTTATGAATAATAATCATGCACGGTTTGCTAAGTCTACCATTATCCCGAACACTGGGAAAAGACACTGGACACTGGGGAAAGACACTGAACACTGGGGAAAGAATGAATAATCAGGCCTTGTTTTCTGGGTCAACATCTTCCCTCGTGCTCCGGTAAACGTTTTATCTTCGCAGGCTGTGTATGATTCCTATATTTAATCAAATGGAGGCACAACATTTATACGAACTTAATACAGATTTACAACTTGTTATAAATTCTCTGAAAAGACAGATATAAAAAAACAATATTGATCTAGATTAATTTTCATTAATTTATGTATATTAACTGTACGATTTAAAATGAAAACTGGACTATTTGTGGTTGGAGACTGTACGCTAAAAAGACAATATGTCTTTTAACGTCGGGAGGCATAATACATAAATTATATGCTGTTTTGTAAAGATCAACTCTAAAATGTATGTACTGAGCGTTGAACCTAATAATGGCATGGGTTTTCATGAATGTAACAATAAATCATGATATCTCGTTTGAATTGAATTTGAGAAATGGAATGTACTGATACTCATCAAGAAGATATACTTCCATATGCTTTATATGAAAACAAACACATAGTTCCATGCACGAATCAACATCCATTAAAAAACTGAACAATAGTTTTATCACAGGGCAACACAAATTTAACAAGCTTGGCGTGGTAATGTCCTTCCGATACGGCGAAATACAAGTCCTTCCTCAAATATAAACTATGATACGGTCATTAACTCCCATTCAAATTCACCGTTCTTATATCAAATATTCCTGATATCACCCAGTAATATCCAGTAATATTCTCATATTTGGAGGTTTTGAGGTGTAAGCGGTATAATCATCACAGTCATAATATATACCGTCTATACGTATAAACCGATTCCAACTGCAAACAACATAGATCCTGATCTGCTGTCGCAAAATGCGCCGACAGATCAGGGTCTATGTTGTTTGTTCTACTGATTAGTCCCTACAAACTGCATAGACCCAGATGTGCCGTCGCATAATGCGCCGGCAGATCTGGGTCTATGCAGTTTGCAGTTGATATTAGTTTATACGCGAGTATATACGGTATGAAAATTCTTCTTACTTTTGAATAAATTGTACTATTATATCTGATATATGGTATTCACCGTATCAAAATTTTAGAACTATGTCCACGAACATTCACAAATGTTCCGCGTAAAAAACGACAATATACGTGGCATATCCTGCTATATCCACACTATATCCACTGTCACTTGATAACAGTTTTGATTTGTTCTCCTATAATGGCGCTCGTATCCACTTGTGACCGTGGAAAGTGTGTCATCTATTTGAAGGCAAGAAGATGGTGCAAATTCCTCGGAATCTGACTGTTCCTTTGGCACGTGATATATATTGTCATAACATGGCGGACTATATTCTTTGTTCGGATCTTGCTCGTGGTATCGTGGTAGATGAATTCCAACTGGTAGATCGAACGTATCTAAGTCATATCGAGCGATGTCTATTCTGCCCCTCCGAAGCTGAAAATAAATAGACAACTGAGGTTATTTGTGGAAAATCTTGCTGCATTTACATTTGTATTTCAGCCTGGGACATTTGAATGACTCTTTAGCGTTGATAATTAGCAGTACGGTTTATTTTGTCCTCGATACACCAAGTTAGGTGGAATCGAAAGTTAGATGGTCTATCCTATAAGTGTGCCTTTGCAGAAGAAATCAAAGTATCCATGTTACTGATGTGGCCATCAGAGGAAAGTAGTGGAATTATAAAAGAATGGATATGTTTAGTGTTCAAAAATTTGTACAAAATAATGCTTTAATCATCCAACATCAAGATCATATTAGCCTATTAACCAAGTCTGAATAAAATCGGGTCAGAAATATCATCTATTGCATAGTAAGAAGTTCGTCCAATCAGATGCAAGATCACCTCATTAGTAGATCTATCTCATAATAAAACTCATTGGATATTTTAATGATATAAGCCTATTTACAAAGTTTCATTAAAAAATATCTTATAACAAATAGAGTCGTTATGGTGTTGACAAGCTCAGCCAATCAGATACATGATCCCCTAATTAAAATTCGTGAAACGTGCTCATGCTGTATTCATCTAGGATCATAATGATTTAAATCTACATGTATTTATCAAGTTTAATAAAAATTGAATTAGAAATTCAGTCTCTAGAGTGGTCACAAGTCTAGCCAATCAGATGCACTTCCCCCTCATTAATATACGTGGATCTCGCTCCTTATTGGATAGATCTTGGTCATATAAGACTTAATCCCAAGTTTGATCAAAATCGGATAAGAAATATGGCTTCCAAAGTGCTACCAAGCTTAACAAATTAGACGCAATATCACCTCATTAATATCCATGGATCTAATTCATTATTGAACTCGTCTGATATCTTGATGATATAAGCCCATATTCCTAGTTTGATCAAAATCAATCAGAAATAGGGCATCCAGAGATGTAACAAGTTCAGTCAATCAGATGCAAATCACCTTATCAATATGCATGAATCTTGCTCATTGTCGAACCTGTCCGAGATCTCCCACATATGTCCGTATTCAAAGTCTCATCAAACTCGAATCAGAAATCTGGTCTCCAGAGTGCTAACAAACACAACCAATCAGATGTAAGATCATCTAAAAAATGTGCGAATATCTTGAATTTATCGAACATGTTCGAGATCTTGATCAGTCTATATTCAAAGTTTGCTCAAAATCAGATTAGAAATATGGCTTCCAGAGTGGTAACAAGCTCAACCAATCAGGTGCAAGATCACCTCAATAATATGCGTGGACCTCGCTCATTCAGGAGACAACAATTTCCTAGACCAAGTAGCCCAGACAACTTCAAATCATTGTTAGGCAAGTAAAATTTAGTGTCAGTAGCCCACCTTTTACATATAAAACTGAACGAAAATTCTAATTTAATGACCATTTCCCCAGCATCAACTTGCCGAGCTAGTAAGTAACAACTGGAATTGTCACCCCTTTTCATTAGCTAACTCCTCCGAGATCTTGATGATGCTAGTCCAAATTCCACATTTGATCAAAGTCTTATCAGATATATGGTCTCTAGAGTAGAAACAAACTCAGCCAATCAGATGCATGATCACCTCATTAATATGCATGGAACTCGCCACTCTTACTCGAACTCGTTTGAGATCTCCATGTCATAAGTCCATGTTCCAAGTTGGATAAGAATGAGGTCAGAAATATGGCCTCCAGAGTGGTAAGAAGCAATTGTTAACGGACGGAAGAAGCAAGGACAAACCGTAAGCTCGCTTGGCCCTATGGTCACAAGAGCAAATGAAGACGTAGAACACTGGAAATTTTATTTAAGGTATTATCAACACAAGAAAGCCCCCCGTTATTATGTTGTTGTTTTTTTTTAACGAGCCCACTTTTTATTTGGCTAGAAAGTACAAAATAAAAAAATAAAACTTTAGTCTTTAGCATTAAGCTTAATCTAAGAAACAGTAAATACTGATTTTAATCTAGGGTGTGCAGGGACGAACGGACGCACGCACACATGGACGCCAAAGTGATCGCTATGTCGAACATCCGCCAAGAAGTTGTTAAAATCTAACAATTCTTGTAAAGTTATATTGCGGAAACCTAAGTTATGGAGACGGCCAATCAGAGGCCGTAACTCCTCTAAATAATGACATAGAAAGCTGAACATCAAACTTGTCCATCAAACTTGTCCATCAGTATAAATTTTATAAATTGTAGTAGTAAACATACCAGCAGATTGGTTATCTAACTACCATCGAGTCCATTTTACCATGAATATGCGTAAAATTACTGTTATATATGTTATGTTGTGTGTGTGTGTTCGTGTGTGTGCGTGTGTTTGTCAAAGAACCTTTTTAATGGTGTGATTGAGCAATGAAGGTGTAGGGGTAACATCACTTAAGATGAAGTGGGACTCGTGTGTAGGGGTAACATCACTTAAGATGAAGTGGGACTCGTGTGTAGGGGTAACATCACTTAAGATGAAGTGGGACTCATGTGTAGGGGTAACATCACTTAAGATGAAGTGGGACTCGTGTGTAGGGGTAACATCACTTAAGATGAACTGGGACTCGTGTGTAGGGGTAACATCACTTAAGATGAAGTGGGACTCGTGTGTAGGGGTAACATCACTTAAGATGAAGTGGGACTAATATGTAGGGGGATCAGTGTTGCTAACATAAAGTTGTGGGGGTCCCACTACAGCTTATTGGACTGGAGAGAACACTGCCATGGCTTTATCAGTATAGAGCTGCACACCAAATATGGCTGAAGTCCACTGATCCCCATTAAGTTATCTTGTGGAAAACAAACTATTGACATATAGACTGATGTACTTGATTATTATATGGTTCCAAGATTGTAGAGCACGGCTTGTAATCAGAAATGTGCACACAACTTAGAGTTTGAGACACAAAAATATCAATCTTTTGTAAGATACAGACGATGCAGAAATGGTGCGAACAATCAACGCCTGACTTTCTTTTAATCTGAGCACAGGTAGGCAATTCACATACCAGCTGTTCAGACGGCATATTGCAAACATGGTGCCGGTCTTCCACTGTGTATAAGATGTGGAGAATGACTGTCTGTCTGTCTGTCACCTACCAGTATTGTGATATTATGACTGCGTCAGTCATTGCTTTTTTGTTGTACATTGCCGTCGGCCGTAGATTCTGCAAATCATGCTCTTATGGAATAGCGGATGAACTTATTTCCTGTCTGTCCATAGGAGGGGAAAATGCTGTTTTACGACACATTGTCAAATGAATACAAAGTTTATATAACATGTATCAAGTGCTGTCTAGATTACACAGTCCCTGTAGTTATGGAGCTTGTACACGAGATTCCATAGATTCTATGCGACAAGGGGCATCAATCAACAGAGCGTATGATTATGTTGCATGTTAGCTCTTTTTAGCATTTTTCAAAATAATTTTACATAAATAGCATGCCTGGCATATAATTTCTATATTATGGGACGGTATATCTCAGTATACTGCCCTGAGTATTATGTTCATTCAGCATACATCACATGCCTTTTATTGTTTTCCATGGAGTTTATGAGGGTGGTGTGATGCGACTGTGAACATTGCTTGTTACTCTTCGATGATCATGATGATATGTATGGCTGTGTTTCAAAAGTTTTTCGTTTTCTATGGACGGGTTTCAGGGAACTGAGCAAACATGTAATAGTGGTATTTTAGTAAGCATGCTCATCAAGATCATGGCTACACTAAAATCAGGACTATGGCATCTGGTCTCATTCTCAGGCGGTCCGCTGTCGAGCTGACATTGTTACGCGCTTTCTTTTTTGTTCTTTTAGTTCTCTTGTTTCAAGATATACTGAATGAAGTGCAACTTTAGAAATTCTGAGACTATTCACACGTCGCTTGCAATATAATTTGTCAGTGGCATCTACGATCACCGATTAGTACATACTAATTGGGAATAGTATATATGTCCATTAGTATCCATTGCAGAACATAACATGACTCAATAACTAACAATAAGCTTTTCACGCATAATTTTATTAGCATGATGACGAAACGACACCTGCCAAACCAATCATTTTTAAGCAAAAAATAGGTCCACCCGCCCATTATTTGTCTACCGGTTGGACGCGAATCTCGACCTTTAGCACAATTTTAGCATTAGCACGTTTCAGTCAGCGCAAATTCATTAGTGTATGCGTTTCTTTTAGAAATGACATGTGTAAACTGTCATTATTGTATTTATAGCGGCAGAGAGAGAGATATATATATAGAGAGAGAGAGTTGATTTGAGTTAATTTTATGTCACTACACTTTATAATCAGACGGCATGTGTTCACATGTCACAGGCACTTTGGGGGTGGGGGTGGGGTGGGGATGGGGTATACTTCCCACTCCCCAGGCAAGCATCCCCACGTCTGACTTTTAAAGAATACTTAATTGCTCAAGATTTTTAAACGCCTAAACAATTTTACTTGCCAACAGTACCAATCATGACACTGTTTCCATTCCTGATCCTATCTGTAAAAATGGCATATCTGCCCTGTGTACTGTCCATCGAGTAAGATGTTTCTGAGGATCACTTATTTATGAGGCTCTACCCTAAATGCACGTGTTGAAGCAATCCAGAAATTGTTTCATTTTAGAATTCTTTACGTAGGCAGTACTGTCAATATGCTTTAGAAATATAAATTGCTTTAAGGAAATAAAGGTATGCAGACAATCAAATATTACAGTATTATCTAATCAGCCATTTCCCGCTCTACGCACTATGATCATATAGCTGGTCATTTGAACGATAATTCTCTAATGCATGCAAAGAACTGGTTATGCTTCTTAATTTGACACTGTGATAGTAAATATGTCAACATTTATACTGTTTTTTCAAATTATTTTAGTTCACTCTATACTGCCCCTCATACCTTCCGTATATTTTTCCAGCCATCTAGTTAGCGCTGTGACGTCATCTGGGCTAACCGTGAAAGACCTACTACAGCAATTTGCTGCTGTTTTCCTAATACCTGTTTTTCGTGCTTTATTCAATCATTGATGATTCACAAGAGAAGGCAGCGACCCCTATGATTTAGTTCATGCACCTAAGTACTTACCTCCACTTAACAAAGTAACGTATATATTATATAGTAAAGACTAAACGAGTCATAGACATATTTTTTTCTTCAAAATGCTGTGGGTTTTTAAACACATATTTAGAAATTTAGAAGTCATGTCTCAGCAGAAAAGCTGTGTTAGGCCTTTAATCAGACTCTTAGTATAAAATGTCTAAGTACTGTTAAAACATTCTGCAAAAAAATTAATATTTATGCAAGAAGGCATTATAAATGACATTACAGAAGACTGGCTCGTAAACATGTACATCATTCGCAGAAACACGTAACAGTTTATTGAAAAAATGGATGAAATATGGAGAGCAAAATTTAACAGTATATGATGGCAGACACACTCACACACACACACACACACACACACACACACACACACACACACACACACACCTGCAACTGATCTAGTATTATTTTTTCAATTGTTGCATGCTCTAATCAATACAAATCAAAATTATTAACGTATGCAAACTTTTATTTTTATTTTCAAGCAAGTGAATGTGTTTGATTTAGTGATTAGAGACTAAGTGGTTTCTCACCTGTGTTTATACTGCCCGAGAGGACCCTTAATTAGTGAAATAAAAGTATATATCAACAGTGGTCATGACTATCTGGAGACGGATCACTTCGAGAATAATTCAAAGATTACAGAATTTGATAGCCCTTTCATCGTTCTAATGGGTATGTCAATGTTTTAATAACTGTATTTCAAAGTGCTAAATCGCATCATTTACCAAGTCATTTTTCATATTCGCTTCAGCAGGTAATTCCACGGTATAAGAGAGACAGTGTCGGCAAGTCCGCCATTTTAAAACTGATTCAAGTAAGACTTGCTGTACATGGCGCTATATAATACTTTGTAAACAGATAGTACAGAAAACAACAATGCACGGCAGTCGATATGAAAATGGATACAGAATTCGTCACTGACATCCTCTCAAGCTGACTAACCCTTTTTAGAGATAAATCTTTATTCAAACACCTCCCGAGTGTCCACTGACTGACGCTGAAACGTATCACTTCCACAGGTATAGATAAAAGCTGGCGATAGCGTCAATGAATTTTAATTATATTATTTATAGCCGTGGGCAAAAACCGAGGTATCTGAATATGCTATGATAATTACTTCTAATTTTGATATCATCAGCACTACATTTCAATACTGAATGTTCACCTATCGATACGCTGACACGTTACATTTCACAGGGAAGTGATGTTTTCTTAGTTAAATTCTTAGGTCCGTAGCCAACACCATCGTAATATAGGCCATCATCATAATAATATATATATATATATATATATATATATATATATATATATATATATATATATATATATATATATATATATATATATATATATATAAATTTTAAATTAAAATTAATGGAAACTAATGGTTCTACTTCTTATTAGATCGAGATGAATAAGTAAATACGTACGCAAGTAACACTTCTGGTCACGATTTCATTTAGTAAATCCCAAACTGGCACTATTGTAAACTATTCAAAATTATGCTATTTGTGTGTAGGTTGATTTTAAGCGTCATATTTGTTTCAAACTATTTTTATAATTTTGTGACCCATGAGCATTGCTGTACTTGTTAAGGTCACTAACTGCTGCCGCATTTGGGGATTGTTGCAGAATTTTTTTTTTTTTTAATTCATGTCACGATGATCAGATGTCTGCATTTGCCATGGTTTTAACTGGTATAAGACCTCAAAAACCATAGAACAGTGTTGCATTGGAAAGTAAAAACAAATTAATTCTTTAATTATACTACATAATACTTACAGGTTTATATAAATATTCATATGTGCCTCTACCATCTGAAAGTTCTTGGTACTGGGACACCACACAAGCAAAACAATAACACTGAAAAAGAAACAGAAAATTCGTATGGTGATATATTTAATATACCGTAGCTAGATTGTACAAGCAATCATATTAAGAAGAGCATGAGGGATACACGCTTACATGAAAACTCGTATTAGTTTCCTTTCTGCAGAAGAAGACCAAAGTATAAGAGTATCGTATTACAGTACAAATACTAGTTCTGTATGATAAACATGAAAGCAAGTCCGGATTAAAGGCGGAGGAAATGAAACAGTTGCAACAGAACCCCAGCCTGACGGGGGGCCCCGCAACGAGATCAATTTTTTTTTTTTTTATTTTGTATTTTTTTTTTAATTTTTTTTTTTTTTAATTTTTTTTTTTTTTTTTGGGGGGGGGCGCTTTTTGAAATTGCTCTAGTGCCTCCTACCACATTTATTTGGCATTTAATGAAAGTATTAGATGTAATCTTTATTAATTCCTAAACGGTCTAAAAGTGTTGTACTAAATCAGTGGTATCGGGGAGGTATTTAGAAGATGCAAACTGGTACTTATCCTCCTCTTATGGGAAGGGCAGATAGGGCTGATAACCGCAACTGCTCTGCCATATTGTGACCATTTTCACTCCGTGCAGTATCATTATATATCATAACGTTGCATGTTACCTTTAATGTAACGATACTTTTCTCAGATAGCATCTGCTGTAATGTCTAAATTTACGGTGAAGGGGTTAGTGTATAGCAATTGTTTACCATGTATACTCTCGTATAAGTTGAGTCAAACTGCAAACAAATTAGACCCTGATCTGCCATCGCATAATGCGCCGGTAGATCAAAGTCTATGTTGTTTGTTCTACTGATTACTCCTAAAAAACTGCATAGACATAGATCTGTCTGCACATTATGCGACGGCATATCTGGGTCTGTGCAGTTGGCATTTGGACTCGCCTTAAAAGCGAGTAAAGACGGTAGTTTCCTCTGCAAGATTGAAATGTAAATTGCAGAGATGAAATGGTTAACATCTTGATCATGCACCATAGCTGTAAGAAAATGAAGAATGCTTTTTTTGTGGGGTTATCAGGTGTAAATGCCATTCTAAATAAGTTTTTTTTACCCTGATATATATTATACGTAAAAAATATAGGCTGTGACCTTGAAATCTGAGATCACCTTATCCACTAATTACGTCATGACTGCAATTATGTTCAGAAGTTATAAACACCGTAAAATCAAAAAGCATTCGCGAACGATTCAATACTTTTTTTTCTGTGGATAACAAATATCCACACAATTAAATCCAACACGAAAAATAATGTGTTAATATTAGGTGTTAAGTTAAAGAGTATGACCATCAACAAGTATATTCAAATTAAATCGTCCGGTTACTTGCGTGCCTCGAAATTATTATCCTCGAGAATATTTCTGCTTTTACAGTAGTTAGGGTTATTACCCTGACGTCTTTGCGCAATCGGAACGGCTTCGGATATTTCTGCGAGATGAAAATATGTCTCCGATGTATATAGTAATTTACAGAAAAATCATACATTTTGTTCGCCGGAAATTTCTTCGCAAAACATAAATCGCAATCTATAAGAACCACATTGGCAATTTCTACTACTGCACTGACTGTAGGGTTGACCGACAAGTTGCAAATGAAGAACTCAGTCCTTGTTTCGTAAATAGCCGACATGGTCCGATTGGCAGCTCTCGACATACAGTTGATACATGGCCTTTGCGGTGTTTAGGGGAACGAACGGTACTGATATATATATATATATATGTATATATATATATATATATATATATATATATATATATATATATATATATATATATATATATATATGTATATATATATATATATATATATATATATATATATATATATGTATGTATGTGTGTGTGTGTGTGTGTGTGTGTGTGTGTGTGTGTGTGTGTGTGTGTGTGTGTGTGTAACGATCTACCAAATAATTATACAAACATCAATCCCTTCATTGCAAATTGAATTATCTCTGAGATAAACATTATGGACATTTCATATGAGGTTATGAAACATTAATTTCATCTTAACACTGCACGATGTACAAGCGATCAGTAATGGTAAAATATACGTCTTTATTTGCCCTATCTATCCCGTACTGTTTTCAAAGTTTGTGTTAAATTTAACCCCTGTTCCAGTTTCTTTTTTGTGTTTCACAACTGCCAATAGGTTGGACAAAATATCAAATATGAGAATGTTATGTTTCCTTCCGATTCCATGGCGGTATGGTCGTGTATTGTTCCTATAGCCGTCATTTCTGGTCACTCCGAATATGGGAGGTGAAATACTTGGTAATAACTAAAAGAATCAATTGATAATGTGTCAGTATGACTCAAAACACTATGCAAAAATATAATAATGTGCGATTTTCCTACAGGTGTGGTGTGAGATCAGATCACACTCATCAATTCAATTGATAGATCCTCATCCAGGACAGTACTTAAATATATATATATATATATATATATATATATATATATATATATATATATATATATATATACTTACTAGACTCGATAGTTTATTATGCTGAAGGCGAGTAAGGTTTATATATGGAATTGCTGACGTGATTGTTTGCAAGAGTTATGGACGTGTAAGAAACAAATTAATATGGTAAACGTCCTTAAAAGTTACTGAAGGCATTTCTTTCCATGAGTCTGGCACACAGCAGGTCACTGCCGCCTATATTTTAGGCTTTACTGGCATCAATTACTAGTAACTTTGGTGATGAAGTTTAAATTACGGTAGAGTCGCACCACCTGATTGGGGATACATCTATATGAATATCTTATCTTGACCCCTACTAGCTCAATGTGACCCATATTTTACGCTCACAACTGGGTCATCTGTGTGCTAATGATACATGTTAAGCTTAAAGTCATAGTAATATAGGAATGTAAGCATGATATAAGGTTGATTAATTACTGAACGCAAACCGAATCCAGGTCGTTCTGACAATTATAGAACAGTCGGCATTTCACTCCATCATTAAAAAAAAACAATAAAAATTGAATTCGCCGCCCTATGAAAGAGATAGAAGGAAAAAGAAAACGAAAGATAACCAAACAGATGAACAAACAGACGGATGGCTAGACGGACAAAAAAAAATGAAAAGAAGAGTCCAAAAATACAAATATCTAAAAAGATAAAAACAAACATTGTACAACGCTGTCGAATGCATTTGGGCAAAAAGCAAATTGCGTATGCAAAACACGTGCGCAAGAAAACAAACGGATATTCGATGATTGCGTAAATGTGGATGAAAAAGACACAATGCCAAAATCTATTAGGGCTAACGAGATCCCTCGTTGGAAGCATCATTAAATTCAAATTACTCTATGCAATACAACACTGAACAGATTCTGAGGTTGCATTATATCATTAATTCAACCTGACAGTATGAGCAAAATTAGAAGCAAATATGAAAATAATTTTGGAACAAAAACATAAAGATGCACATAGTTAAATATCATTTTTTTCAATCCACAACATACTGCTGTGGTTATAAACATGTTGATGTAATGCCATGTACGTATGTATTGGAATTTCCAGATTAACTTCATTTTAGTTCCTCACTGACAACCCTAACGATGAAGAATCAATTTAGACCGTACTCCTTTTCTTGTTTTATCTCGTCTGCGGTGAATTTTAGAAAAGCGGTATCTAAAAAAAAAAAATAAAATTTGGCTGCATCTGCATTTTTTTTGAAGGTAACAAAATCCGTATTTTGTTAGGAATTCGGGAAGCTTTCCTTGCTTTTATCTCGTCCTTCATTGGACGCAAGAAACGCGCATGATCACGTTATAAAGTTACTGGTACTTTAATATTTAAATAAGGGCATATAAAATTAATCCGAAATCCGATATCTTGTAGAAACTACTCAGTCCTAAATTTAAGAAACTGACTCTGCCGTGTGACTTCCAACTTTGACATTGTTTTCAGGTTACCAGTCCTGATACACACGCAAACCTATTCCATTGGCACATTCTGTGTGTAACAAGAGATTAGTTAATTGCAGAGAAATCCCCGCTGCACGTTGTTATAAAATTCTTGTTTTCATAAATCCTTGTCGGATTATGCACAGATTTTCAAGAAAAGACTGCATGTGTAAAGAAGATCGAGATGGATATACGCCACAACAATTATGCAATACAACAAAGCCTTCTCGTGAATCTTATCTGATATACTTACATTTGCGGTTAATCTGAAGAAATAGAAGAAAACCCAGAAGATTTCCCATATACTGAGAGTCTGTAATTAAAAAAAGAAAACACAAATGGATTATTTTTGACAAATGTTACTGTCAGCCGAATGTTACTCCTCAGTCTTGTATATCTGAGAAGCAACCAGGTGAGGATGAGAAGTTATTAGAGGAAAAGAAATCTGGCAAGTAGAGATAATATTCAAGTAAGAGAGAAGTTGTTGAAGAAAAAAAAGGAAGGATTGGCAAAGTCAAGAAATAATGTGTGGTGGACAGACAAGAGGATGATGACAATAAATAACGACAATGAGGATGATGACAATAAATAACGACAATGAGGATGATGACAATAAATAACGACAATGAGGATGGTGACAATAAATAACGACAATGAGGTTGATGACAATAAATAACGACAATGAGGATGATGACAATAAATAACGACAATGAGGATGATGACATTAAATAACGACAATGAGAAGAAGATAAAATAAACCAAGGGATGTAGATGATGAAGTGTGGTTTGGTGTTTGGTGTTTTAGTTAGTGCCCAGGCGATTGAAAACAAAAGTGCCTTGCCCAAGGATACACCACGCTTGCTGACTGGGACTGATTGCAGGATTCAAACATGCACCCTTTCGGTCGCGAGTCCGGCACGCTAACCACTGAGCCACCTCGTCTCCTGCAGCCATTAATCGCCTCTTACAACATGCAGGGTAACGCATCAGGCCTATTTTATAACATGCAGGGTAATGCATCAGGCCTATTTTACAACATGCAGGGTAACGCATCAGGCCTATTTTACAACATGCAGGGTAACGCATCAGGCCTATGTTACAACATGCAGGGTAACGCATCAGGCCTATTTTATATGTTCGATCTTGCAGGGGGTAAAGACCAGTTGCAAAGATGCAAATGAGTTGTGAAGAAAGAGAGTTAGATGATAAATAAAATAATAAGAAAGAAAAAAAAGATAGAAAGAGAAAGCAAAACTGAACGAGTGAGAAAAAGCGATATGGTGGGATGATAGAAAAAAAGAGCTTTGGATAGGTCAAGGTAAAGCAAACAGAAAACAAACAAACCAAAAAGCTTAAGCGAGATGGAGTAGAAGAGGCCATGAGGAACAAAGAAAAAGCGTTGCTATCTCCATTCCATTTCTTATTCGTTTCATCTTCTCTCTCTCTCTCTCTCTCTCTCTCTCTCTCTCTCTCTCTCTCTCTCTCTCTCTCTCTCTCTCTCTCTCTCTCTCCTCTTTTCCATACTTTCTTGTACAACCATTCTGTATATCTCCGCACCACCAACGCTAACTCCCCCTCTCTTTCTTCAGAGAAATAGTGATTAGGGCAGAAATAGGGAAGGAGGCAGAAAGACAACGGAGAACGAAAAGGAGACGTAGGGAGAAAATATAAGATGTAGAAGAGACCAATAATCCCTACGTCTCTCTTTTATTTTATTTCTCTCGCCTGACTCCAAAAAATTCTCCACTTTTAACATTCCAGAGAGAAAAGAGAAGGGGTAGTAGTGGACAGGAATGGGTGATATTGTGTGTGCGTGTGTGTGTGTGTGTGTATGTGTGTGAGTGTGTGTGTGTGTGAGAGAGAGAGAGAGGTAGTAGAATTCGTGCCCCCCTTATCTATTTATTTTGCGCGCTCGTTCCAGCACTCTTGCTTCCGTTATTTAATCATCTTGTACGTATTTTTTCTTTTTTTAATTTGCATTGTACCGTGTGGTCTACAAAAAAGATAGTTAAAATTGCACCATTTCAATGTGGAGTAAATTAAACTTAACGTGTTTTTCAAAATAAAGAACTGCCTTCTAGCACCATTTCCGCAATGCTTGGAGAGTATTTTCATCAATTACAGTTCTCACTACCGTTCTAGAACAGTTATTAAAGTACACAGTCTGTCAATTTTAAGTACTTAATTTACAGCTGAGCAAATTGTGCAGCTTACACATGAAATTTGTTACTTTTTTCAATAGATATAGTCGGGAAAGTGAAGGGCTCTTGAAGACGTTTGAATAATCCGCAAAATGGTCAAAGCTAGAAAACTGAAACTGGTACCTCAAAATTTGCCGTAAAGGAGCATAAGCACACATATTTCTCAAATACCTCACCCACACACCTTTGGTTCCACCACCTTCGCCTCTCTAGCACTGACCGTTACCTACACGCACAGATCAAGATCACACAGTCCCCGCGTTTTCTTAAAATAAGAAAAACTATAGCTACTCTCATGGCTTGTCATGGCAAATTCCACCACTTTTTTAATTATATTTACCTCCTCACCCCACATCTCAAAGCCCCAACTCCCACCTTGAACCATGATCTATGCGTCAGTTGAATTTGAATTATAGACGTGTGCGACGAATCTCGTCATGTACGTCTGATGCGTCAGTTTCCCGAAATTCGTTATATATGTGTCCTCCTATTACGTAATGTACAT
Source organism: Margaritifera margaritifera (assembly GCA_029931535.1). Classification (NCBI taxonomy): domain Eukaryota; kingdom Metazoa; phylum Mollusca; class Bivalvia; order Unionida; family Margaritiferidae; genus Margaritifera; species Margaritifera margaritifera. The sequence continues at coordinate 1,984,963 of JAQPZY010001489.1, read as the reverse complement.
TTTTAAAAAACATTTTGACCTTTGACCCTCTCCCAGGGACCTTAATTTAGGTAGCCAAGAATAATATCTTTCTTACACATGGTTACCATATGGACAAAATAACTACCAAGTTTCGTCAAATTCCACTCAATAGTTTAAGAGATGTGCTAATTGACAAATTGGGTGACAGGTGAATGGACGGACGGACGAACATACGAGAATATCACATTATCGCCGACGCTAAAGCTTCTGGATTTTAAAAAAAGAAGCAGAATTGCCCAGACAGTAAGTTCAGCTTAAATTAAAGGTAGCAATAAAGATTCAGATGGCACAATGATGGAAATGAGGAATATTGTAACAGCAAAAAATTATTTCTAGACACTAAAAATATATACTCGTGTACTATGTTAGGTACGTTACCTTTTCTCTTTCCATCTGGACCGTTGTAAGTAGTGCCACAGAGCCGGTGTCATATAACACTATTATGATGTCCATATATATCCAAGGTAAAAGCAATTTCTTCTTATCCTGAAAAAAAAAAAAGGATAACTTAAAATAGAGAAAAGGGGGATAAAAAAGAAAGAAAGTAACAAGTTGGGAAAGAAAGAAAAATAATAAACAAGAAAAGGAAAAGGTTTGATGGGTATATCATGATAGAAATGTGATACATTATCACCTACATTTATTCCATGAAATATTCTTTTCTTCCTCTTAATTCTATCCTTTTTTTCAATTATCACTGAATGCCGTGTCTCTTATTTAACGTTCGGATTAAAAAGACCTATCTCAAGACCAGAATAAGAGCATTACAGTTTTTACCTTCAGCCAGTGGCGATGCGAGGGTTCGAGGCGCCCGGGGGAAATGTTCTTTAGTGGATCCCCTACTGAGGCGCCCGGAGGCAATATTCTTTTTTGGCGCCCCTATTTTGCAACAGGGAACAGTTTCTTTTATGTCAGTTGCCAACCTCCAGCTATAAAAAAGCTCCCGACGGCGCCCCGCTTCGCCCGGCGCCCGAGGGCAATTACTCCCCCCATCCCTCTCGCACCGCCACTGCCTCCAACTACATGCATCAATTTCTTGTCTTTTTTATTTTACGTTCTGTATGACTGAGTCTGTTTTGAATATATGTTTCCAAAAATTGTACAATGTATCTGGACAAATAACGATGAGAACTATTTTATTATGTAGTGCAATATTGCTAATAATTTTTATTACGGTACACGTTTACATCATATGCTAGCTATCACAAATAAAAAATATGAGTGAAAATATGTTCATCAGGTCAATTCAACATAAAATCAGGTAGAAGTTAGACATTTCTAGCAATGCTTTGCTTTAAACTCTGGAGTGATTAGGAGTTTATATTGTGTTTCCTTAAACTTATGAGAAAAAATAGCGTCCATTCATATTGTCCATAGGATGTATTAATCTGTGCATTAACAACCTCTGTGACTTTGATCATTGACCTTTAGTCAAAACAATCTTGGAAACTTTCTTCGGAAAACGTGACCATATACTAATGTGAAGCTGAGCCGAATCGACACTTGTAATATACATTTCAGATTAGACTTTTGTTTAATATATACGGCTTACGACCGAAGTTCTGTGAAAAATACATTCAAGAGTTATTCTTTTGACAAAGATGTATGCGACACACTACATCTCTCAAAAGAAACAATCAAAACCTCTTCTCCGATTCATACATAAGCCTCAAAGAATTACTATCAAGTTATAACTTTCATGCTCTCGTGGTACAAAGGAAAAGGTCTATCGGCAAAATTCAGTTATATGTATAAACATATATGAGGCTATACTTACAGTATAAGTCAAATAAAATTACAAGCAGCATAATGCGCCGGCAGATCAGGGTTTATGTTGTTTGTTCTACTGATTACTCCTAACAAACTGCAGTTTACGGTTGGACGCGACTTATAAGTGAGTATGACGGTATGTGTTACCACTGAATTTACGACATGCGAACCAGCTAAGAAAAGTGAAGAAGACAGTACTAGAATAGATGTAAAGAGAATCTCCAAAATTGTATATAGATTGATACTAAACATATATACATATATGCTAAGTTTAAACTTTGTGGCAGGCGAGACAAATACAGATTATTTGATTCTTACCAGCTGTACTCCTGGAATTAAAACCAAAGATGCAACTATCATAACGGCGTATATCACGAATCCAACATACACAATCCCAGTAAACTCTGAAATAAAAATTAAACAATACTTGCTATTAAAATGAAATGTTCTATGACGTTCAAGAGTAAAGAAATTTACTGAAGTAAAAAGTTGGTTAAAGCTTTCCAAACTATGTTTTTTGACAGAGGTCCCTTTATCGTCTCTTTTAAAATGTGGATGGAAAATATATACATGAATGTACTATAATTATATGTTGTTGTTGTTGTTTACTTTTTTTTTTTTTGCTGTTTTTTTTTAAAGTTGCGTATAGTGGGTATGCAACGAATAGTATTTACACTCATCAACCAAAGAACAATGGTGAGGTCAAAAGTCACTACTGAGAGTCTGTTATGCAGATTTAGAGAAAGGTTTCCTTTGACTGTGTATAATATGGGAACTACGCAATGAAGTTATATATATATATATATATATATATATATATATATATATATATATATATATATACATATATATATATATATATATATATATATATATATATATATATATATATATATATATATATATTAAATGTAACATGTATGTCATGTGTCATTTCCAAAGCAAACGCACCTAAAAACGCCCAGTAACTTCTTCCATCTAATCTGTGAACACGCAATCGTTTTAAGGGCTCATACAAGAATTTATTTGTGCAAACTGTTTACTAGAAGCAATATAATCTATTTCCATCTGGTCGCACTAATTGACAAATTACCTTACGGACGAACACCTGAACACAATGCCCCGTGTTAGCACTGTGCGCTAAGGGAACGCTTCATGATTTTTCTGAAATGTGATGTATGCACCTGATATACTTCCCGTTTGGTTTAATCAAACTATAAGATTATTGTCTAATAGGATCTTCTACAGATACGTTTGGATGAAAATATTTAAATTTGCTCTATAAGCAAAATTGTTTTTCCCGAATTTTTCTTGACAAGCATGCCTAGAGTTGTTTCCCTTTCAACTTCCAAATGACGAATCCCAACGGAATGGTTTATATTTTTATTTTGACGACTACTCATAATTATAAAATTAGAAGGTTAGAGCGAACTTTTCAGGTCTGATATACAACTAGCAGTGATTCTCTCTTTCTTTCTCTCTCTCTCTCTCTCTCTCTCTCTCTGAGCGTGAAATATTCACTAAAATTTTTACATTGGTGAGATTACAAAAATTCCTTAGCAGTCAACAGGGAAGTGAATACTATATAACTTCTCTTCTACCTTTATGATCCATACACACAAGTCCAAACCTGACAGAAGAGACACTAAACATGAAAAGTTGTCCTTTGAGAGAGAGAGAGAGAGAGAGAGAGAGAGAGAGAGAGAGAGAGAGAGAGAGAGAGAGAGAGAGAGAGAGAGAGAGAGAGAGAGAGAGATCATTGTAATGGAAGGAGATGAATAATGTGATGGCGTTTTGCAACGACACATCTTACTATGTACACAGTAGGAAGATAAACTACAAACAACCTGTACTTATGGTAAAGTATGTCAAGACGATTAGAATATCGGCATATGACGTCAGTTAGATTAAGGTAGTGAACCAGCGATGTGAATGCTTAGACACCATATCAAAGGCCAGATAGTGTGGTTGAACTCAACATTGGAGAAAGCCGCGGTGGCTCAGTTGGTACAACGTCGAACTCGTTTATCCAACGGTCGCGGGTTCGATACCTTCCCAAACCAACCCGGGTCGGCTTCCTCTGTGTCCTTAGAAAAAGCAATTAGCTCCCATTTCCTCGGCATGATATAGCCAATAATGTGTTCTAAGTACCGTTACCCCCCCCCCACCAAAAAAAGAAAACAAAAAAACCCACTGCACTGGAAGCAATTTTAATTTGAGCAAAATTAGGTTACATGTAGCTAGATGTCTGCAGAAGACGCAAGGAAAAAATATGAAAATTTCCATGACATTCATTACAAGCCAGATATTAACTATAAACTATACTGTGTACAGAACTGAGGCGGTCAGACGTTTAGATGATGTGTTAGACAAATTTTAAAGAAATTAGTCACACTCTTATCGTCTCCAATAAGATGGCACTTGTCCTTTGACGTAACAAGACGATTGTAGGTGCACCCCCCCCCCCCCCCAAGTATTAGATACAATTCATATTTCTGCATTTTCTACAATGTTAGCTCAAGGCACAACAAAGCTATCGATTAAATACAACTATTAATTTACACACATAACCTTCACTAACCTTTTATCGAAAAAACAAAATTTAAACAATAAATTTTCAAAGAGAAATATGATTAATTATTCAACAATGATGCAGACGCCGGAAACGCTAATGGAAACAAAAAATACGACGCCATTACGCACTTCATATTATTTAGATCTTGTTGCTATTAAATCGATTGACAGTGAAAAATGGAAGAGCTATGTGGAAAAGACTTTCCCCATGCTCCCTAATTGGGCTGATTCATTGGTTTTGAATTATAAATTATAACATTTGTCGGCAAGATAAATGTCGGTAATAGACGAAATTGGCTTAAGGCAAAACTATGCATTTATTCAACCAGAGGAAATTGATTTCTCAAAAGCTTTGTCGTGTTTGACAAAAAGTATGTCTGTCTGATATGCATATCAGTGCGCCATCTCTGGAGTATATCAACGTAATTGAATGAAACAGACGACAAATAACCAGTTTTCATGTGCCCATGTTACGCATGCCTAATACTTCTTTGAGAGATGTTGTACCTGATAATGTTCAGAGGAAACTGTTCTAATTTGTTTTGTTTTTGTTTTTTTGTTGTTGTTTTTTTTTTTTGTAAAGATAATATTGGCACAAGCAGAGTATTTAAATCGTTTAAGAAATGAAAAAATGACGTTAATGATTACCAAATTATTGCCGAGTCAAAGAGAATATGAGTGGAACTTTAGACCAAGAGTCTCTCGAAGGAACTGACGCCCTACTGTCCGAAAAGAATTTCCAGGAATTCAAGACAAGACGATTTCTTCTTTTTAATTGTTGAGTATTGAAACTATCTCTGATATTCTTGATCGATGAGATTTTCAAATTAGCGCTTTGGCAGCCATATTGGACATAAGATCGGCATCATTTTCATTTAGGACAAACTAATCACCGTTAGAAGACTTTTGGTGAAAACTTCATGCCAATATGACCGTTCATACAAGATAATTAGTGACAAGATTTTCAATATGTTCATTGCAGCAGCAATATTTGATATCTACGGGGCACCATTTTCATCTAGGACCAACTAGATATCATAAGAAGTCTTTTGGTGAAAAACCTGTATCGATATGACCATCCATTCTGGAGGAGTAACGATAACAAGATTTTCAAGATGGCCGCCATGGTGGCCATATTTGATGTCAGATCGGCATCATTTTCATTCAGGACCAACTAAACACAATAAAAAGTCTTCTGGTGAAAACCCTATGTCGATATGACTTTCCATTTAAGAGGAGTCGCGACAAGAATATTTTCAAGATGGCTGCCATAACGGCCATATATGAGGTCAAATGTGCACTATTTGCATTCAGGACGAACTAGATATCATAATTAGTCTTCTGGCGAAAACCCCAAGTAGATACAATTTTCCATTTAGGAGGAGTGGAAATAAAAAGATTTTCAAGATGGCTCCCATAGTGGCCATACTGGATGTCAAATCGGCGTCATTTTCATTTATTACCAGCTAGACATAATAATAAGACTTCTTGTGAAAACCAATGTTGATATGACTCTCCATCTAGGAGGAGTAGCGATAAGATTTTCAAGATGGCCACTTTGGCGGTCATATTGGATATCAGATTGATAGACTTCTTATTTAAGACTAACTAGACACTATAAGAAGTCTTCTGGTGAAAACCCCATGTTGATATGACTTTCCGTTTAGAAGGAGTATCAATAACAAGATTTTCAAGATGACCGCTGTGGTGCCCATATTGGATATCAGATCGGAATCATTTTCATTTGCAACCAACTTGACATTATAAGAAGTCTTCTGGTGAAAACCCCCATGTCGATTTCACTGTCGGTTCATGAGGAGTAGCGATAACAAGATTTTCAAGATTGCTGCTGTGGCGGCCATATTGGATGTCTGAAAAGCATTATTTTAATTTAGGACCAAACAGACCTTGGGATGAATATAAGTGTAAAGTTTCATGACAATCCTCCATGTAGTTTAGGAGAAGTAGCTATAACAAACTTGTGCTAACAGATGGGCGGACGTTGGACGACGGACAACAGGCAATCCCATAAGCTCGTCTGGTCTATAAGCAGTAGAGCTAAAAATGGATTGTGTTTTAATGGCCAATTAAATACAGTATATCGAAGGATGTACTAATTGATTACATAAATATGCAACGATATGAATACCAAATTCTCGATTTATTCATATTTCTCTTAAAACAATGAGGCAAATTTATCAATGAAATGTTCTCATTACTCAAAATGTAACATGCTAATTTGAATATATATGTTATCTACTACCCATAAAACGAGATCGAACTCTTTGATTTTTAACCCCCTTTACTTCCCAAAATCACCCATGTAACTTTTTTGTTTCTTCAAATGTCCGAGTTTCCAAAAATTCTTACATACTTTTGTAAATTGTCATGTCAATGAGGCTTTCATGCGTTTGTTTGTGTGAAAGATACCTTAATAAAAAAAACTGTAAGGATTCCCTGTAGGTATTATCAGTGTGAAGAAGAAGAAGAAGAAGAAGAAGAAGAGGAGGAGGAGGAGGAAAGGAAGGAAGAGAAGAAATAAGGTCTTTGTACCTGCCAGAAAAGGCCGGATAATCTAAGGGGAGTAACTCTTGTAGCTTAGAAACCAACTAACGAATACAGTCTCCTGACAGATGGGAGAGAAACCCTAATATATAGATCCTTCACTGCACAAGTTGGATTATATTGCTCAAGTAAGCATACTTTAGCAGACAAGGCGCCAATTTACTAAACTATACAATGCAACAACTTTTGCTGCACGAGACACTTGTCTACACTAGCTTCATATACATTGATCAGATTTCTGTTTTGCATATGATATTCTTTACAATATTGGGATCCTTTGCCATAAGCAGCAATAGAGAAAAGATACACGGAATTTGACTATGTACGTTAAGGAGGTCTTATATTCGGAAAAAGATGAGATATGTACACATTTGGGTAAATCCTTAGACTTTCAAAAATATATTAAACAAGATTTTTTTAAAAATAAAGGCTATTTTAAAATTTGTATTAAAGAAGAGATTTTACAATATAGGCAAAAGCTTCTGTATGGCTGCTTCATTTTACCTGTAGATTTTTCTATCAGCTTGTATCCCACATAGCGGAATAGGTAATACACCAGGCACACTAAAGAAATGACCTGTAAAAAAGGATACTCATTAAAAATATTAATAAAATGTGTAATTTCCTAATTTCCAAACAGTAGCATAAATACAATCCAAAATAAGTTTCATAATACTAAACTAAACATTCTCAAAGAAGCAAATATTGTAACAGGTACATATTGAAAGAGAAGCAAATATTGTAACAGGTACATATAGAAAGAGAAGCAAATATTGTAACAGGTACATACAGAAAGAGAAGTAAATATTGTAACAGGTACATACAGAAAGAGAAGCAAATATTGTAACAGGTACACACAGAAAGAGAAGCAAATATTGTAACAGGTACACACAGAAAGAGAAGCAAAGATTGTAACAGGTACATATAGAAAGAGAAGCAAATATTGTAACAGGTACATATAGAAAGAGAAGCAAATATTGTAACATGTACACACAGAAAGAGAAGTAAATATTGTAACAGGTACACACAGAAAGAGAAGCAAATAATGTGACAGGTACACACAGAAAGAGAAGCAAATATTGTAACAGGTACATACAGAAAGAGAAGCAAATATTGTAACAGGTACACACAGACAGAGAAGCAAATATTGTAACAGGTACATACAGAAAGAGAAGCAAATATTGTAACAGGTACACACAGAAAGAGAAGCAAATATTGTAACAGATACATACAGAAAGAGAAGCAAATATTGTGACAGGTACATACAAAAAGAGAGGCAAATATTGTAACAGGTACATATAGAAAGAGCAGCAAATATTGTAAGAGATACATACAGAAAGAGAAGCAGCAGCAGGAGTCGACCAAATAAAGTAATGGCACTAATTAATGTATTGTCTTTTGCTTCCACACAAGAGAAAGATGTACATAAATCACCCAAAGATTAGATTGAGTACATCTGTCTAAAAGGAACGCTACAGTTCACCTACAAAACGATTGCGAGTTGAAAGGTCATTTAAATTTGTTTATTGCGTACATGCGAGTATGTGTAGTCCTAATTCCAGTTTCAGTGCATGAAAGTGCATGATGAAATGAAAACCTTTTGAACGAGTCTTGCTCAGCTAGGTAAAACCCATGCATATACTCGGTAGATTTTCACATCGCCATTATTTTGTGGTCATGTGATGTTGGTTAACACTCCAAAAAGGAGTGGTCAAGCTTTACTCATCTAAAAGTAATACGACGTACACATAGACGTACACATAGACTTCAGCCTTACTCGGTCGATGCTCCTCGCCTTACTTTGTATTGAATTGCATTAATAGGTAAATCAAATTAGTTTTTTAAACTGCTTATTCATTTTTGAGATTATATGTTAACATGGGCCGACAAGATGTCTACATTCTTGACAATGGATGAGAAGTTCAGTGAAGCGAATGGGTTTATAAAGACAAATGGAATTAACCAACGATACTGGACTTCAAGCACCATAAGGTACCAACAGTAATTATATATATGTATCACAAAAGTACCATGAACGGCATATTAGACGCACACCTCGTGTTTACATATTTATGAGTCCTCTATGTAGGCACAAGTAGGGTATTGTTGACTGTGGAGATTATTGACGAACGGGTGTCAATGGCATGAGCCTTTGGTCAAGGTATGCAATTCTTGAACCAACATTCGGTGCAGAAACCTTAACTTTCTTATTACACTTACTATGACCGTGACCGCTATACCACATAATATATAGGTTTCTTTGTTACACTCAGTGCAAGCCATCCACGAAGTTTGGTCAAGCAACCTCCTCCAAAACACAAGTTGTTCTGCAAAACATTTTTCTTTGAGTCACAATGACCTTGACCTTAGACGTTTTAACCCTTAAATGAACAGACCTCTTTCATACCTTAAATGCAAACCCCTCAAAAACTTTGGTCAAGGTACGTGGTCTTAAACTAAATTTGTTGTACAAGAGCTACGGTGTATTATGCAAGAACCACTATTCTTCTTTCAATCACAGTCACAGTGACCTTGACTTTTTACCCCTTTAATCTGAAAATCAACAGATTTCTTTCTTGCCGAACGTGCAAGTCATTTTAAATCTTTTATAGCTTTGGTCAAAAAACATTAAATAATGAATTATATAAAGTTGTTTATCCGTGTGACGTCAATTTAACTTCAGATTTATTTTCATTTACCGATGTAATGAATTAATATGGGTCGTTTTTGTTTCCTTTCATTCATTCTTCTTTCTTTCTTTCTTCCTCTCGTGATACATCAACGTAAGTGATGCGGCATGCTAGTGATGACAATGAAAACGCGAAGCACAAATAGAGTTCTGATCGTACCTAGTATCTTGCTGACTTTTGTCAAGGAAAGGAATCCGAAAGAAAAGCTCTAGGATGTCATAATACTTAACTTGAGCGTAATATCAAGTCATTCCATACTTTCACCTGATTTTATGTATGAAGAGAAACGCAAAATCGGACAGGTTAGTCTATTAGTCTCATCAATAAGACAATACAGTATATTAGTTGATTTTCCTCTCACTAACACTTAGTTCACCTTCATGGTAATAAAGAGACACATTGTTTAGTGTTATAAATCGTTTCGCAAATATTAATCAGCTGTGGAGACAAATTAAACTTGATAAGAATATAGTGAAACAATCTTTTTGTACTATCAAATATTCTGAACTTGAGATTGGATGATAAAACAATCTGCTTACACATTGCACAGGCAAGACAAGAAAAAAAAAAAGATTAAAATAGAGAAGGATTTATGTTGGTCACGCAGATGATGATTGGTTTCAGGCAGATATAGTTGATTTACAAGCATATAAAACGTTATATATATATATATATATATATATATATATATATATATATATATATATATATATATATATATATATATATATATATATATATATATATACGTATATATTGACAGTGATAGAAAATATGGGAGATGACATACATCATACCTTTAGGGAAATATTTCAAGACAGAAAACCTGACAAAATACAGTTCGATGAAATAAAGGAATATTATCACGTAAAAGTCAAGGAATTATTGGAGAAAGAATATATCGAAACTTTCCCACTCACTCGGACAAAAAAGCATCTGTAGTGGAAAGATTGAACCGAACTCTTAAGACTAGAATGTGGAAGTGTTTTACTGAAAACAAAATCAGACCATGGGTAGATACAAAACCTTATTAATGAATACAGTAGATCATATCATCGATTTATAGACATGTAGCAGGCAATGAAGAAAATAGATCTAAAGTATGGATTAAAATATTTGGATATCTTACAACAGATGTATATGGAACTCCCAAATATAAAATAGGTGAGAAAGTCAGGCTATCTTCCTAATTTGACGGGAAAGGTTTTTATAATCAGAGAAGTAATTTTAGGAAATACTGAAGTATATAAATTAAAAGACTTAAAGGGAGAGAATACTGAGGGATTATTTTACGAGGAGTTATACGACAAGCAAGGTAATGTCTTCAAGCTTGAGAAAATTTTAAAAAGTAAAAGATTGAATAGTCATAAATAGGTGCTGGTAAAATGGAAAGGATATGACGAATGTTTCATTAGTTGGAAGGCAATAAAAAAAATGTTGTCTCAGCAAAGCAGTCCTGAAGTCCCGTATAGGCCCTGATTAATAGCATTAAAATCGTCGTATTATTCATATGTTAATAAATATTACATTCTATAAATTACATGTTATATGTGGTATCAAATTAAGTCGATTGAAAAATGGAACGTGGAAATAATAAGTACACACAATGTAAAGATTGTGAAAATATAATGAAATGAGAATGGTTAATATTATAATGGAGGAGTTAACAAAAGCAGCAAATTCAACCATGTAAAAACTACTTGTGAATGTGGAAAAGCCGTACAAAGAAGTTCATTGGTCTATGACCAGTAGAGCTAAAATGACATTGCTAAAGAAAAAGATCCAGCTAAAAAATTTAAATTGAAAGAACTTTTGAAAACAACTAAAAAAAAGGAGCACAAATGGTTGGCCATGTAAAAGATATGAAAGTTAACTTTAGAGAAATTATCAACAAAATAAATTTCAAAATTAAAGAATGGGTATCATTAGGTGTAAGGTTAAAAAGGTTGTTCAAAGAAAAAGGTGCAAATATTGCTACTGTTTTTGCAGCTATTGGTATGGTAATAGCAACTCTTGGTTTAACCATAGCAAATTTTCTAAAATGATTAACGGTAGGAAGTGGTAGCTGTAGCAGAGGCGGCAGCGCCAATTCGTTCATTGATAAATTCAAGACAGGTATGAAAATTATTGCTGAGTATTTCTTTTTTTTAACTTAGCTAAAATAGCAGCAGCATTGCCTAGTATAATTTGTATTGTAATAAGCTGGCTTTTAACATGTACCTGAAAAATATTTCTTTAATAGCTGATAATATGGTTTTATGTACCAAAATGTTTATTTGGAGTAATAAAAAGGATTAAAGATTAACTAATCTATTAACTAATGGATTAGCTACCTAGTTATAATGCTTATTTATTTATAAAAGTAAATCGCGCCAGCTTCTGTAAGCAGATACATAATAATAAACTCTTGGTTATTCGTTTCATGATCTATGTTTTCTGAATGATAAGGTATATTATTTGTGGGTACTGTTGTTGGTACTGTAGTCTTGTCTACATAATTCTTATAATTCTTATAACCTTATTCACTTCGTTGTATGCCTTTTGACAAACTGTTACAGACTATTTATATTTGTTACCACGTTAGTAATTATATTAAGAGTTGTTACTAGTTTAAATGAATCCGATGAAGTTTTTAAATTGTTAAAATAAACTCCAATACTACCAATATCACCGGGTACTAAAAATATGCCATCACCACCAACTGGATGGCTTCATCTAACTTTTGAATCTGAAATATATTGTTGACATTTGTCTGTTGTTATGTTTTCATCTGTGTCATATCCTTGCTGGCTTAAAATTAAATATTAAAATGTTTGTTTGCTTTATCACTGTCTATAACACTAGAACCAGGTTCTGTAATAGTTTTTTCTAGCATTTACTTTACCAGCTGAAATAGACATTATATATGATCGTATACTTTGATCATTGTTAGTCCTTTGCTATTTTGAAGAAAGAAATATGTCCATTCAATATCGTCATAGGGTAATGCCATTTTATTAATTTCTTCAACTAACACTTTTCTCTAGTATTCAACTGTTCTATCTCAGCAATAATAGAGCCATTTCTAACAACTTAACACAACAGCTGTTGTAATTTCTTCAAAGCCTTCATGCACACTTTTATGTTCTGCAAACCCATGATCAATACGATATTTATTTTATCACAATGTAGTACATGAATATTGGAGCATGAAAAGTAGGTCACAGCAATCTACTTTTGGAATAGTGGTGTAGTACTCCTCAGGATGCATACACATATCTATTGTCATAACTGAACAAGCAATAGTGTCCCAGAAACTGATCTTAACATAAAATGTATACATGAACACTGGAGCGTGAAAAGTAGGTCATAGTGAGCTACTTTTGGTATGGTGGTTCAGTACTCGTCAGGATCTATGCACGATTTGAAGCTTCATGACTGTATAAGCATTAGAGTAAGAGAAGCTGACCTACACTGGCACTTTCCTGCAGGCGAGCTAAAAACTGAAAGTACGCAATTTGAGTTCAAAGTCTGAAATTTCACAAATCTCACTGAAATTGTCCATTTTGGCAAAAATATACATATGGACAGACACACAGACAGACGGACAGGCGCGCAAAATATTATGTATGCGGGTGAATTTATAATGAAAATAGATAATATATTCTGTATTTCCTCCATTAAGTAACGTGCTTATTCTACAATGTCCACAGATAGGACTGGAACAAAATCAAGAAATTACATATGCATGTAACTGACTCGTACTCTCGACTTTTTTTTTTAGGGAGAAACAAATCCTCAATCCCAAAGCCCATATAGTAACATATGTTCATTCAGAATACAGTTAGACTTAAAACAAAATACCCCAGAAATTTCCATATTTTATTTTTTAGCGAAGACTCATCTCTTTCCTTGCTAATATTAATGGCATAAGTATGTATCCTGAATATCTGAAATGTGATGACGATTTTGCGATTGGGTTCAGGTTTCTTCTTCAATAGGACAGAGTGATTTATATGGTATCCTTCAATAGGACAGAGTGATTTATATGGTATCCTTCAATAGGACAGAGTGATTTATATGGTATCCTTCAATAGGACAGAGTGATTTATATGTATCCTTCAATAGGACAGAGTGATTTATATGGTATCCTTCAATAGGACAGAGTGATTTATATGGTATCCTTCAATAGGACAGAGTGATTTATATGGTATCCTTCAATAGGATAGAGTGATTTATATGGTATCCTTCAATAGGACAGAGTGATTTATATGTATCCTTCAATAGGACAGAGTGATTTATATGGTATCCTTCAATAGGACAGAGTGATTTATATGGTATCCTTCAATAGGATAGAGTGATTTATATGGTATCCTTCAATAGGACAGAGTGATTTATATGTATCCTCCAATAGGACAGAGTGATTTATATGTATCCTTCAATAGGACAGAGTGATTTATATGGTATCCTCCAATAGGACAGAGTGATTTATATGTATCCTCCAATAGGACAGAGTGATTTATATGGTATCCTCCAATAGGACAGAGTGATTTATATGGTATCCTCCAATAGGACAGAGTGATTCATATGTATCCTTCAATAGGATAGAGTGATTTATATGGTATCCTTCAATAGGACAGAGTGATTTATATGTATCCTTCAATAGGACAGAGTGATTTATATGGTATCCTCCAATAGGACAGAGTGATTTATATGTTATCCTCCAATAGGACAGAGTGATTTATATGTATCCTTCAATAGGATAGAGTGATTTATATGGTATCCTTCAATAGGACAGAGTGATTTATATGTATCCTTCAATAGGACAGAGTGATTTATATGGTATCTTTACCTGCAAAACAAAAAATGCAGACTAATATAAACTGTTCGTGGATGATACATTGAGAAAAATGACAAGATAATTATTCTCAAACCAACAAAATGTGTGCTATTTTTATGACTTGTCATCAATAGATGGGGAAAATATTACAACAGAGGATTCTCTCTCTCTCTCTCTCTCTCACACACACACACACACACACACACACACACACACACACACACACACACTTTGTAAAGATTTTGCTTGTGTAGTTTCCTACATTTCCATCGGTACGTATTTCTCTCACGTATATGAACAAGTTTGCAAAATTGCTAATGCACCAAAGGAGAATTTACTTAGAGAGGATGTAAAAGTGTTAATTGATATAAATCTGAGCACAGGGTTAATTCAATTCTTATAGGCATCACTAAACCAATTAAGCTCCTTATATATTTCCTTCATTTTTCTACATTTTTTTACGAAATCCAGTGCATTAGTGATAAATTCAGATGCAACAAAACGTTTTTACCTATAATAGGCACTAACCTGGACACAATATATACAAAGTCAGCATAGGTTATGCTGCATTTTTTAGAAAAAGTTACATTTGTAAGAAATAACGAGTGCAAGTGAGCCTTCTGGAACTGGCCAAATCACACCTCTTTGCGTTGTCATCCCACCCAAGAAAAGAGGCTGAACTCGAAAAACATTTTCTTTTCTGTTTAGACTTTAATGCTGCTTTCTGCTAAATGTAATAAACATTCTTCACCCGTTATCAAATCTGCAGGAAAAATCTGAGAAAAAAATCTGAATGATTTTCTTAGGAACCGTAAAAACAGATGATTAGTTAAATTAGTGTAGTGATACAGTGAAAAGGTGACAAAAGTCGCAAACATTTAAGAAAGTTTGCGTTTTCTGTATCTGTAGCAACACTTAAGCATAACTGCGAAGTTTGCTTGCATTTGCTCTGTAGACTGGTTTGCTCCCGACTAAACTTTATCTTAGGACAGCAATCTAGATGGATTGCTCTGTGATACTATAGGTGACCAAAATATGGTCCAAACTCAAGGAATCACTGTCCATACTCATTTAAAATGAAGCTTCCTTGATTTGTTTGAGCTAGTTAGAATACTGTCAATAAATAATTATTTCATTTGTAAAGACTAATTTTATTAAGTTTTGGTATTTTGCCAAATATGTAACTTTTAAAGAATGAAACATATCACAATGTATGGCCAAAATCTGATAAACAATAATAACGGATGTATTTAATTATTTTAATAACGGATGTATTTAATTATTTTATTTACACGCATAAAATAAGTACCTACGAGTCCCAGGAAATAACTGATGTATTTAATTATTTTATTTACACGCATAAAATAATTACCTACGAGTCCGTCTACATTATTTAAGTTTCTTATAAATTTCTTTCATTTTTCTATATTTTTGATAAAATCTAGGGCATTATTCATGATTTCAGATGCACCAAGACTATCTTATCCATGTTAGGCACTATCACGAACAAAATATATATATATATATATATATATATATATATATAAAATCAGCATATGTTATGTTACATTTTCTAGAAATAGTTCCATTTGGATGAAATAACTGGAATTTAATGCGAGTGATTTTTCCGGAACCAGCCGAATCACACCTCTTCGCTTTGTCATACTACCCTAAAGCAAAGAGGCTGAACTAAAGTTGTTTTTCTTCCCGTATTTAGTGTTTAATGCTGTTTCCATTGGATGCATGCAATATTATTCACTGGTTAGCAACTTTCCAGGAAACATCAGAGAAAATTATTAATGATTTTCTTAAGGACTACAATAACAGCTGATTAGCTCAGTTTGTGTATTAATACCTTATGAAGATACGGGTGATTGTGGTGTGAACCAGACCTGTATAGATCTCCGCCAAACAAGGGTCTCGTGCAAAATGGAGCTTTGTTGATAAAATTCGGAAAAGTGATTTGATTGGCTGATGTGATGAGGTGATATAAAACGTTAGCTGATGATGAGATGACGTCATGTTTATTGACACTTGCATTTGTTGATTGAGACTCGACTCCTACATCGACATCTGTATAAAAGATGATGTTTGATGATATCCTTTAACGTTTACATTAGAATATTTGGCATGAATGATCACAGAAGGTATGTCTAGATAAGTTTTGAGAAAGCGGGAAATGACTTTGTACTTTCTCTTGTGCAAAGCAACTAGAGAAACCTCTGGCTTTTCTCTCCAGTCAGAAAAAAAAATAAAAAAAAAACAACCTCGGATGTATCAGGCGGATTATTTCCCCATTATTGGCGAAGCAAAATACCAAACATCACAAAATTCTTGCGCAGCAAAGTAGTACGCAGCCTACGATCGGTTTTCTGAACGTATATGGACTAAATAACAAGTGAATTAGCCATATTCAAGCCAGGAAATATATTTTTAACTGAAAGTAACTTTCATAGTGGGGTAGTATTTCGTCACATGACAAGTTCGATCTAATGAATAAATTTCAAAATGTCTGTGCCTACCAAACATCTGAGGTATTTTCACGGATAAAAATCCGATGATTGTTCGAAGTTTAATGGAAGAGCCATCTGTCGGTAACAGCGATCAATGAATCATTTTACCAGATTATCGTATGGCGGCGATCACGGAGACACGCAAGAGTCGGATTGAACAAGACTAATTGCGATTTTAATAATGGTGATGAGTATATTGATGATGATGATGATGAAGACGCCAGTGACAATATTACATGTATGATGGTTGATTTATAATCATGATGATGTTTATTATTATTATTATTATTATTATTAGTAGTAGTAGTAGTAGTAGTAGTAGTAGAAGTAGCAGTGGTAGTGTTTCTGTATGATTTTTTATACTTGCGTTCTTGTTTGTCATAAATATATTTCCACTTACATCATAAGTATTAACACCCCAATTAAGGTAAACCGAAAATCTCCCCAAAAGGCCTGTATATTGCATAATCCAAATTATTTTGGTCATCAATCAGTTTGTTATGTCTGAACATAATACATAAGCCAACATAACATAATAAATTGCAATATATACGACGATGATTGAGCCATTGAGACAAGAATGTTTATGTCAAATCTGTCAATCACCGAAGACCTGCTTTGAAATATACTAAAACAAGTGCATCTATCACAGTCAAGGGGTCTGTCAATTGATCAGTAGCCGCGAGCAAAAATAGAAACATTCAACAATAGCTTTATTTGTTATTATAAACTCATATTTGCCTTTATAAATAACTAACTTTGAAAATGTGATGGAGCAAGAATTTGTACATATTACCTTAAGCTCCGTGTAGGTTTTATCTAGATTGATTTTAACAATGAATAATTTCTTGCCTTCCTCTATAATCTAGTGCATACCTAAACAATGTTCATAACTACTGTGTCAAAACATTCGAGTTCTTACACGAAAAGCCAAGTTACTTTTGTTAAGTTGAGAAACGTTTATATTTAGCGTTTTACGGTACATCAGCACAGTTGTGACTATATGGTGTGAGAAATGTTAATTCAGTCGCCCATACGTTAACAGTATCAATATTTGATCGGTCATCACCATATCAAAATTTTGATCACCATATCGGTCATCACCATATAAAAATTGTGATCACCATATCGGTCATCACCTTATCAAAATTGTGATTCTTATTAATTGCTCTCATCATCCCTTCGCCATAGATTTCAGTGTTAGTCAATCATTTCTATCATTGTGGGGAAAAGTGCAGAAAATTGAGAGAGAGAGAGAGAGAGAGAGAGAGAGAGAGAGAGAGAGAGAGAGAGAGAGAGAGAGAAAAGTTGCAAGATTAAGTATTTTGAGAACGGACTTTATCCAAGCCGGAGTACTTTTAGCTCATCCCCATGTGTTTCGTCCTGCAATTCAAATTAAACTATACTATAAACAGTAAGGCTGGTTAAAAAAAAGTATTACATTCCATTCCTTTCATTCACCCCCACCCCTCCGCTATACTGCAGTTAAATCTTGGATCTTCTTCTTCTTCCTATTATTATTATTATTATTATTATTATTATTATTATTATTATTATTATTACTGAGGGTTCGATATAATAGGTAACACAGAAAAAGCATGGAAATTAATATATTTATAAAATTCAACTAGAAAGGTTAATAAAAAAAGATCGATTAAATCTTTAGAGTAACAAGGCCATGTTCTGGAAAGTTCAAGTAGCCCTATATAATATATCCAGGCGCCGCAATTTATGTTCTTACAAAGGCACATACGTCCCATAGCATGTAGATCTGAATGTAAACGCTGGTCGAAGTGAACATGCTGTTGATACGGTTCAAATCGTGCGTGATAGGTGAGGTGGGGGTGGGGCTGACGGACGTTCAGGCAATGGAAAACAAGACGACGAACATATAGACGACTAAAAGGCAGGTTATTAAGAAAAAGTACACCTTTAGGTGATATGAAGTATAGAAGTTCAATTGTATAGATATGAGACTTAATTTTCTTTTCATATCAGAAAGTATATTGCACTCTTAGTCAAGTTTCCTTCTTTCTTTTACTTTGAATAGCTGCCTATAATCGATTCTTTAACTCCCAAATTGAAAAATATAATTAAAAAAGAAATATTAAAGTGACTGATGGTACGACAGTGGTTGTAATAATACAAAGAAAATGTCATTGTATGAAATTATTAAAGATATAACCTCACACCTACTCATCCACCCCACCCCCCACTCCCCACCCCCCAATACAAACACATTGGTATCCAACTACTAGGGAATGTGCAAGTTGGGAAGGGTCCCTTTTTCGCCGGATTGTTATTTTTTATTTTTATTTTTATTTATTTATTTTTGCTGTTTTTCATCTGTACATTTTTAGAACTTTTAATCGAGACCATGTGACCAGTATTGTGCTGATGTGCCGTTAAGTCCTATACATTCATTCTTTTCTGCAATAAAACATTATGGAAAGGAACATTTCCAGTTAATATATGATGTATGACCATTTGATTACATTTTGGCCTGGTTAATCATAGAATGCCTAAAAAGTTACTACATATTTCACAATCTGGTAAATATTTGAATGTATAACTGGGAAACTGGGAAGAGAGTAAAGACCCCGGATTTGAAATTGGGAAAGAAATGGGGAACTTTACATTTTTAAAGAATCTGAGAGAAGGATCCTGAGCAAATGCTTGGGGGGAAATGTACGGTAAAAAATTCTTATAGTCCTACACTTGTTAGTCTTTGTCATCTGGACAAGGAATGATATATTGATGTGACACACGTATAATGAACAACTATTGTATGTCCAGAGGCGCTGTAAAATCACAACTATTCAAGACAACTGGGCCCTAGAGTGCCAGAACCCCTGAGGTTTTTGCCTCTTCCGGTTATTGCCAGAAGTTATATAGTGAATTCAAAAACAATACACCGCACGGACATTATTCGAAAATCTTGTCCTATTTTTCACACTCATAGCAAACTCTTCCGCTTTTTTGTGAAATAAAGGCCACATGCACCTATTTTTACTTCAAAAATATGTCACCAAACCGCACGAAGATTCCTGCGCAAGACACATATATGCATGCTGTACACTCAACAGTGTGAAAGAAGCTAACATGAATGATAACTTGACTTTGGACGGAATGACATGGATAAGATTTAAATAGCCTTTCCACACTTGTGGCGAGATTTATTATCTGAACATTTTCTAACTCATGACATCGGCCGTGCAACCTTGAATAGCTTGTCGCTGTGCACCGAATACAAGGTAAAGGTCACTTTGCGTTCAGAGTGTTATTTTGATAGTGCTCATACCTTTGATTTTAAGATTAAACGTTTGCATACTTTGCAGATCATCACAACTCAATTTTTGTCATAATTTATGATTGAGAGTTTTAAGAAAGTAATTTTACCACTCATAATTTTTGACATTAAATTTTGAGATGAAACAATATATCTAGTAGATTTAGGTTGTATGAAGGTTAATCCGCCACCCTGCATCGTCTCAAAATTTGTCATCAATCCTCTCCATTTTCTAGTGGGGGTTTTTTCTGCAGCAAGTTATAAAAAAAAAATGCTCTGGACTTTGGATAGACTAAATTGGGTCAAGAAATTGTTATCCCACTAGTTTTAAACCACCATATACGATACAATTAGCATAAACAAGAAAGAGACAAAAAGAAATTAATTACGAATCAGTTGAACATGTTTTGTTACTGCTAATACTCCGAAACCGCATCTAGATAACAATCTTATGGAACCGCCAAACGTGATACCTGATATATTACTTACAAAAAGAAAGGAAATGCAAAGTAAAATGGAAAACGAAAACAAACAATGGGATTTTCAGTGTCTCTGAATTCTTTAGCTCAACCACTCCCTAAGCTGTAAAATCTGTTCGAAAGTTTATAAATCACCTGGCTACGACCCTGGTGGAATGGAATCCGATCTATTTAGCCCCTGACCATTTTACTATTCATTAACGTCTAATAAAGAAATAATGGTGGGACATATTTGGATTAAGAACGAGGAAGAGTTAAATTTGAGTGTGCATACAATAGCACGAACAAGATAAAGATAAGATCATTAGATATTCTGGCGATCATTCATTCATTCAATAAATAAATAAATAATTCCAAACAGCAAGATAGGATAAAAACAGAAGGTGTATATGAAATAAACATGGCACTATCGAGGTCCAGGGACGCAGCGGGATGTTTTTTAACTTTTGTCCTGGGTCCTTCAAATACTGTCCAGAGCTGTTCAGTTCTTGATCAAATACTCGAAACAGTCTTATACTATTGTGCCCTTTCCAGGCAGTTGTATGTTCCTTCATGTTTCACACGTGAAAGAACATTTTCTTTTACGTGTCGAAGATCAAAGATTGACTGTGATATAACGCACGAATTTATTGTTCCATTCCAGTAAAACACTACATAAAAACCAACCTCAGTGCATTTATTTTCTTTTGTAGGGGGTGTGTTTAAACGAGCAAATAGCTGACAAAATTGCCAGTTTACTTGGATGCCTAAGAGATTTGGGGCAGTAATTTTCACGGGAATTGTAAACTGAATAATACATTACATCCACAGTACGCATAATAAATTGACATCTTTTGATAAAGAACTTTGCGAAAGTTACTATATTTGTATTGTATCGTTTGTTAAAGATTCAGCGGGATGGATCTAGGTAGAGAGAGAAGAGGATTGTGTAGAGTTCGGAGTCCTAGTGGCTCAGTGGTTAGCGTGCCAGAATTGTGATCAAGAGATGTGTGTTCGAATCCAGCCAAGAGTGGGCCGGGTCTGGTGTTCTCTTGGCCAGGCACTTTTTTAATTCAAATGTCTCGGCCCAAAATAAACTTGTATGTGTTTGATGTATCATTAAACATTGGCCAATCAATCAATCGTGTAACAACAAGTATGAGGAAGCACTATCTGTCGCTGATTTTTTAAAATTAATTTAAAAACAAAAAAATAAATTAAATCCTAAACCGAGTACACAACATAGTACAGCCCCGATAACGCAACTCTAGGGACCACATAAGGGTCGATTTTTTTTTCAGGGCTTACATGGATGCTACCAAACAAAGCCGAAACAAACTAATGCCGCAAACAAATGTATAAATGCAGACATAAATAACTATGCAAATTAGAGACCTCCAGGAAATGTATTGTCAGTCTTGGAAATGATTACTATATCGAATCTGGGCCGGCGCAAGGGTATTAAGCATCCTAGGCGAACTGTCAACCTTGCGCCCCTCCCCTCCCCACCCCCAATTAATTTTCGAAAATGAATATTCTTCATTCGTATGAATAAAAATTCTGCACCTGTTTTCTCTTTCTATTTGTAGACGCTTTTTATCTTCTATGTTACACTATTTCTCTTTCTTTTTTTTATTTATTCAGTTTTTTGCCACCCCCCAAAAAAATTTTGCCGCCCCCCCCCCCAAAAAAAACCCCAAAAAAAACATAAAAAACAACAAAACAATTGCCGCCTAGGCGACCGCCTAGTTTGCCTCATGGTTAAACCGGCCCTGTATCCAATATTTGTATACTGTACATACAATTTGAAGTTTCGCTCCTTTACATTCTTTTTGTCATGACTACAAACTTACATTTTCCAGTTCAGACACTTTTTGAAGAGTTTGTCACTGGCATTTGTATTATTTTCATATTATCTCCTCATACATGGCATTGAAGGTCGGTCATCGTCAATAGTCAGTGGTATCATGTATGTAATCTTGTAAGTTAACCTGACTTATGCCCGATGCTTTTCGTATTTTTTAAAAATACATATTCTGGATAATGTTGGCAACAGTTAGTTGTTATTTTTGCAATAAAGAAAATTCTATTTTTATTCTGATTGCTGGCAATTACAGGAAGTCAGGAAGTGATACAGTGAGAGAGAATATTTACGAGTCGAAATCTCGTGATAAGCTTGGAATCTTGAACGCGGGACTCTACCATCTGCGCTTTAAAACCGAATTTTCGTTATATCCGGCTCGTTATATTTTCAAAATTTGTATACACCAAAGCAGAAAATGGCTGGAGATTTAAGCACTGCTTCTTATAATAAGATTCTGGCATGAACGAACTGTCTATAAAAAGGTTTTACCGTACATGTAGTCTGGCCAGCTAAAATTTATGATATTAAATTTGGACTAATTTCATAAACAGATTTGTCAAGTCTTTTGATTTGTATATGTTGAAAGTATAAATGTGTGCACATATATTTCAGAGCTGAGAATCTCTCAAATTACACACTTTTACTTTTCCCAATTTTCAAGTTCATATTTTCTGTATTTTCCATTGTCTAATGTCCATAGTGTTGTCCAAGAGTAGCGTACGTCATTTTGTGGATATGACTAAATTGTATTCTTCATTAGTAGGTACTTGATTATAAATGGCATTGTAATGTTGTACTGTCTTTTATGTGTGGTGTGCTGTCCTATATAAATGATGTTTCTGGTTTTATAATGACTAATCTGTTCATTTTACTGTTTTAGTTGCCTATTTGTCAGAATAACAGTTATTTTTTATTGTTCAAATTATCGAACATAAAAAGAGTTTCTTATACTTGGTGCAAGTCCCCCCCCCAACACACACACACACACACACACACACACACACACACACACACACACACACACACCATGACAAAGACCATTCCTAGTCATCGACAGAAACCGTTGGAAAGCGGACGTAAAATTAATATTGCAAAAAGTACCCGACAGGAAGCAAATGTATGTTTGGCAGGATCTAATCTACCGGAATATATAACATTGTGTTGTATCTGATACAATTCAAGAATGTACTTGACAAAATATCTTAAATCGGTATGCCAACAGAAAATGGCGGCCGACATTATGCCCGCATCGTTGACATACAAATGAATGTTCCTGTTGCTATACCGATCTCAGATATTTGGTCTCGTACATTCTCAAATTGTATCATATCTTCAAAAAAGAAATGCGATATATTCTAGTAGATTAGACCCTTTTGTGTGAAATTTTCTTCCTATCAGCCCCTTTTGCAATATTTATTTTCTGGATGCTTTGCGAAGATGACTAGTAATACCTTAAACTTTTGTAAAATCGCCTAATTTTGTCTCAATATACGGGATATAATTCAAATCTAGCTGTAAATAATTATCACGTTTTTAAAAAAAATATTAAATATAAATTGATTTTAAAAAAATTCTCATAATCTAAGTTGATTATGGAAAGCCTAAGGTCTCTACATCAACCCAACATCTAGGTACTTTCTTTTAACACTATATCATGGTTAAGCAACAGTTCACATCCGCTCCGGACTTTTAATTCTTTAGAAAACCCCCAAATTAGTCAGATAAAAGAATTGCTCAGATACAAGAATGTAATCTTGAATCTGTTGTTAAAACAATTCGAATGGGGCAGACTATATATAGAGATTTTAGGATCGAGTTTCCCGCAAAACAAACCAACTGATTACTGATTTGGTGTTCTTTAGTTTATTCCAATCACGATAAATGAACACATTCTTTACCAGCAGACAACTGTCTTTCGCCGATGTTTGGAAAGTCAAATTTCAGTGCGCCATATTTTGGCACATATTAAATACTCAGTTTCTGACTGTGCGTTATTAATAACACGGTTAAGAGCAAAAATTTTGATCCTGAAGAGGACGGTAATTGGGGGGGGGGGGGGGGGGGGGGGGGGAAGAGGGAAATAAGGCGCGTAAATCTTGCGCAAAAACATTGGGGCTTTTCTTTTTCTTTTTAATTCCATATGCCCGCGATTAAGCTCCTGCAGTCAGGTTCTTGTCCGACAGAAAAATGGACTAGTCCCTGTCATCGGGCTATCCAGTTTGTACAGCCCTGTATGGCATCAAACAAATTAGGATTTTTATAGTTAAATATGGAAATTGAAATTTAAATATATACATT
Organism: Margaritifera margaritifera; assembly: GCA_029931535.1. Classification (NCBI taxonomy): domain Eukaryota; kingdom Metazoa; phylum Mollusca; class Bivalvia; order Unionida; family Margaritiferidae; genus Margaritifera; species Margaritifera margaritifera. Next base: position 1,960,102 of record JAQPZY010001489.1, on the reverse strand, counting down.
CAGATAATAGCAACTACTTCTGTACGGTTGTAATAAAAACTTTTCTTACTATCGTATATACTCGCAACTGCAAACTGCACAGACCCAGATCTACCGTCGCACAATGCGCCAGCAGATCTGGGTCTATGCAGTTTGTTTGGAGTAATCAGTAGAATAAACAATATAACGTTAAAACAACAACAACAACAACAACAACAACAACAACAAAAACAACATTAAAGGGCAGATATGTTTGCCATAAAATGAAGATTTTTGCGGAACACGATCCAGCCTAGTGGAGTGAGTTATAGTAGGGTTTCGGCATCTTTCGACAATCTTCTAAACTGGTCATCTGGATATCTGAATGAGATTATTATGAATACGAATATAAGAATTTATTAAGACTCTCTCTCTCTCTCTCCTAATGTATTGTATTGACAAAATTTTGGATCGAATTAAACAAATCCAGAAACATCATAATCGAATGGATGATTCCTAGTATTTTGTTCAAATTCTTGAAGAAAAAAAAATAAAAAATAACAAAATAATAATTATATGCATTAAAAAGCGATTCATCAAGAGTACATACACTCTATGATAAGATCCCGCCTAAACATTTTTCATACGAAGGTCCAATGTGAAACAATAAAAATGCTACATGCTTGGGTATCAAAATATGTAAGTTCCTTTTACCCACAACCCAGGAGTCATCGTCGAATTTTTCATAGCAATCCAGTGGTACTAAATTTGTGAAATTTAAACCCGTCTCTTTCTATTTACTTACTCGAGCAAGCGCAATCAGTGTTTTTGATATGGGATATTCATTTATAAAATTGCGTGCAGTGGAATAATAAATCTCGGACAGACACTGTTCCCATTAGAACTTCCCAGGTGGGTAATATATAGCATGTTTAATGGGCTATCAGCATCTATCCGTGTAGTGAATGCGTGCAGTGATAAGAAACAATTAAAATATACTTAAGTAATGTGTACGGATATGAGTATCATTCTCAAATTGGTTGAGTTATTGTATGATAAAGCGCATTCCTGTCATATTTTCAGATGAGCTCATGTATACAGCTGACAAATCATAGATAAAATGCTCATTTTGTGTACCTTTAGAAGCTAAAGTATCGTCAGGTAAGTCTAATAAATATATTAACTAAGTCCACAACAAGAAACTACAAACGTCATCTGTTCATCCATCATTATTTCATTATCCCCTGTGTTTATGTAGACAATAGTCATCTCGAGATGGTATATCCCCCGGTTCCCAGCGCTTATGTAGACAATAGTCGTCTCGAGATGGCATATTCCCCCGGTCCCCTGTGTTTATGTAGACAATAGTCATCTCGAGATGGTCTATCCCCCCGGTCCCCTGTGTTTATGTAGACAATAGTCGTCTCGAGATGGTCTATTCCCCCCCCCCCCCGGTCCCTTGTGTTTATGTAGACAATAGTTATCTCGAGATGGTCTATCCCCCCGGTCCCCTGTGTTTATGTAGATAATATTCATCTCGAGATGGCATATCCCCACGGTACCCTGTGTTCATGTAGACAATAGTCATCTCGAGATGGCATATCCCCCCGGTCGCCTGTGTTTATGTAAACAATAGTCATATCGAGATAGTATAACACCCGATTCCCTGTGTTTATGTAGACAACTGTCATCTCGAGATGGTATATCCCCCACTACGCCACTAATCTAATATTCCTAAAAAATTTCATAGAGATAAAGGTTTTGGAGTTTTAACCAGGAAACGAAAGAGTGTATAATGGATGAATGGATGGATTGACAAACGGACAAAAACATTAAAAATATTGAAAGTGAAGAATTGCGAATAGCCTTGTGTGAATAGCATCTGGACCTCTAGCCTAATATGTGTACCAAGTTTCATAGAGATATCTTGAAACGATATTGTTTTTAGTTACGCCTTGGAAACAAAAGTGGGAATGATGGATGGATGGATAAGCAAACGAATGAAATGTTATAAATATTTAATCGAAAGAATTGTGAATAGCAAAAGGAATATTTACACTACTACTCTAATATGTGTACCAAACTGCAAAAGATACTAGGTTTTGGAGTTTTACCCCAAAAACGGAAGAGTAGATCATGTATGAATGGATGGAGAGACAAACGGACACAAAAAAAAATTGAAATGAACAGTTGTGAATAGAAAAACTGGAAAAAGCACAGCTGGACTGATAATCTAATATGTGTATCAAGTTTCATAGATATATCTTGAAGGGTTTTGGAGTTCTGCTTCGGAAACGAAAGTGTGACAGACGGACTACTTATGCTACATTGTGTTTCCATGTTATTTCCAAGGTAACATGAAAATGCTGAATGCGGAAAATTCTAAATATCAAAAGGCAAAGAAATTTTTTACGGACAGACTGACGGATTACGGACAGACAGAATTACATACGGGGGAGGGGTATATCACCCCGTGTATTACATTCGGTGGGGGATTAAAAGGGTACGGACTGTAGTGATACTTTCGGGAAAATGTACCAGATTTTCCAAAAGTTTTACGAGATGCGAGATGGTTATTAAGTTGTATTTTCAAAAGTCATGAAATTACATGTATGTAAATTTTCCCCCTCATTGTGAAATGCACATGCAATTGGGGACTGGGAAGGGGTGGGGTGGAGGTTAATTGGAGACGTCATATCATCAGAGATAACTAAATGTGACGCATTATTGTATTGTTTGTCGATAAAAGATAGCATAACCAGCTTGAATGTCGTATCACGACTATATAGTAGTTTGACAGTCGTATCACAGCAATATAGTAGTTTGACAGTCGTATCACAGCAAATATAGTAGCGTGACAGTCGTATCACATCAATATATTAGCTCGACAGTCGTATCACATCAATATAGTAGTTTGACAGTCGTATCACAGCAATATAGTAGTTTAACAGTCGTATCACAGCAATATAGCTCACAAGAAACAACACCTTTTACAATAATGTTTTATTTCAAAGTAGCAGAAATTTCACATAATAATTGCGGTCTTTACATCAAATGGTAGCTTTAAGATATAAAGCTTATATTATATATATATATATATATATATATATATATATATATATATATATATATATATATATATATATATATATATATATAATGTGTTTGATTATAAAAAGAATTAAATGTTATTTTTTATGCTAAGTTTGTTGTGTTTCTTTGTTGGAGGGTTGTGTCAGTGAGCTAAGGTTGTTTTGTGGGAATGCTCAATTTTTTATGGGGTGGTTTACAACTTTTGTGTGGAATTTTGAATGTTTTCTTCAATATTTTGTGAGAAAAGCAAGATATTTTTATGTGGACAGAAAAAAGAGCATGATAAATGCATTCGAGCAAAACATATACATAGGCATATAGGCGCAGAAGCTAAAGCTTACCTTCGAAATTGAACTATATATATATATATATATATATATATATATATATATATATATATATATATATATATATATATACACACGTTTAGAACGTACCTTTCCAATATATACATAACCAGATTTAAAAAAGAGATACAAATAAGAGACTTAACAATTTCAAAAGTTATTACAGCTTGTAAATTTTGTTTTAATTATGTCAGTCTTTCTTCGATCCTAAAATATTTGCTTCAGTATAAATAACCTTTAGAATATACATATAGCTATTAATAACATTTCTTGCTAAAGGCGTCATAGATTTCTGAAATCGTATTTTCCACAAAATTCCTATATCCAACACTGAAGCTATAAAACATATTCATAAAGATATTACATTTGCATTGCAATCATAGAGCGACATATATCAAATGTGTATTGGATGCTGTTTGCATTGCAATCATCGATCGACATAGATCAAATGTGTATTGGATGCTGTTTGCATTGCAATTATCGATCGACATAGATCAAATGTGTATTGGATGCTGTTTGCATTGCAATCATAGAGCGACATATATCAAATGTGTATTGGATGCTGTTTGCATTGCAATCATCGACCGACATAGATCAAATGTGTATTGGATGCTGTTTGCATTGCAATCATCGATCGACATAGATCAAATGTGTATTGGATGCTGTTTGCATTGCAATCATCGATCGACATATATCAAATGTGTATCAGATGCTGTTTGCATTGCAATCATCGATCGACATATATCAAATGTGTATTGGATGCTGTTTGCATTGCAATCATCGATCGACATAGATCAAATGTATATCAGATGCTGTTTGCATTGTATTCATCTATAGACATAGATCAAATGTGTATCAGATGCTGTTAAATTTTGAAATTACATTATGTTGTTTTCCCACAAAGTCGTTACAATGTCCTAAAGTATTAATGTCGGATTGTAACAGTTTTCTTCCGTTCTATCAAAGACCGCTATTGTAACAGTTGAGTCAAAGGTTTCTTTAAATTGTTCCAAACTACATAAATCTTTGTCGAGCATTTTTACTGAAGTCTGTGTGTGTGCGTTTGTTTGTTTGTGTGTGTGTGTGTGTCTGTGTGCATGAGGAGGTTGCACAAGGGGTGGGGGGGGGGAGAGGAGACACATTTGTAAAAACTAACAATGATAAATGCTGCAGTTCAATCTATAATCACCTTGATACTTAATTTTGATGCCCTCTGGGGTCTTTAGGGATTTCTTCTGATAATGTCCAAATCTCACAAAATATAGGCAGTTTATGATATGATGAGACAAATAGAAAAGAGGAGTAAACATCAATAAATCTTAATAGCTGTTGAAAATATGATAGAACATCAATAATTAAATATGATAGAACATCAATAATTGAATATGATAGAACATCAATAATTAAATTTTCGCAATGCTCCTTATTGAAAGTTTCGTCGATGTTAAAAAGTAGATTTATGTACATATCCAATTATAAAGTACAGCTACAGCAAAACAGTGTAGTGATACACTTATTAAGTCCCAATAGCAAAGCAGAGTAGTAATACACGTATTAAGTCCCAATAGCAACAGTGTAGTGATACACGTATTAAGTCCCAGTAGCAAAGCAGTGTAATAATACACGTATTAAGTCCCAGTAGCAACAGTGTAGTGATACACGTATTAAGTCCCAATATTAACAGTGTAGTGATACACTTATTAAGTCCCAATAGCAACACAGTGTAGTGATACTCTTATTAAGTCCCAATAGCAACACAGGGTAGTGATACACTTATTAAGTCCCAATAGCAAAGCAGTGTAGTGATACTCTTATTAAAACCCAATAGCAAAATAGTGTAGTGATACACTTATTAAGTCCCAATAGCAAAGCAGTGTAGTGATACACTTATTAAAACCCAGTAGCAAAGCAGTGTAGTGATACTCTTATTAAAACCCAAAAGCAAAGCAGTGTAGTGATACTCTTATTAAAACCCAATAGAAACACAGTGTAGTGATACTCTTATTAAAACCCAATAGCAAAGGAATGTAGTGATACACGTATTAAGTCCCAATAGCAACACAGTGTAGTGATACCCTTATTAAGTCCCGATAGAAACACAGTATAATGATACATGTTTTAAGTCCCAATATAACACAGCGTAGTGATACACGTATTAAGGTCCATATCAACAACCCAAAAGCAGTGTCTTTGATGTCATTCCAAGCTTTTTGTTTTTGTAGTTAGCATTTTTGAATGAGTCTCCTGTGTCATATCTCACCGTTCTCGACTGTCCGAGTTTTTATGTTGTACTTGATGATGTATATGCATTAAAGGTTTTTGTGTTGTACTTGATGATGTATATGTATTAAAGGTTTTTGTTTTGTACTTGATGATGTATATGCATTAAAGGTTTTTGTGTTGTACTTGATGATGTATATGATTTAAAGGTTTTTGTGTTGTACTTGATGATGTATATGCATTAAAGGTTTTTGTGTTGTACTTGATGATGAATATGCATTAAAGGTTTTTGTGTTGTACTTGATGATGTATATGATTTAAAGGTTTTAGTGTTGTACTTGATGATGTATATGATTTAAAGGTTTTAGTGTTGTACTTGATGATGTATATGCATTAAAGGTTTTTGTGTTGTACTTGATGATGTATATGATTTAAAGGTTTTAGTGTTGTACTTGATGATGTATATGCATTAAAGGTTTTTGTTTTGTACTTGATGATGTATATGATTTAAAGGTTTTTGTGTTGTACTTGATGATGTATATGCATTAAAGGTTTTTGTGTTGTACTTGATGATGTATATGCATTAAAGGTTTTTGTGTTGTACTTGATGATGTATATGCATTAAAGGTTTTTGTGTTGTACTTGATGATGTATATGATTTAAAGGTTTTTGTGTTGTACTTGATGATGTATATGCATTAAAGGTTTTTGTGTTGTACTTGATGATGTATATGATTTAAAGGTTTTAGTGTTGTACTTGATGATGTATATGCATTAAAGGTTTTTGTTTTGTACTTGATGATGTATATGATTTAAAGGTTTTTGTGTTGTACTTGATGATGTATATGCATTAAAGGTTTTTGTGTTGTACTTGATGATGTATATGATTTAAAGGTTTTTGTGTTGTACTTGATGATGTGTATGTATTAAAGGTTTTAGTGTTGTACTTGATGATGTATATGCATTAAAGGTTTTAGTGTTGTACTTGATGATGTATATGCATTAAAGGTTTTAGTGCTTGTGGTACTGTAACTGTCATTTCTGATTCAAAGGAAAAGACAAGATGGAGAACGCTTTTTGGATTACCTTCGTACAAGCTGAAATAAGTTATGAAACTTTGCTTTCATGTTAACCTACTGAGAGATTTTCATTATTGATTTATTTACTTGATATCTTAGTTAGTTGTTTGATAAGTTTGTTAGTAAGTAGCTTAGTTAAACTATTATTTTCATTTCCCGTTGAAACAGGGTGCGGCATAATTTGGAAAGGTACATTAAATATTTCTCATGACTTTTGATATAAAATCAGTAAACGTTGATTTAGCAGCCTATCAGACTCCCTAAATATATGAAGCGTGGCATGGAGACACGCAAAGTCATGTCAACTGTTTATATATTGATAAATTTGCACTTAAAAAAAACCTACAGGAAACCCACCCAAAACTGAACCTACCCCTCATACAAACCTTAGCTACCCCACATTAAATTTTAGCTACCTCCCAGAAACCATATCTTGAATATTTTGATATTTAATTATAACTATTAATTTAAATTCATGGCATATTAAATATTATTACCTATAGCAGTACTGTGATTTTTCCTTCATCTGTTTTTCCTGCATATTTAAAAAAATTTAATATACGTAAAAATCGAAACTTAGATATATAATCAAGTTTTTACCTATTTTCTAATTTATGTATATTATAAAGACCATAAGTATTACTAACATAATTTCCATTCTGCCCACTTGTGAAATGTTTCTAAAAAACGTAAAAGATATTATTGCAAATAGACAATTAAAAACAAAAAGATAATGCCGCGAAATGCGTTTTGAATTCCTACACATCCCCCACCCCCTCAAAAAAAAAAAAAAAAAAAAAAAAATCATATAGCTTTGTCCACAAACAAAACTGTCTGTAGTTAACCCGTTCCCATACAGTGTTAATTATCTGCCCCCAGGATGCAACGGTAATCAGGAGAGGTGGAATTCGAATTGACACGATAATGAGGGAATGTTGGATGTCAAACTTTGAAAGCATGATCACAATAAATGCACTGACACGACAAGATGTATTGCTCGAGTCTCGCGGTCAAGTGTTAATGATAGGTTTATAGAAGAGACATTTTTCACTTCGCATTGGTGATCGCACACAACCAATCTGAACTTTTCATTGTATCAGTGTACAAGATGCAGAAAACTATTTTTACACACTTTGTTTATATATATATATATATATATATATATATATATATATATATATATATATATATATATATATATATATATACGAAATAGCACAAGACAATTTTAAAGATAGTGTGATGGAATATATCCCTCTGAAATGTAAGACAGACACAAGTCTCAAGACTCAATCCATGGTTTCAATGAGAGAGAGAGAGAGAGAGAGAGAGAGAGAGAGAGAGAGAGAGAGAGAGAGAGAGAGAGAGAGAGAGAGAATTGGGCGTTATAAAGGAAAAGAAACTCTTAAATATATCATGGAACATTACGGTGTCAAAATAATACACGTACCCAGCAACTAGACTATCGACTTACTTATGCCATTTGTATTCAACACAGATAAGACATGAAATACATGTGCGTTGAACATTTGAGTGTAACTAACATTTAAACAGTACATGTCACTTACCAAACTATAAATGCCAGATATTAAACTGCCCACACGTGTATTGCATAAGCACAAAAATCTCTTCAAAATTGCCATCATATCCCGGTGTCAACACAACGAGTCAGAAATCCCTTGTTTTGCCGATCTCACTCCCATGTTCTGTCCATTCTTATTACAGGAAGGTAGGGTCCCCCTCAATTGTATGAGTCACGACAATAAATGAGACCTTGTGCCTTTACGAGTATCTTCTATAAGGCTCGAGGGCATCCCATCGGTTACTTATTTTTTCCGCCCCAGTGAATGCCTATAAATAACAAAAACAAATCTACAGGTAAAAAATGTTTCCAGGTGAGCCGAATAGATCTATTCGTTTGTTTCTCTGTTCGGATTTTCTGCGCTGTGTAATTCTTTCTCGTCGAATTTCAATTAATGTAACACAGGCGGTAAATTACCACTAAACTCCAGGTCTCAGTCCCAGAGAAATTACATTCTTATCGATCAGACCACCTGTGTCATAAATTCAATCGATTAAAACGAGTTAATGGACCAACTTCTTCACGTGTTCTAAAGGCAATCAGTTTTAAGCGATAGTCTGTTGTGTTGTGATTAAACAAAGCCACAATAAAATAGATTTCTCAGAAATACCGAAGAAACAATTTGATACATTTGCTCTGAGATGTGATTTGTTTTCTTCGAGAATTATTTTTTTTTCTAATGGTGTGATCAATATGCTTTTTTCCATGTTAAAAAAAGTAGAAACAATTTATGGAATTTTTTTTTTTTTTTTTTTTTTTTTTTTTTTGTGGTGGTGGTGGGGTTGAGCTATATCGTTTTTGTTTTGATTTTATTCTGTTTTTTTCTTTATTTTTTTTTCTGGGGGGGGGGAAGGGGAGGGTCAGGGTGGGTGGGTGGAGGCAGGAATCCAAAACGTATATCACTGCTTTATCTATATGGTTTTTGACTATTTTAAACGATTTCTTGTGAGTTTTCAATAAAGATCTCACAAGAGGACAGAATCAAAATTACGTTAGTAATACCTACGGCCTTTCAAATAATATAGCATGTACATGAAACATGAAAATAGACAAAAACTGTAAGTTATCTTTTGAAAAGTTTTGATTTTTACGCACATTAAACGATGTTAAAATATGCATGATAGGAGTATATGAAGGAAAAATTACTATAAGGCTATGGAGTAAAATATGCATGACAGCAGTATATGAAGGAAAAATTACTATAAGGCTATAGAGTAAAATATGCATGACAGCAGTATATGAAGGAAAAATGACAGCAGTATATGAAGGAAAAATTACTATAAGGCTATAGAGTTAAATATGCATGACAGCAGTATATGAAGGAAAAATTACTATAAGGCTATAGAGTAAAATATGCATGACAGCAGTATATGAAGGAAAAATTACTATAAGGCTATAGAGTAAAATATGCATGACAGCAGTATATGAAGGAAAAATGACTATAAGGCTATAGAGTAAAATGTGCATGACAGCAGTATTTGAAGGAAAAATTACTATAAGGCTATAGAGTAAAATATGCATGACAGCAGTATATGAAGGAAAAATTACTATAAGGCTATAGAGTAAAATATGCATGACAGCAGTATATGAAGGAAAAATTACTATAAGGCTATAGAGTAAAATGAAATATCCCATGCATTTTTATAAGCGATTTGCGTTGAATATCATTGGTTTCTTCATAGTGTAGCTCAAAAATCGAGAACGGTTTTATGAGATTTGACACAGGAGACTTCTTTAAAAATGCTAACTACAAAACAAAAAACTTGAAATGATATCAAAGACATCGAACTAGAATGTCAATATGGACCTTAATACATATATCATTACACTGTTTTTTGGGGTACCGAGACTTAGCGACTTAATTTCAACCATAAGGCTTTACTTTATTAATGCAACAGTACACGTTTACATAAAACTACTTTTCTATCATTGAAAGATCGACGAAACTTTCAATAAGGAGTATATTATGAAATTTAATTATTGATGTTCTATCAGATTTTCAGCAACTATTAAGATGTATTGATGCTTGCTCCTTACTGTTCGTTTGATCATGCCAAAGACAGCTTATATTTTATGACCTTTGGACGTGGCCAGAAGATTTTATCAAACATTCGACTCAACTGGTATCATAGTGGTGCAAAAAAGAACAGAAGAAAAATAGTGTAGTCCAAGAAATTAATACGTTTGGACACTGCATCAACTTTCGGGAAAAAAGAAAAATAGTGTAGTCCAAGAAATTAATACGTTTGGACACTGTATCAAAAAAGAAAAATATAATCTCAGAATGAAATATCATCTGATACACATTTGATCTATGTCGCTTGATAACTGCAATGCTAATCTATGTCGCTTGATAACTGCAATGCTAATCTATGTCGCTTGATAACTGCAATGGTAATCTATGTCGCTTGATAACTGCAATGCTAATCTAATGTCTTCATGAAACTGTTAGATATTTGTGGAGTTGGATTGTAGGAATTTTGTAGAAAATACGATTTCAGAAACCGATAAAATTTTATTAATAGCTTTGGGCTATATTCCAAAGGTTATTTATACTGAACCAAATATTTTACGATCAAAGAAAGACAGGCACAAATAAGATCAAAGATGGATTACTCTATTACAAGCTGAAATAAGTTTTTAAATTGATAAGTCTCTTATTTTCATTTCCTATCGAAATATGGTGCTGCATATTTTGGAAAGTTACGTCACACACACATACACACGTACACACACACACACATTCATATATATATATATATATATATATATATATATATATATATATATATATATATATATATATATATATATATTACATAAAGTTCAATTTCAAAAGTAAGCTTCAGCTGGTGCACCTATATGCTTTGTTGAATTTACTTGTTATGCTGTTATTTTTGCACACGTCTGACTCAAAATCCAAGGGTCGCGAGTTTGATACCCACACAGGTCAGCCCAGCTCGGCTGCCTTTGTGTGTATATGGGAAAGGCACGAAGCTAATATTTCCTCAGCATGATGTGTTAAAAGTGTCGTTAAAAACCAACCAACCACCCATAACAAATATCTCACACACAATATAAAAGAATCATTTAAAACTCCACACAAGGACATTAATCACCCCATACAAAAAAACAAAGCATGCCAACAAAGCAACCTTAGCTCACATAAAAAGGCTCACAATCCATATAGCTTTGTATCTTTGAGTTATCATTTCACGTCAAGACCGTAAATATGATGTGAAATTGTCGCAAATTTGTAGTAAAATGTTCCTAATTTGCATGCATGTATGTATGTATGTATGTATGTATGTATGTATGTATGTATGTATGTATGTATGTATGTATGTATGTATGTATGTATGTATGTATGTATGTATGTATGTATGTATGTATGTATGTATGTATGTATGTATGTATGTATGTGCGTGCATGATGAACTTAAAGAAACTGTGTTAAATTCAAGCTTTCACAGTCCCCAACCATAAAATAGAACGGATAAAATCAACATATATACATATATACAATGACACCAATATAATTAAACATGTTAGGGAGTTTATAATTCGTTCCAAGCAGGAATCGAACCCGTGCCGCGAGTAACGGCACCTGCGCCCTAACCCATACGGTCATGCGCTCAATCCCAAAAAAGAACGGAACAAGGTTGAAGTTAAGTTTCCGAGGTGTACGAGAACTAACTCGCTAGGCAAGTGGAATTTAACTCTCAGCTATATGCACAAGCACACTGGCTTCATATTTAGAAATGCAGGGTATATACATGCAATTATAATTATGAACTGACACCTATACAACAAACAAAGAAAAAAGCTCTTCTCCCAGAAACCCACATTATATGTTTGGATACATGATTATATGCAAGACATTTTTATAAAGTGACACTGATATAATCAAATATGTTAGAGAGTTATAATTCCTTCCAAGCAGGAATAGACACCGTGTCGCAGAAGCCAATCGGAAAATGGCTTTAAAAACACAAAAATCGAAAGGAATTATGACTTCCAAGATGAAGGACACAGAACCAAAAAAATCAATGAAGACCTGCAAATGGTTTTGAAATTTAGATTTTTATAAATGAAGTTATTACGATGAATACATGCGAAACAAGTCAAAGAAAACTGTATAAGTTTCAAGATATCGTTTGCGAGGTGAGTCAAGTTTACGTTGAGTAATCGAGTTGCATGAAAGATTTAATGAAACATCTATACTACTCAAATAAATGTGTTACTGACCACTTAACGATTAAAACATATCAAATGACCATTACCAGTATGTACATTATGTTATTGAACAGTTCAACCTTCACACATTAGGTGACTACATGACTATTGCGTGAAAAAAGATACATTAATGCTATGTGACATTTTTGAAGAATTTGGAAATTTCTGTATGAAATATTACAAACTAGACCCTGCGCACTATGGGTAGTTTGAACATATCTAAACTTTTGACAGATTATGACATGTTTTTAATAATGGAAAGTGAAATTCGTGGCGGAATTATTATAATGTAGCACAGGCATGCTAAATCCATCCACGAATATTGATGAAGACAAAATAAAAAAGGATGAAGAGTTCGGTGAATGTAAACCAACATTATATAACATATACCTTGAATCAACAAATCTTTATGACAGGGCCATGTGCCAATATATATGCCGGTAATCTTTTCTTTTTTTTTTATGATAAATAAAACAAGCAACGTACACACATACACCCATCACCAGTGCAATGACTATGTACTCGTGTTTTACATGATCATCACAAAATTAGTATAAATCATTCAGTTTTGGCTTGTGCTGTATTTATGAGTAAAAATTTTGTGTATACTTCTACCAGATTTGATTGCACCTGATCTAAATAATAATAAAATAATAATAATAATAAAAATAACTTATACGATAAGGGTTACAAATTTATGCCATTATACCATATAGCCTGAGAAAAACCAAGCAAATACAGATGTGTTTAAGAACGTACACTAAAGTAAAATGTCTTGAACTAGTAAAACACAATGGACATAAACTCTTAGCCAAACTGTAAAACACATTTGAACGCGTACTTGTACTTTACTCATCAAGGCAAGGCGTTATACAAGAATTTAGGACCTTTTAAGCCAATGATTAAAGCATTGTTCTCTTCTGGGGATTATGTGCATGATTCCTTTTTTTTTTTTAGTTGTTTCTATAAATATTATATTTTTTTAAGTCTATTGTGTAAGCAACACGTTGTTTGTTTATCCCTGCTCCAATACAATTGTCATTGTAATACAAACCTTCAACCTATATGTTGATACAATTTGTAAACAAACCATATTTCTATATTTTAATGATATATTGCTGTGAAGTATATGTTGTATTCAGCAAAACATGGTGAAACATAGTTAAAACCATATGTACCAGCTAATATTTGAGGTGTTTTTTCAGCTGCATCTAACAAGCCTTCATAATTATCATTAGCACCACCAATCCGGAATATATTACATCTTTTCACCAAACTACTTTTTTTATTATTGATTTCTTTATATGCTCTAATTGTATCCAACCACGCAATATTAGTTACACAAATTTCCGTGTTCAGATCAGTTTTGACTGTCTCTATATTTTCGTATATTTCGGTTGAAATCTATCAATGTCACTAGTTAATGCGAAAATCTTTAAATCTATTTCAGTTTTAAATGCATATGCATATGTGGTAAAATTGTGTTCCAAGTCATATAAATCTTTTCTTATTCATTTAATCCTTTTGTCTAATTCTTCAATACTACCTTGTACAACACCAATAATATTCATCACTTCTCGCTTCTCGATTTTTAAAAATTTTTTTAAAGTAGATTTTAGATTGCTCAACCTCAGTGAGAAATTTGTTGTAAAATTTGTTGAATGTAACATCTTTATCATTTTGATCTTGTCGTTCAAATCTGCAATATATGAATCGTGAGTTGTTTTCATAGATCTAATTGTGCTTTCATTCACATTCATTTTGTTTCTTACGTTCTTTTTTTTTTTTTAACTCTGCAACTCTTACATTGTGTTTATGTTAACAAAAGTCTTTTTGTTAATGTCAGTATAAATTTCATCAACGTATGTTTTAAATTCCTTAAAAATGGTCACATTTCATTCGCCTTGTCAATCTTTATATCTTTTCTTCTAATTGTTGCATTTATGATTGCAAAGTCTGATAGTGACTATTTTATATTTTCTCAATGTCACTCTCTCAAACATATGTTTCACTGGTTATTCACCCTGTTCAACTGACCTATATACAGATGCTAGATAACCATGCCCTATTCATTAGCATTTCAAATTACATGAAATCAAAATATGTTATGCTTACACTTATCCCCATGTGAATTAGTGTTTATGTTTAAGTGTATAATGAAACATTAATGAAAAATGGTCGAAAAATGTTTACGTTATGGCGATTTGAATTTGTATATGACATATAGGTGATGGATAATAGGCCATAAAGTCAGATATGCTGCCATCGCGTCTGTAAATCATGTGAAGCTCACACCTTTGCCAGCGATAGTATTGGTTAACGGTCCACAGGTATCAGTACGCATGAGAGTTTGAGTGACATACACCGATACGGTGATTGGTTGTACATACTGTTAGATGCCAGGTACTGACCCTTAATTTGATCTTTCCCTTAATTTTTGTATGTCTTGAATAGTAATAGATAAGGTACTGAATCTCTGTACAGTCAATTCATGTGCATCTAAACCTTTTTTTCTGCTCTCATCAATTTGTTTTTGAAGCTGAGATTTTGTTAGATCTATCAGTACCACTTTGATCATTAACAGTTAATTTATTGTCAACTTGTTCCCTACCTGCCCTGATATACTTCAAATATTGTTATCCTCCAGAGTATTAAGTATTTGAGTATCAACTCATTTTTGTAGAAAGTCTAAATTAGCTGCATACAATTTTTCTACCAGATCAGTTTATGTCTAAATGCTAAAAAGATAAAATGAACCCACTTGGCCCTCTCAGAGATATCGTATTTTATATCTATCAAGTCAGCCTATGTCACTAAAGGTGAGGTCTTACTGAGGGAAAATAACCTCCGGTGCATGTCATTCTGCTCAGCAGCTGCTAAGCTATTTATCTGATGCGAAAAACAGATTGTTACAGAAATACCTTGTTTTCCATCATCTTCATCTCTAATGATGATATAAAATTGTTAATTGTACCCCATTGTAATTGTCTGCAATGGCCATTAACAGTGTTTGAAACAAAGACTCCATTCAAAATATTTATAACTGGCAAAGACTATAGTAAACACGAATAATTATCATTAGAGTATATTTTGGTGCGATGGATCTGATTGGGGAAAATGTATACATTTCTGGGTTTCAAAAACCTGCAAATTGGATTAAATCGATGCCTATGTAGTTCACTGGCCACTGAATTCTAACAATTTAGCATTGTAGTTGGTTATGTATACTGGGTATTCAACATTTGAATTCCGTTTCAAACATTCAACATCAATACATTTTTTAATGTCACCATTTACAGCTTGCACTTTTTTCATGTATATCTCAAGGTTGTAATAACCATCAGAAATTAAAATGGCCCCTGTTTTTATTTGTCATTGATGTAGTAAGAAATTAAAACGGTCCTTGTTTGATCCTTGTCAATGATATAGTAAAAGCTGTTGTTTTTTTAGTTCATTGGAAATAGTATAGAAACCAATAACAAAATTTATTCTCTATATTGACATTGATGATTTTCCATTTATGCTGTCAATTGAATTGTTCAGATAGAATTTTCTCACTCAATGAGCCTTTCGATCTTAATATAGCTCTCTTGCTTTGCAATGTCTGAGCCGTTCATTAATCTAGCCATAAAGCTATATTTAAAGTATTTATTTTCAACTTGTATTGTGCTGTACACGTGTGCTTACCTGTCAGTTTTTCTAAGATCTCTCTTCTACTTTCTTCCCTTCCTCTATATCCTTTGTTTCTGTATTAATTTCTTTCTGACTGCGTTTTTTTAAATATCTCTTTTTATCTGTTGTACTCGTTGATGATCAAAATAAATATATTCATTGACTATATTAATTGTTGATTTCATTGAGACTGATAGTTTTGTTTATTATGTCATCGATGCTATTCAGCTTGCTGATGGCAGATGTTACTATCTGATCATGTTTTAAAACTTTGTTATAAACATTTTTTCTTTAAAAACTTTTTCATGAATCAGTGTTGTATTAATACCAGTAAAAGCTAAAGGAACAACCACGCCTGTAACTATTCCCACTAAATACAATCCAGCTGCAAAATCACATATACCATCTGAAACTATTTCCATACCTGCCCCTAACAAATTTAAAACTATGTATGCTGTTTTGTTTTTCTATCTCACAACTGTAAAGTGTTCGATCTCCATGACTAAATCATTTTTAATCTCTTTAATATTTGCTGACGGTGTTGCTGAACAAGAAGTGAAGGATTGAACTGTGTTGTACTTAATGGCTTTTCACACATTTATCAAACAAGACTGGAATGAAAAGAATGAATTGGCCACTTTTGGACCTAGCTGGATACTGTTATGTTTGTCAGCTTAGGTGCTACTGTCCTGTTTATGTATGCTCTATTAACTAGGTATATGGGCAAACTCTCGTTTCTATTGTAATCAACATAAATGTTAAATATTCTGGTTTCTTAGTGTTTACAGAGGAATTTATTATATAAATATAGGGTTTTTCTTACCATGACAAAGTGGTTACTGCAATATGATACAATATCCTGGTAAGAAAATATAATTATTTTACCTTGGAACAAGTACAGATACATCCATGATCTATTTGAAAGCCACATTAGTTGGAACAGTTCCTTCCTGAATTATGCGGAAAAGGTTGAGGTATAATAATAATAATAATAATAATAATAATTTTATTTAAAGTCATAATTAGATTTGTTATAAGTTATGAGCAGCAGCAGGTGTACTTTGTATAAAGCTGTCTGCTCAGACAGACTTATGTGTACTATGGATCCATTATTGCAGTATGACAATCATGTGTGTATATGGCCACATAATCATCTTTAAAATATCACACACACACACACACACACGTCGGAAGTATAAATCAAGCCGCTTTCTCTACAGGGACTTGGGACTTGAACTCTTTAAATTTGACTGTGTAAGTGTAAGTGGCAGTTCTAAATTTTATGGAATTTGTTTTGTCAATTGCTTGAACATGAAAATAATCTTAAGTGGATACCAAACAACATTCTTTCTTGGATGATCTTAACTCTCTGTCTTGGTGAGGAGGAGTATGATGGTATTGGATACGGATCAATCATTTCCTCCTCAAAATCGCTAGGGTGAACTTCTACCAAAATTTCTCTGAAAATATTGGATGACACATAGCGTGATCGTAGTTGTCGCCTAAGTTTTGTGTCTGGATTATCTTTGGAATTTAATCGTTTCATGAAGGCAGAAAATTCAAGTTTTATATGATTAGGATTACCTCTCTCTCTCCCCTTATATAGAGCCCCTTCATAAGAGATTCTTTAATTCAGTTCCACATTCAACCTGTTAAAATCGAAGAGCAACCCAAGATTACACTTCTAGTCTGAGACTTACAGCGAGTGATTAAAAATATGCATAGTCGAACAAGACCTATGGAGAGACTTCAGACTACTCCACTCAAAATAAAAGTGAAGATACCTGATATGTCTGGCAAGAGAAAGGACGTTGGGCCACAGTGTCCACAACATCAAAGAAAAGGAACCTGTAAGAAAGGAGAAATCATGTTCAGAGACAAAAGTAAGGATACCTGTTACCATTGTCAAGAAAAAAAGACTGGTTTTCAAAGTGTTCAGAACGTCCAAAGAAAGTGAAAGAAGACAAGAAGGTAAAGCTTTCAGAAGCAAAAAAAACCACTCCCTTGAAGAAAATTAAAAAACAATGTGAAGGTAGAGAAAAAAGAGGAGGAAAGGGAAATTTCAGAAGAAGAGAAAGAAGAATCCATTCCAGCAAAGAAATTCAAAGCAAGACATTCCTAAAAAGGAGAAAAAAAAGCACTTTTGTGATTTGTTTGAAATATGTTGTGATTCGTATTCACGAGAACATACCAAACGTATGTGTGTCAATGTGCTGATTTTTTTTGTTCATAAGATATACACAAACACACACACATTTTTGTTGGAGAGAGAAAGGGTGTTGCTTGCTGTTGTTGTTTGTTGTTTTTTTCTAATTTTCTTTTGGCATAAGTGAGTAGTATATCTTTTCTAAGAGATATGGTGGCCCTGAAAAGGACAGTTGGGTTTGAACAAAAGAATCATGGACTTTCAACATCATTTTCAACTGAGCTAAAATTTTCCGCATCCAAATCCAACTGCTGCTGCTGTTGTGGTTGTGGTTGCTGCTGCTGCTGGCGTCACAGTGGTAGTCGATTTAGTCAATGTCATTGAAGGTTTAGAATTCTTTGATTGTGAAGTCTCTTTCTCTTGAGTTTCATCAAAGGGGCTTCATACATTTCTCTAAGTTGTTTCAGCTCAGACAGAATCTCCCATCACACACTGAAAGTTTCTGAAGTTCTGTTTTCATTCACTTCATTCTGTTCACAGCTCATTGTTTTTAGCTTTTGTTGCTTTCTCATTTCCTCTTTTTGTTTTGTACCAAAGTTTTTTACTCTTCTTTCTGGCGTTCTAAAAAGGTCTCTAGCTCTTTCTTCCCTTTCTTTTTAAAATTGACATATTCTGGCAGTGATTGTAGGAACACAGGAGAAGGAGGTGGCGGAACCATACAAAATTCTTGCAATGATAAAAAGTGGCAAAGTTGCAAAAAGCCAAATCCAAATCATTCTCTGGAATATACGATACCATCGGTGGAATAATACTTGTGACAGCAGCTGTAGTAGTACTGTTACTCCGGGTATAAGTATCCACTGCAGGCGCACCTCAACGCATGAAAAAGTGATGTCACAGTCCTCTGCGTTCTGATCAGTGGATAGAAAATATGTCATTGCTGAACTATGTGCCACACATTTGGACTGGCAGAGAGTCAGATTCAGTTTTGATCCTAACCTAGTTTTTATACAGAGGTGCACTCACCCATGGTGCCATCCATTCTCAAGACAACCAACAAGATGAATGTGCGTGTGTAAAATAATCCACCATTATTTCCAGCATATTTTTTAAAATTTTTTTTAGAAATCCCGACTACCCGTTGTATGTCAAGTCAACATGGGCGATCACACGCATCACAGACACTGCTCTGTGGAAAAGAAGAGTCTACATGGAAAGGCATGTGTGTTTGAAGAGATTGATTGTGTATGGACAGTGCGGAGAAGCTTGCGATGATGAACAGTGACACAGTGTCACCAATGTCAAATTGTTTTGTTTGTTTGTGAACCAGCAACGGTCTTTTTTATGCCCACCCAGATCTAACAGAAACAAGGTATACTACTCCAATATTGACAAAACTCTGTGTTTCATGTGTATTTGTTTGCTTGTCCATGTATTTAGTCTATTGGTTTATCTTCCATGCAAAATGTATCCTCCCCCACCCCCCAACTCCTCTGTCCTTTTAGTATGTGATAGTATATAAGTATGATAGTATGTTTGTGTGTTAGAATAAGCATTCCTATAATTTTCTTTCCTTACACTCAGCTTTGGATCTGTATAGTGATAGGGGTTGTAAGAAATCTATGGTTGTTTCTTGTTTTGTTGTTATAGGTTGTAGGGAGTTGTAGGATTATAGGGTTGTAAAGTTTAAGTTTTGATTATTGGATTTGGTTTCTGTTTAACCCTTTTACTTATCCTTACACATCTGTTAGCAGGTGTAGGTGCTAGTAAGTGTAGGTGTTGGTTAGTATGTGTAGGTGCTGGGCAGTAGAGAATTGGGGACATATTTTGTTTCAAATCAATGTTATAACGAAGCTTTAAGACAGCATTTTATATACTATACACTAGAACAGTGGAGAGATGTTTTGTTCTAGTCATTATTACAAAGAAGCTTAACGACAGAGTTTTTGCACTAAAAAGAATATTCTTGAGTTTGTTTCATGAGAGTATATAAAGTGTAAGCATAATTTAATCAAATGCATGAATGATTTTCTTAACAGGCTTATATAATGGTTATGGCACTGTACTTGTTGTGGGAATAGCAAAATCACAATGTCACCTATTGTGACTTGACCTTTGACCTTGCAGCCTACAAATTGATAAGGTTTTGCATCTACCCAAAAAGCAACCCACATTTTGAAATTTGATAATTTTTTTAAAAATGATGGATGGTTCTTATTACCAGTATTTCACCTTCCACCAGAGAAATTCATTTTTTGACAATTTGTTTCTTTTTTTTAATAATTGTCAACAACACTCTTTACAATAAAAGCATTACTCACAGAACATGAGACCCAAGTGGGCCCGATATTTCCCACTTTGCTTACATAATTTAACAATTACCCATTTCACTAAGCATGCTTATGTAGTATTGTAACATATACCAAGTTTGATTGAAATTGTATCAAAAATATGGACTAAAGAGCAGTAACAACCAATTGTTGACATACAGACGACACAGGACAGATGACTGATGACAGAAGACACAACAGATGCAGAGCCATATCATAAGCTCACTTGGACTTACATCCAGGTGAGCTAAAACCTGTGTGAACATACATTATGATCTCACCTAATTTCCATAATTAATATTTAAATATATTCCATCTTTCATGGTTTGACATTCATTTTTATTGCAGACAGTGAGTACATGATACCAGGATTGAAAGTGTGTACAAAAGTACTAATCCCCAGGTGCACTGTACGGGCAATGCTTCAAATGATTTAGCATTACACACCACAAACCAAAATTGTTCTGAATGCCAACTTCATTAATTTTCATGTTTTTGGCACTGTAATAATGGGCAAATCATGTCTGCATGGTATGACAAGCCCTGGATGTGTTTGAAATTGTAACTACCATTGCTGCTCCCTCTAGCTTGAAAATTAAAGGAAGAAAGAAAATTTGCAACACTACACTGTCCATATTTGACTAATTCTGATTTTACCCCAATTGTTTTCATTATATATAATAATGCTTTAAAACAAAGATAGTAAAGTACAAATGCTCTCATCAAAGAGAAGGAATTATTTAATTTTCAAATGTTCTATCTAACGCCTGAAATATGGTCAACTTTAACCTCATTTCGTATATTATGATATATCTTGCCCTTGAGGTATGGTGAACTTTAACCCCATATCACAAATTATGTCATAAACAAAGTTAATGCACATCAGAAACTTCTTTAGTCTGCTATTTTTACTTTGTCCTGGCACCTTTAGATGAATCCACTTTCCATATCCCACACTATAACAATTATGGATTTCTTTTCTAAATAACAGAGAAAAATAAGAATTTACCGCAATACTTAGCTTAAACCATATTTATTTTGATAAACTTTATCAAATGCAATTACAAACATATGATTTTGGGGATTCAGCAGAAAGCATGAGCTTATTAGAGCACTGTCTCCCCATCAATAACAAAATATAACATCATAAATGCTGGTACAAGTCATTATAAAGGATAAGTACAAATACACATACATGCACAAAACAAAACAATGAATAAGAACTAAAAATATATGATTCAAACGGGTGTGAGTTAAATCAATTACTTACATCTTTTCAAATATCCTAATGAAATTTGTCACAGCCAAAAATATTTGTGTGTTTTTTCTATAGAGAACATAAGGTTGCCAAAAAATAAAGTTTCAATTGTGAGAGCATAAAAATAGATTTTTTTGATATTTATGTTGGGGTGTGGGGTCAAAACGCATTGCCTATCAAAAAGTTGGGATTAGCCAATGCCTAAAGGTGTTGGCATAGGGTAGCCACTTACTAGCGGGCCTAGCAAACATAAATGACCTTACATTGAGCCATACCTGCATCAAATCGATAGGAGGATTTATTTTCCAACTTTTCTATAGGCAATGCATTTTGACCCAACATAAATGTCCAAATATCCAAAATGGGGTGGGAAGGGTCAGAGAAAACTTGAACAAGGTTGAACGTGCAATTTTTATATTTTTTTATCATGTTGCTCTTTTATACCGGTTTCTGTTCAATATCAATTGCATCATATGCCAAAAATCACCACCAGTCATAAATCAAAAATCATTGTTGACCCCCTCCCATCATTTCTGGAATAGCCCTAAGAAAGCAAGACAGAAAACCCTGCATATCAAGATACAAGCTTTATACATAAAATAATATTACACCATGGTTGTTGAAATGTATTTCTATTATTAGTAATACGGCCATTTTGATGGAGGATACATTTTATTTTTATTACATTTTCAATGCCTTCAAGGTAGGATCCTTACTATCAAATTTGGTAATATTCTGTTGAGCAGTTTTTCAGAATAAGTTGTTAAAATGCTTTAATATTTTTTTTTATAGCAGTTACCATATTTGATTGTGGAACACATTTGAAAAGCCCTTCATGCCAGGATGCTGTCAAATGTGGTCCAATTCTGGCAAGTGTTTTTTGAGAAGAACTATTTAAAGGGTTTTCTATTATTTTGCACAAACTTTAAAGACATTTTTGTGAGTAAGCTTTCCATCAAATTCTGTAAAATTCTGTTTAGCACTTTTTCAGAAGTCTTTTAAAAGTTTATCTATTTTTCGTAATGACGGTCATATTTGATGATTGATAAACATCTTTTGTACAAATCTGAATGCCCCTCATGCCATGATCGTTTCTATCAAGTTTAATTGAATTCTGTTGAGTGGTTTTGATATGCAGTCGTTTAAAGCCTTTTCTATTTTCAGTACCGACAGCCATAACTGAGGGCATCATCTGTATAAACTTAAAAGCTCTTTATGCAAGAATGCCTGCAACAAATTTGATCAAATTATGTCATTTCTTTTTATAAGCTGCTCAAAGGTTTTTCTATCTTTAGTAACAGTTGCCATACTTGAAGGTGGATTGGTATCATTTTGCATTAATTTCAAAACACTTAATACCAGTATACTTTCTGTCTATTTTGGTCAAATTCTGTTGAGTGGTTTGTGAGATGACCTTGAAATAGGTTTTTCTATTTTTCATAATGGTGGTCATATCTGATTGCAGAGACATGATTTGTACAAATTAAAAATCTCTGTATGCCAGGATGCCTTGTGTCAAATTTGGGTAAATTCTTTTGAGCAGTTTTTGAGAAGTCATTTAAAGGTTTATACATTTTCAGGGTGTGAAGCCAATTTTGTTTATATATTTTCAGGGTGTGAAGCCAATTTTGATGCAAAAAATATAGGGATTTTTATCCAAAAGCAGGAAAAATATGGGAATTTAGGACAAAAATATTGGAACATTATAGGAATGATTGCATATTTTCATGTGTTTTTCCATCAGTTATCAAACTGGAAATGCATAAAACCAGCATTTTACAATATAAGTAAAGTACAATGTTCAATGTAGCAACAACTCCCACACTTCCGAATGATCAAACCTATTATGGCTTTCCAATATCCTTTTTGCCATTTGACATCATTACTTTTCTTGTAATTGTAACATTAATATAATTCCTTCCAATAATACTTCTAAAGCATAACATTTTAAATCTAAATGGCAAAATAATATTTTGAATAACATTATTACATAATTTAAGACAAATAATGAGGAATTACTATGGTTCAATACGAGTACTGACAAACAGTAAGTGAATGTTCACATCTTTTCGAAGCACCAAAATTAAGTAAAATAAAATGTTTGTGATTGGAAATTAAGCATTTCTTTTTAAATACTCAACTTATGAAACCAGCTATCTTTAAAGGTTTACCATAGTTATAGTCCAAAAATAAATATGAAGTAATTTAATGCATATTTTTTATGCTCATTATACAAACGGTTGCCCAGGGCAAGAGTCAAAAATGCCTATGTGGAACTCAACTTTATAAGGTTAGAGCACAAGTTTGAGTTTAAAGTGCTGTAGAATCAAAACTTCGTGCAATTTGTTATTGAAATGTAAAAATTTTCTGTACAACCTAAAATTATAAAGACAGTTCAAACCAAAGAGGAAAACTAAAGTCCTATAAGAATGTGAAGTTGTTCAGCATTATTGAATCAAGCTATCCCAGTATTAACCATTTTGAGACAACATAGTTATTTACCCTAGCCCATAGTACAATGCATACAATTCATTTAAAAGTAGGAGTAGTTTTCAAAGAACTATACTTTTTAAACGATATTTTTGTTTAGATCAGATAAAATTCTACATTTTCTACTAGGAATTAAAATCAAATGAAGTTAACAGCAATCTTGATCAATACTTTTAAACAAAAGGCTCCTTGTATTAAAATTTTCAATTGTTACAGTTTCAACTGTATGATAATCTGAAATTTTTAAATTATTCAAATTAAGTTTCCAATCTTTCTCTCAAACTTTGATCAAACATTTGGAGACTGTGTAAACATCACAGCAATCCATTATCAACTTAAAAACTTGTTTTTCTCAAATTCAATTGTGATAAATTGAAAACTTTGAAATTTTTTAATGAAACATATTACACAAAAAGAATGATGTACAATATTTCCTGGGACCGAAGGGTTTTTCATTTTAGCAGAAGACAAAATTTTAATTTTCAACTCCTACAACTTTCAAATTCATTGGCATATTTCCATTCTGTTTTCAGTGTTATGAATGAATGTTTGAATTCTAGCAATATATAACTATGTTATGAAGGAAGCCCAGACTACCTTACTTTAAATTTTTTATATTGGTATTTGACACACATTTTCAGACCCAGAAACAATAAAACAGATTCTATTTTACAAATTGCAATTTGGCCTTAAATGTCTATTTTGAAAATTAATAAAAAATTTCCTGCAAAATTACCACAAGATCACGCATTAGCAAAACTTACTGTTTTTTTTAAATTATAAAGTACTCCCTCATCATAACGCTGTCCATGTGAGCCAGAGTATACAGCCTTATACATAGACTACCTTATAATGAAGTACATTATACAGTACTCACTCATTATAATGCTGTCCATGACAGCCAGAGTATACAGCCTTATACAGAGACTACCTTATAATGAAGTACATTATACAGTACTCACTCATTATAATGCTGTCCATGACAGCCAGAGTATACAGCCTTATACAGAGACTACCTTATAATGAAGTACATTATACAGTAGTCACTCATTATAATGCTGTCCATGACAGCCAGAGTATACAGTCTTATACAGAGACTACCTTATAATGAAGTACATTATACAGTACTCACTCATTATAATGCTGTCCATGACAGCTAGAGTATACAGCCTTATACAGAGACTACCTTATAATGAAGTACATTATACAGTACTCACTCATTATAATGCTGTCCATGACAGCCAGAGTATACAGCCTTATACAGAGACTACCTTATCATGAAGTACATTATACAGTACTCACTCATTATAATGCTGTCCATGACAGCTAGAGTAACCAGCCTTATACAGAGACTACCTTATAATGAAGTACATTATACAGTACTCACTCATTATAATGCTGTCCATGACAGCCAGAGTATACAGCTTTATACAGAGACTACCTTATCATGAAGTACATTATACAGTACTCACTCATTATAATGCTGTCCATGACAGCTAGAGTAAACAGCCTTATACAGAGACTACCTTATAATGAAATACATTATACAGTACTCACTAATTATTATGATGTCCATGAGCCACTAAGTATACCACCTTAATGTGAGACCACCTTATAATGAAGTACATGATACAACATTCCCTCATTATAATGCTGTCAATGAAAGCAGCTGAGTATACCACCTTGTACAGAGACCACCTTGTAATGAAGAACATGATACATATAATTTTATGACTTTATGATATGGTACCCATGACCATAGCCACCATATAACAAGAACTGTGTTATAATGAAGGGCCTTATATTGAGGGGAGTGCTGTATTAGATATCCTTCCATTTACTAACGTTCCACTTATTGTGCAGTTATTTCACATAATTTGTATCTTTATATGGAACTAGAAGTGTTGCCAATCCAATATGAATCTAATATAACTAAAACCTATACTATTCTGATTCTACATCAGAGAACTTCATGCAATATGCTTGACATATGATATCAACAAATAACAAAACAATTCACTATATTAGCTTTACCTTAAATGTACACATATCGGACTGATGATTACAGCACTCATTATAAAGTCCTTGCTTATAACACAGTTCCTGTTATAAGGTGAGTATTGTCATAGGTCACACTTTATTAGCAGTCAGTATAGTTATATGTATTATACACTTCATTATAAGGCAATCTTACTATAAGGTGATATATTATACACTTCATTATAAGGCAGTCTAACTATAAGGTGATATATTATACACTTCATTATAAGGCAATCTTACTCTAAGGTGGAATATTATACACTTCATTATAAGGCAATCTTACTATAAGGTGATATATTATACACTTCATTATAAGGCAGTCTAACTATAAAGTGGTATATTATACACTTCAATATAAGGCAATCTTACTATAAGGTGATATATTATACACTTCATTATAAGGCAGTCTAACTATAAAGTGGTATATTATACACTTCATTATAAGGCAGTCTAACTATAAGGTGATATATTATACACTTCATTATAAGGCAGTCTAACTGTAAGGTGATATATTATACACTTCATTATAAGGCAATCTTACTATAAGGTGGTATATTATACACTTCATTATAAGGCAGTCTTACTATAAGGTGGTATATTATACACTTCATTATAAGAGTCTTACTCTAAGGTGATATATTATACACTTCATTATAAGGCAGTCTAACTGCAAGGTGATATATTATACACTTCATTATAAGGCAATCTTACTATAAGGTGATATATTATACACTTCATTATAAGGCAATCTTACTATAAGGTGATATATTATACACTTCATTATAAGGCAATCTTACTATAAGGAGGTATATTATACACTTCATTATAAGGCAGTCTAACTATAAGGTGATATATTATACACTTCAATATAAGGCAGTCTAACTGTAAGGTGATATATTATACACTTCATTATAAGGCAATCTTACTATAAGGTGGTATATTATACACTTCATTATAAGGCAATCTTACTATAAGGTGATATATTATACACTTCATTATAAGGCAGTCTAACTATAAAGTGGTATATTATACACTTCATTATAAGGCAGTCTAACTATAAGGTGATATATTATACACTTCATTATAAGGCAGTCTAACTGTAAGGTGATATATTATACACTTCATTATAAGGCAATCTTACTATAAGGTGGTATATTATACACTTCATTATAAGGCAATCTTACTATAAGGTGATATATTATACACTTCATTATAAGAGTCTTACTCTAAGGTGATATATTATACACTTCATTATAAGGCAATCTTACTATAAGGTGATATATTATACACTTCATTATAAGGCAGTCTAACTGCAAGGTGATATATTATACACTTCATTATAAGGGAGTCTAACTGCAAGGTGATATATTATACACTTCATTATAAGGCAATCTTACTATAAGGAGGTATATTATACACTTCATTATAAGACAGACTTACTATAAGGTGATATATTATACACTTCATGATAAGCCAATCTTACTATAAGGAGGTATATTATACACTTCATTATAAGACAGACTTACTATAAGGTGATATATTATACACTTCATGATAAGGCAATCTTACTATAAGGTGGTATATTATACACTTCATTATAAGACAGACTTACTATAAGGTGGTATATTATACACTTCATGATAAGGCAATCTTACTATAAGGTGATATATTATACACTTCATTATAAGGCAATCTTACTATAAGGTGGTATATTATACACTTCGTTATACGGCAATCTTACTATAAGGTGGTATATTATACACTTCATTATAAGGCAGTCTAACTATAAGGTGGTATATTATACACTTCATTATAAGACAGTCTTACTATAAGGTGGTATATTATACACTTCATGATAAGGCAATCTTACTATAAGGTGATATATTATACACTTCATTATAAGGCAGTCTTACTATAAGGTGGTATATTATACACTTCATTATACGGCAATCTTACTATAAGGTGGTATATTATACACTTCATTATAAGGCAGTCTAACTATAAGGTGATATATTATACACATCATTATAAGGCAGTCTTATTATAAGGTGATATATTATACACTTCATTATAAGGCAGTCTAACTATAAGGTGGTATATTATACACTTCATTATACGGCAATCTTACTATAAGGTGGTATATTATACACTTCATTATAAGGCAGTCTTACTATAAGGTGATATATTATACACTTTATTATAAGACAGACTTACTATAAGGTGGTATATTATACACTTCATGATAAGGCAATCTTACTATAAGGTGATATATTATACACTTCATTATAAGGCAGTCTAACTATAAGGTGGTATACTTTTTGACTCCCATGGACAGTGTTATATTGACAGAGTACTATATCTTGGAATACTTCAACGAGTAAAAATGTACAAAACGGATTCATAAAAGAAACTTTGAATAATTGTTATAACATGATGCTTTCCTTCTAGTACATGCAAACATATGTGAATGAACATATAATTATCAAAAAATGTTTTCCGACTAGTATATGTGAATACTATGTGAAAGACATATAATTGTTATGAAATAATGTTTTTCTGCTAATAAACGTAAATATAATGTGATAAAATACATTCCATAAATCTACTATTCATTTATATACAAAGAAAGCTTCAGTTGACATGTCATATGCAACATATAACACCAAACATAATTTACTTATGTAATGTATGAAACATTTTTTTCTTCACACTGATAAATGCACCATTTGTACGTCAGCAAAATTAAAATGTAAAAGTAATTTGTAACTCAACAAAATTAAAATGTAAAAGTAACATGTGATTAAAGTATTTTAAAATGTAATTGGAAGGATGAGCTGTTCAAAAAGACAGCAAAACTTCCCTGCATGCAGGAACAATGACAAAAGGTTTTTGCTCCTAAGGCACACTAGGAAAAATGAAAAGTAGGTGATCAAACTGCAAACTGCATAGACCCAGATATACTCTTGCATCATGAGCTGGCAGATCTGGGTCTATGCAGTTTGTTAGGAATAATCAGTGGAACAAACAACATAGACCCTTATCTACCAGCACATTATGCAATGGCAAATCTGGGTTTATGTTTGCAATTGGACTTGACTTATATGCGAGTATATACAGTATTTCACTGACAATATTTTGCAACTGTCTTGTCTGTTTGTTCTCTAAACTCTGCCCATATATTCCGAAGTTCATCCAATCTTCTTTTTTCCACAACAGTTTCTGATACTTTATGAAATGATTCTTTCATTTGTTTAAATTTATCTGCCTCTTTAGCAATATCAGTTTTTCTATTTCTATTTGATTGTGTATCTGATATTGATTCAGAATCTGTCTCCATGTAAACAGGATTAATCTGTTCTTCTGACTGCATGAGAATTGTTCTCACCTCTGATGACAGAAAGTAGACCTCTCTGGTCAGTGGAGGTAAACAAAGTCTTATATCCCGAAAGACTCTGTTACTGTTTGCTGGCAAAATCAGGCAACAATCTGGGAGACAGGAGTACAGATGGTGAACCAGTTGGTACAACTCTGATTCGCTGCTGAAATAGTCAATACAAAAATGTGTAAGGCAGCATTGAAATGAAATACGTGTATATAATTGGTGGAGTGTGTTGCACAACTATCATAAATGAAAATTAATTTAATCAAATGTTTATTCAAAAACATGGATCCCCTTGCCAACAGTAGCACGTCTGTGGAGTAGCTGACAATATACAGACTGGTATGAATGATTGATGCCAAGGCAATGGGACCTTGCCAACAGAACCACTTTTTTGGAGTAGCTGACAATATACAGACTGGTATGAAGGACTGATGCCAAGGCAATGGGACCTTGCCGACAGAACCACTTTTTGGGAGTAGCTGACAATATACAGACTGGTATGAAGGACTGATGCCAAGGCAATGGGACCTTGCCAACAGAACCACTTTTTTGGAGTAGCTGACAATATACAGACTGGTATGAAGGACTGATGCCAAGGCAATAGGACATTGCCAACAGAAGCACATTTTTGTAGCTGACAATATACTAACTGATATGAAGGACTGGTGCCAAGGCAATAGGACCTTGCCAACAGAAGCACATTTGTGGAGTAGCTGTCAATATAGAAACTGGTATGAAGGACCGATGCCAAGGCAATAGGACCTTGCCAACAGAAGCACATTTGTGGAGTAGCTGTCAATATACAGACAGGTATGAAGGATTGATGCCAAGCAATGGAAGTTAAGTGCCTTGCATTGAGATCTGCCTCAACAGTCAACTCAGGCTGGTCTGGACAGGATTCGAACTTGCTAACCACTAGTTGTTAGTCAAAGTCAAAGACTAAGTCACTGTGGAGGCAGGAAAGATTACCACAACATATTACTCATGAAGATGCATCAACATACAAAGTTTCATAAGTGCAGGGTGGAAACATAGTTTAATTAGTCTAGATATAATAGGATTAAAGATACAGAGGATATAACAAATAAAATGCTCGAAACAAATGTTTGTCAAGCATGAAAATTAGGTCACAGTGATTTAATTCTGGTATCGTTGAGTTGCTCTCCTTGAGATGCATGTATATACCAATTTTAATGAGCACAGATGAGATAGGTTCCAAGATTTTGAGGGTGAAATAAAGATATGGCAGAAATACAAAGGTAATTCAAGCATGAAAATTAGATCACAATGACCTAATTTTTGTACTGATTAGTTTATCTCTTCGAGATGCATCCACATACCAATTTTCACAAGATTACATCACAAGGGTCCATGATACTGCGTGCGTAGTGAAAGAACAAATGGACTGCTCAAAATAATAAAGTCACTCAAGCATGCAAATTACATCATAGTGATCTACTTTTGGTATGGTTGAGATGTTCTCCTTGAGATGCATCCACATACTAATTTTTACAAGTTCAGGTAAAACATGATCCAAGATATTGAGAATGTAATGAATGGATACCTGAAAAGTCACTCAGGCATGAAATAATAAGTCACAGTAACCTAGGTTTTGGTTTGGTTAAGTTACCCTCTCAAAGATGCCTTCACCTACCAATTTTCATGTGTAGGTGAAATAGGTTCCAAGATTTTGAGGGTGTAATGACTGGATAACTTAAAATGTAAAAGTCAATGAAGCATGAAAATTAGGTCACAATACCCCAGTTCTGGTATGGCTGAATTACTCTCCTTAGATACATCCACATGCCAATTTTCATGTGTAGGTAAAATTGGTTCCAAGATACTGAGGGTGTAACAAACATCACTGAGAATACAAAAGGTACTCAAGTAAGAAAATTAGGTAACAGTGACCTAGTTTAGAATGGCTGAATTATGCTTCTTGGAATGCATTCATGTGCCAATTTTCACAAGTGTAGGTGAAATAGGGTATAAAGTATTGAGAGTGTAATGAATAGATGGCTGAAATTGAAATACAAAAATCACTAAAGTGAGGAAATTAGGTTACAATGTTCTACTTTTGGTTTGGTTGAGTTACTCTCCTTGTGATGAATTCACATATCAATTTCCATGAATCCACACACCAATTTTCATGACTGTAGGTGAAGTAGGGTCCAAATTATTGAGGGTGTAATGAACAGAAGGCTGAAGAGACAAAAAGTCACTTCAATGTGAAAAAAGTAGATCACCACAATCTATTTTTGGTATGTTGACTCTCCTTGCAATGGATCCACATACCAATTTTCATCAATGTAGGTAAAACATGGTCCAAGATATTGAGGGTATAATGAACTGATAGCTGAAAATCCTACTTACCAACATATGGAATACAGATCTAAGTGCTTTGTAAGACTTAGCTAGAACTGTAATGACATTTAACATTCAAAATTATCATCTTTTTGTTTTTCAACAAAACTTGTATAAAATATTTAATAATATAACTTATATTTTCTGAATTATGACATAACTATGACCTTCCCCAAAATCCAATCTGTGATACATTAATTTAAGTTTGCTGCTGAAAACTTCGAACACAACAAAAACCATCATTTATTCATTTAAAAAAATGACATGACTGAAAAGAAGTTAAATTAAAATATACCTGTTAGATATAGTGAGCAAAATGTGAACAGATATAAGAAATAACAAGCAAATAAGCGCAAGGTGGACAAGAAAATGTATGTACAAAGACTTTCATACACAAATTGAAGTCCATCAAATTCACAGCTCACATCTTTATTTTGAGTACTGCCATATATTATTCAAAGCTGGTTACATGAATATTCAAAGCATACAATATATAATAATGTATTGATAATTATTATAGAAATGGGTATAAAAACCAAATGCCTTAGAATGTACTTAAATGTAAGATTCTTTGAGCGCTGTTAGTTATCCCAAATTAACTTTTTTTTTCACACCTCCACTGAGCCTTGTAACTGAGTTCATTTTGTTGTATGGCTAGACACTGAGTAAGAATATAAAAGCATATACCATATGTACTTGCTTATAAGTTGAGTCCAACTGCAAACAACATAGACCCTGATCTGCCATCGCATAATGCGCTAGCAGATCAGGGTTTATGTTGTTTGTTCTACTGATTACTCCTAACAAGCTGCACAGAGATCTGCCAGCACACTATGAAATAGCAGATCTGGTTCTGTGCAGTTTGCAGTTGGACTCAACTTATAAGTGAGTATATACAGTAATTCTGGGAGAAAAGAATGTTCTTAACCGCAATTCTAGGTCTAGGATATTGGAATGCCATTTTGGATTCGTAATCTGGTAGCTGCAAGTCAACTCCTTCACTTTCAGGAACCATTTAATTAACCATCCTATCAATAGTAGCCAATTTGATAACCTTTATAGAGACTTAAACAACCAATGTGCTACCAGCCTTTGTAGAGGGACTTAAACAACCAATGTGCTACCAGCCTTTATAGAGGGACTTAAATAACTAATGTGCTACCAGCCTTTATAGAGGGACTTAAACAACCAATGTGCTACCAGCCTTGTAGAGGGACTTAAACAACCAAAGTGCTACCAGCCTTTGTAGAGGGACTTAAACAACCAATGTGCAACCAGCCTTTATAGCAGGACTTAAACAACCAATGCGCTACCAGCCTTTATAGAGGGACTTAAACATAAACTCTCCCTCATTATAACGCAGTAGTTGGGGTCCAAAACTGCTGCTGTATGTACACAAACCACATTAGAGTGAGAACTGTGTTATGTACACAAACTGCATTCGAGTGAGAACTGCGTTACGTACACAAACTGCATTAGAGTGAGAACTGCGTTATGTACCATACCACATTATAGTGAGAACTGCGTTATGTACACAAACCGCATTATAGTGAGAACTGCATTATGTACTAAACTGCATTAGTGAGAACTGCATTATATACCAAACCGCATTATAGTGAGAACTGCATTATGTACCAAACCGCATTATAGTGAGAACTGCATTATGTACCAAACAATATTATAGTGAGAACTACGTTATGTACACAAACTGCATTATAGTGAGAACTGCATTATGTACCAGACCGCATTATAGTGAGAACTGCATTATGTACACAAACTGCATTATAGTGAGAACTGCATTATGTACCAAACTGCATTATAGTGAGAACTGCATTATGTACACAAACTGCATTATAGTGAGAACTGCATTATGTACCAAACCGCATTATAGTGAGAACTGCATTATGTACACAAACCGCATTATAGTGAGAACTGCATTATGTACCAAACTGCATTATAGTGAGAACTGCGTTATATACACAAACTGCATTATAGTGACAACTGCATTATGTACACCAACCACATTATAGTGAGAACTGCATTATGTAAACAAACCGCATTATAGAGAAAACTGCATTATGTACACAAACCGCATTATAGTGAGAACTGCGTTATGTACCAAACCGTGATATACTGAAAACAGCATTGTATACCGAACCACTGTTCAGCAGTCACGATAAAAATTTGTTAAATAATAGTGTTTTGAAAAGGAAATAAAAGTATAACACTAAGCTTCATGTTGTTTTCTTTCAACCCATATTGTTATACGTTGGTATAATTTTGGTGATGGGGTCCATAGTGGTACCGGTTTTATATCCGGAATCATGTTATAATGGAGCATGTTATAACAAGGGAGAACTGTACAACCTGAATGTACTTGATATAAATTTTTGTGCTCAACGGCTTGATTAAACTTTTCAGATGCAAAAAAATCATCCTTATAACTATGCTGAATGATATGGACATTTCCTACATCGGTTTTTATATACCTCTCTATAAAAAATATGTTGCATTTTGAAACCTGCATTGAATTGAATTGTGGTGGTACTAACCAGTGTTCCCATGGTCCCTGGTTGCACACATTTCCTCTCATTCTGGTGATTTTATTCATATGAAGCCTATTGAATTCCATTGAGAAGAATCCATTCTTGAAATGCTCCACTGAATCTCCCTAATTAACATATCACCATATGTCACTCAAACCCTAACACATGCCGATACCTACGGATCATCGACCAATACTGTCGCTGGCAAAGATGTGAGCATCACATGATTTACAAGCACACTGAAGGATGATGGACTTGTAGACCTATCCAACTGCCAATATATATCATTTACAAAATTCAAATTGTCATAACTTTAACATTTTTCAACCATTTTTCATGAAATTTTCAGTAGGCACTAAAATATTAACACTAATTCACACTAGGTAAGTGTCAACATAAAATACTTTGATTTTATATGGTGTGCTATGCTAATGAGTAGGGAGTGTTATGACTGCTTTGGCAATAGGTCAATTGTCCTGAACTCTTGTTGGTATTATTGTTAATCACCTTTCCACTGGACCTTCAAGCACCAAGCAGAGCTGCACCTCTTGATCTTCCCACAGTCCATCTGGTGTAGGTGTGCAACCTTTTCAAATTTTGAAAGCCATTATGTTGGCATCTTGAGAGTTACTTCCATTGAAGGAATTTGAAGGATGTTCTAGTAATTTTTCCTGCAATCACTTCACTCTCTAGTCTTTCAAGCTTTAAATTAATATTATGTGACCCACCCCAGCATCCACTGTTCATGCTCTGTTCATAGTTCCAGTACAATCATACAGCTAGTCTAAAAAGGCCAGCTACCTAGATTTAGCTCCAGCACACTTCACAGAGCACGTGAGGGAATTTGTGTGCTCTGTGGAATAAGCTCACAACACTGCATTCTAGTTTTAACTTGTATTCCAAAGATGTCCAACTAGCATTCAAATAGAGATTTTGTGTGTAAATCAAAATTATTATATACATATATATGTATTAGTGTTTAACACCTCAGCACAATAATGGATATGTAGTGCCAATTAAAAGTAAAGTTCTGAAAATGCAATCCAATACAACCATTAAACATCCATACTGAAATGTACATCAGTGCAATGAGGTACAGTCACACCTGTGTATAAATACTCTGGAGTAATCTAGAAGTGGTCTTTATAAGCAGATCATCTTTGATAAACATATTCTGATTTATGTTTATATGGGACCTATATACCTTTGCCTTTTTACACTGGTGGTCCTTTTATTTGAATCATATTTTATGACCTAAATTCCTTGCAAAAAGGAAATATTACAAACAGCCTTTCTGACAGTGGAGTTGTTCTAATCCTATCATATGACCGATAATCCTTGCAAAAAGGAAATATTACAAACAGCCCTTCTGACAGTGGAGTTGTTCTAATCCTATCATATGACCGATAATCCTTGCAATAAGGAAATATTACAAACAGCCCTTCTGACAGTGGAGTTGTTCTAATCTGCATAGTAATTAGCATCCTGTTGTGATGAAGCTAGGTTAGCCGGAACCATCACACCCTTTACACTGTAGCAGTAAGACTACTGCTGCAGTGGGAAACATGTCCACTGGCAGCTTCTCAGAGGGAAGAAAAAGTCAGCCCTTTAAGTTCAAATTAATGTTTACTTGGTATTTTTAGTGCTTTGTCAATAATGCTTCTTTACTAATAACAAAGTAATACATTCTCGTTTTGCTATACTTGGCATATCCCAAGAGAAGATCTAGTAATGAACACATGTACTTTTGTCATTAATCCATTGTTACAAGCAAAGTCAAACTACCTCAATATATTTATGGATTGAGATGAATAACCTTCCCTGATATCACTAGCTTCAGCTCAGGCAAACCTGGTCCTAAATCATTTCTATACAACATCTGTGCATACATGACAGTACTGGATATTATTGGAAAATTATTAGTTAAGATGGCATCAAACTTTTAGTTGAAAGCTGAACTAACACAAGTCCCTTGAAGGGACTGATGCTCTATTGGCCGAAAAGAATTTCCAGGAATCCAAAGACCGTTTCTTCTTTTTAATTGCTGTGTTTAAACCATCTCTGATATTCTTCAGTAATAACAAGATTTTCATGATGGTCACATTGGAATATTGGTTGTAATATCGGTACTATTTTCATTTGGAATTAACTAGATATCAAAAGAGGTCTTATGGTGAAAACACCATGTCAATATGACCATCCATTCAAGAGTAGTAGCAATAAAAAGATTTTCAAGATGGACATTGAGGTGGCCATTCTGGATTTAAGATTAGCACTAATTTAATTTAGGACCAACTAGATATAAGTAGTCTTTTGGTGAAAACACCATGTCAATATGCCCATCCATTCAGGAGGTGTAGTGATAACAAGATTTTCAAGATGGCTGCCATGAAAGACATACTGGATGTCAGGTGGATATAATTTTCATTTAGGACCAATTAGACACTATATGAAACTTTCTGGTGAAAGCTTCATGTCAATGTGACTTTCTGTTGAGGAGTGGCGATAACAAGATTTTCAAATTGGCCACCATGGCAATCATACTGGCAGACAGATCCTATTTTATATAAGACCATCAAGACATTATAAGAAGCCTTCTGGTGAAAACTGCATGTCAAAAAGACTTTCTGTTTATGAGCAGTAGTGATAAGATTTTCAAGATGTCTGCCATGGTGGCCATATTGGATGTCAGATTGGCACCATTTTCATATAGGACTATCTAGATATCATAAGAATACTTTTGGTTAAAAAAACCCACCTTGATACAACCATCTGTTCAGGAGGTGTATTAAGAATAAGATTTTCAAGATGGGCACTGGAGTGGCCATATTGGATGTCAAAGTGGCACCATTTTCATTTGGGACCAACAAAGATGTCATAAGAGGTTTTCTGGTGAAAACCCATGTCTATATGACTATAAGTTCAGGAGTAGCAATAACAAGGTTTTCAAGAATGCCACTGCTGTGGTTATATTAGATGTCCAAGCAGCACCATTTTCAGTTAGAGCAACTCGATCTTGGAATGAATGTCCTTTTTAAAGTTTAGGTCAGGGAAAGAAGATTTGTGAGTCCACAGTTCTCTCCACCATGTCCTTTACAAAAACGTTTCTTAAAATTTTGTTGTTACCATCTTACTCACTTATAAGTCGAGTCCAACTGCAAGTTGCACAGATCCAGATCTATAATGCACTGGCAGATCTGGATCTATGCAGTTTGTTAGGAGTAATCAGTGGAACAAACAACATAGACCCTGATCTGCCTGCACATTATGCAACAGCAGATTTGGGTCTATGTTGTTTGCAGTTGGACTTGACTTGTAAGCAAGTATATACAGTGCCTCAGTTTTGTAAGTATCCTCACACCAAATACCAATTAGACCTTTATTTTGACAGGAATAAAACCAGTCTAATTATCTACTTGTACATCTGGCTTAGTGGCATGTCTTGTCACTCATAGCATACATCTACCTCAAACTGTAAAAACATTAGTTGAGTCTTCAGCAGTTTTTTTTATGTAATATGGCTTTGTAACTGGAGAACTAAGAAGTCTTACAAAGACTGATCTTCATCTTAAAATAATATTTTAGGTAGAAAAGTGAAACTTTTGATTTTTTATGAATATAAAGGGAAAAAACAAAATATACACATGGACAAATGAATGTTCATGAGAAAAGTTGGAATAGATTTTTATAAGACTCAAATTAATGTAATGATTTTATTACTGTTCTAATTGTACATGACTACGGATTAAAGTTCTTTTGAATCAATGTGTCTGAAATTGATGTATGAATTGTTTGTTAAATATTCAATATTTCAATTTGGAAAAATATGTATTAGATACAAGCACATATCGAATGTCACTGACAATGAGATGCATACTCTGTGTGTACGTTGCACATGTGAACATGCAAACACAGCCTGCTCCAACACCACTGTGTGTGTGTGTGTGGGGGGGGGGGGGGGGAAGAGAGAGAGAGAGAGAGAGAGAAAGAGAGTTGGAAGGTATCCTGTAGTGAAAATAACAAGGTTATTTCACAAACTACTGATCCACAGTGAATTAGTTGTTTAATCAAAGAACTGTGATACCAGTTATGATTACAATTTCTTTTGTAAATTTTAAATGCCATTTCATGCAAGAATTTCAGAAAGGCATAAACGTTTTCTTGTTTTACTTCTAAAACTGAATATTAGAAAATTTTCTTCTGTTCCTCTGAATCAGAATTTTCAGCTCAAAGATTGTGGGTTTAGGAACTGCTCCGAAAATTTGGCCCCAAAACTTGAAGGCCAAAGAAAATACCTCATCCGACGCTGCATATTTTTATTTTCAAGTAAGATATTACTTTGCTTAATACATCTTAAATAGATCTATACTGAAACAGATAATTAAGGGGGTTGAGAAAGCACATAGGAAATAAGGGCAAGAAAGACAGATCTTTATACCATGTGTATATTTCTGCAATAGTTGTCTCCCCTTGATTTCTGTTTTCTCCCAGCTGAATCCTGACATTGTTAAGTTTAGATAAGGAGCTACATGTGTAACAGCTAAACTCGTTGCTGAAACTGAAGCCACACCGTGAGAACATAAGTTTGCTGAGATCATAGTGTATACCAGCAGGAAACTTGAAGACTACTTGTGTCCTCTGCTGTGCAGCATCCAGGGCAATTCGGTCACGACTCAAATCTGAAAATGTTAAAATGAAATTTGTGCAACAAAAGCTTCTTGTGGCTTTATAACCTTAAATATGCATTTTATTTATTAACCTTCACATAGTAATATCAAATTTATATTAAAAATAAACTTGAAAATCAGTTTTGGAATGTATTTAAACATATACAAAATGACCAGTCCATTTAAAATAAATTGTGAATGTAACAAATGATTAGTGCTTGCCTTACATTGTTGTTTTACCTTGCCTCAGTACATAATACAAGACAAAAAAATATATCATCACTTCAACTTAGTGATCAACCTCTAATCAATTAAGTGGTACGGTACAATAAAATTCCAGCAGATATTAAGTTTTGCCCTGTTTGTCCAAATGAAGTTGAATCAGATGAATATTTTCCAAACGTTTGTGCTGAATATAATTAATTTAGGTCTCGGTCCCCTATTTGTCAAAAAATATCCTCCCTCTATCCAAAGTTTGAGGACCTTATTCTTGAAGATAAATGTCTATTCCACAAAAATCCAAGTGATACATTTATATAGCATCAACATTTATAGGCCCAAAACAACCATTAACATTGCTTTTTCTAAAAAAAATGTTAGCATCTTTACTTCCTCTTCATTTCTGCCACTATTGTTTACCTAATGACATTTCTTATCAGCTGGTTTCTGGTTTTATGTATTCTGTCTTTTAAGGATAGAGGGTTTAGTTTAAAGAGCATACTTTCAAGCACTGGTATGGTTTTAATTGTCATATGCAGATTTTTTGCTTAAAAAATATGTGAATATGTTGACCTGTTTACAGTTAAATGTATACATTCCAGTTTATTGCCTCATTTCACACACAAACATTAACATATACCACAATTATTTTGCCACAAAGTCTGATCGATAACAATAAGTACAGATCAGCCTCCAGTAATGTTTACTATGGGGTGGTGGACACATGGGGATGAAAAAAATATTGCCAATATTTTTATAAAATAATCAATTATCGTTTGCCTTCTTTCACATTGTAACTTAAAAAAAATCTATGTTGTCTTGAGATAAATTATGGCTAGGGGTAATTTTTACGTTAATTTGTAGAAATTATACTCTGATAATGAAAATCTCTTTAGCAGAAATCATTGTACTATTTTTCTTGTAATGGGTCAGATTTTAAATTTTCAGCGATAATTTCCCTTATCCAGTATATTTACCAGCTTAGGTATCTCAAAAACAAAATATGGTTAGTGTCTTTATTATAAACTTATTTGAACAAAGGAACTCATCTGAGTAGATAACTAATATATTAAGCATTCTCTTCACAAGAAGCTATTATATCCTTTTTTTTAAAGAAATGGATCTAAATTTCAATCAAAGTAACCTTGACCATTGACCTTTTGACCACAAAATTGATAGTCTTCTTTCTTAACTCAAGTGTAAGCCATCCACAAAGTTTGGTCCAGGTCTGTGATGTAGAACTAATGGTATTATACAGAACCATTTTTCTTCTTTCAGTCATATTGACCTTGACCTTTGACCCCAAAATCGATTAGGTTCTTCCTTACTCCAAGTCCAAGCCATCCACAAAGTTTGATAGCTATAGATGCTGAAGAACTAAAGTTTTTGTGCAGAAACTATTTTTCTTCTTTCAGTCATGGTGACCTTAAACTAGGAGCTGTTGACCCCAAATTCAATAGGGTTCTTCCTTAACCCAAGTGCAAGCCTTCTAAAAAGGCTGGTAACCATAGATGGTAGACAACTCGAGTTATTGTGCAGAAACAGAATTGGTAACAGATAGATGGATGTATGGATGGACAAAGTAATACAATATGCTCTGCCTTATGGTGGGCATATAAAAAGTAAACATGCCTCATTAACTGAGTTTAACATCTGGCAATACAGCGAATTCCGATATGCTGGGTGTCAGCAGTAAGTGGGATTATTGTGAATGGTTGACTCTGCCAAGTAGGTATCAATCAATTGTGAAAATTAACACCTGGCAGAATAACAACGCATTTAACTGATTATGCATCATAGCATTCAAATGTATCATCAACCACACTTGAAGCCCCCTGGGCTGTAACTTTGTGACACTTGGTTGGTTGATGATACATTTGAGGTAATGGAAGGCTTATGGATTTTGTATGGTGGTCTTAGAATTTTTAGCCATCCTGTGAAGGTTTATGGATTTTGTATGGTGGTCTTAGAATTTTTAGCCATCCTGTGAAGTCCCAGCTGAGAGACAGGGTTGAGGGCAACCAAGGGCAGAGATGAAAACATTCATTGTCTGGTCACCCAGGACAGCTAAATTTTAGCACTGGGCAACCAACCAAGTGGGCTGTAACTTTGTGACACTTGGTTGGTTGCCCAGTGCTAAAATTTAGCTGTCCTGGGTGACCAGACAATGAATGTTTTCATCTCTGCCCTTGGTTGCCCTCAACCCTGTCTCTCAGCTGGGATTTCACAGGATGGCTAAAAATTCTAAGACCACCATACAAAATCCATAAACCTTCACAGGATGGCTAAAAATT
Source organism: Margaritifera margaritifera (assembly GCA_029931535.1). Classification (NCBI taxonomy): domain Eukaryota; kingdom Metazoa; phylum Mollusca; class Bivalvia; order Unionida; family Margaritiferidae; genus Margaritifera; species Margaritifera margaritifera. The sequence continues at coordinate 1,918,181 of JAQPZY010001489.1, read as the reverse complement.
CTAAGACCACCATAAAAAATCCATAAACCTTCACAAGATGGCTAAAAATTCTAAGACCACCATACAAAATCCATAAGCCTTCACAGGATGGCTAAAAATTCTAAGACCACCGTACAAAATCCATAAACCTTCACAGGATGGCTAAAAATTCTAAGACCACCATACAAAATCCATAAGCCTTCACAGGATGGCTAAAAATTCTAAAACCACCATACAAAATCCATAAGCCTTCCATTACCTCCCAACATGTTGCATGATTTGAAGGCTATATACATTTAAAATGTCTAGAATGAGTCACGTATCAAAATACTTGCAAAAATGCATTAAAACCTGTGTCTGCATGAAAAAAAAAGTTTCAATAGTTCGCATGTTTCTTTGGAAATGGGGCTGTGAGTTAAAATTCAATCACCCACTTCAAAAAGGTGAGTGAACATTTCAGATGGTTGAGTGATTTTTCCAATTATACAATGTGCTGATTCAGCGCTCATCACTTTTCTTTTAATGAAAAGGATGTTTTACTGAAAATATAACTCAGTGTTGCACCTAGGCTCCCAAGGGCAGGGGACACTGTGTTCCTGTCTTCCAGATTTGGGGAACACACAACATTTTAAAGGGACAAATGAAAAACAGTGTATAGTATTTAATGAACTTGTAGTGCTAAAGAAAATTAGAAAATGTTTACAGTTCTGCCATCTTAATTTTGTTGTCTGCACTGTATTATCATCATTTCCTTGGACATCTTCACTATTGTAATAAATGTTTTATAAAGTGCTCAAGTAAACTCATGAAAATATTAACATGTCTGAATATCTGATTCACCTGAAATGGGCTGCACTATGGAATTTTCCATGCCAGATCTTGTTCTCATTTAACTTTTGTTTTCACTCATTATCTACCAGCATTTTTTTTTATAATAATACCGATTTTTTCTGAATTACTTTTCTTTTCAAATTAATTGTTCATTGATTAAATGAAAAATTGTGTATTTGCATAAATGTAGTCCCTATGCCATTAATTCAACCTCAAAGTAAATCTTTGTTGTCATACAGTACACGCATCGTGTTTTTATGAATAAACACGTCGTGACCGTGAAACTTAATCCTTTTCACGCTGTGTCGTCGTGGACAGGATATCGTGGTCGTCGTGGATTGTCCATGTCGTGGCTCATAGTGGACGGATTAAGTTTTATTGCCCATTTGAAAGTCGCAGTAATATAATTATGTAATAGTGGACGTCTACTACCACGCATGGAACTTACCTATTGGCTCAGCTACAGCACACAGTGCAGAATGCTCTTTTCAATTTGTACGCAATGCCATTTAATATTCAAAGACTCGCTCACTAAAACACATTCACATACGTGTATTGAAAGAGATGAAAGATAAATTGCAGAGAAAAGAGTCACGAATGATGCTTCACAAATTATACACAGTTTAATTATCTTAATTTTAATGGGGGGGGGGGGGGAAGATTCTGTTTTAAACAAACAAAGGGTAAAAGAAATCACACGTAAATACATGTATTAGCGGGTTTCATTCCGTTATTAAAATAAAAGAATGTGAGAAATGTTGTGATTTTGTTTTTAATAACCCCAGTCATTTTTAAATGGTATGCTTAAAATGTTCCCACACAATGAAATATACACAGCGCTATCAAATATACAACCTCTACTATTCCAGCCTGTTTAGTACTTGCGACTCAAATATACATGTCCATGCGACACATTTTCTCAGAAACTAGACACGTGTTTCCTTTTACCATAGACCTACTGTTTTTACTCCGACTCTACGAAGCACGTGATGCTACATTCTATGACCAACAGCTTTAAAAAATATACTTAAGATTGCTGGTTTGGTCATCTGACGAGTTTAATATTACCAAATGAGTGGGTGAAAGCGATAAAAAGTGTGTAATCACGATGAATTTGCTTCAATTGGCGAAACTTTTAAAATTTCTGGTGTTTTAATTAATGTATCATTCAGTAAGATTTATTTTGTGCTTTCGAATTACTTCTTTCTCCCCTTGTTTAACTTGTACTGTATTACACGCAAGATGAACACATCATATCTATCAATAATATGCCTTGTACATCACACGAAATTGCTATGCCACGTGTTTGCCAAGACTATAAAATCTATCTCTATTATTGCACTGATTGCTGTAAACACGTGGCTTCTTATTTTTTGTTAACTACTCCGACCTGGAGGTGGAAAAGTTTTGGCTTCAGAGGTTGTAAATCCCAATTATTTCCTGTTCATTTTGAACCGTTCATATTAAACTATGACAAATGAATAACTAGTACAAGAAGTTCTGTTATGAAATATCATTTACTGAGAAAACACACTGAAGTTGCCGCTTATGCCCAGGGGCAGGGTTGATGTGCTACTTGTTTATCTAACGCTGTTTCATTCACGTCTTTCTAGCGCTTGCATTACAGGATGTTATGCCAGCTGAATTGGCTTCATTAAACAGAAACCCTTGGTATTTTCATAACAATATTCCCATGACATACTTTTATTCTGATTTAAGTAATTTAACTTCTACTGTATGTGTTACTGGGGGTGCGGGGGTGATGGGATTTAGCTTTAACAAAATTACACTTGTTGTGATTTTTAGAAAATAATATATTAATAATTTTATGTGACTCAGGACCATTGCAGCTTGTTACATTTAAATGCTTGTTTCCTTATCAGGAAAATAACAATACTATATATAGTTTGCCTTATATACCGCTAGAAACCAGTTTTACGTGATAATATTAGCACTTAACGGCTATGTGTTTCTGAGACTTTCTCTGTCTAAATTCACTCTTCACAAACTAAAATCTTCTTAGTTTTAAAGTGTTTGATTTTGAGATAACAAGAAACATTTTTATTCAAGTGTTTTTTTTTTAAACATAGAAGCAAGACACTGACCAGTAACTGCTAGAAATTGTCCTAATTTAAGTCATTTAAGACTTCAACTCTATTTGCTTATTATGCAACGTAGTGGGGGAGGGGGGTTTAGGCTGGGAGAGAAAGAGAGACAGAGATGGAATATAGCTTGAAACAACTACACTTCTTCTGATTTTTAGATAGATTAGACGTGCATCAAGGCCAGTACACTCCCCCCCCCAAAAAAATTTTTTTTTAAAGTTAAATGGTAGGTCTCTAAATGGAAATATAAAAATAATTATATTTAGTTTTTCATATAACGCTAGAGACAAGTTTTACACGATAATATGAGAACTTAACATCAAATGCGTTTCTCAGTCCAAATTTGTTTTTCACAAACTAACATCTTTTTAGTTTTAAGGTGTGTGGTTTTGTGATATTTTCATTCAACAGTTATTGTACTGTACATTTTGAAACATCAAAGCACGACATTGAACATTAGCTGATGACATGTAGAAACTGTCACGATGGACTGTTGTTGACTCAAGGCAGGAAACTACAGCAACAGGCATAGTGGCTGGCTTCAAAGTAAGAATGATACTTCTCAGCCAGTTCCTGGTGATGCAATGTAGATCCGTGAAAAAAGTGTGGACAGGAAATAACTTTTTTTCTCATAGAACTCACTTGTTTATGACATGAATGGCCACTGATAGAGCGCAACAGTCAATACAGTGTACACAATTCCGTGCATTTAAAAATTGCCATACTGTCTCATAAACAATGTTATTTTAAAAGTTTAAGGGTAACAGTACAGAAGAACCTTTCCGTAGTATAGCTCGTGTATCTTTTTTGTTTTAAAATACTTTGGCAAGAATTATGACATACATGTCATACATTCCATCTAACAGTTTTTTATTGGCTTTACTGATTGTAGCCATTGCTAGTGCGAACATAAATGTGGATGGACGTGCACTAAAGAAACATAGTAGCTGTATTTTTTCGATTTTTTTCCTGATGAAACAGCGTGCCAAGGGGGTGCACAGCAGTAAGTTTTGGGGGATATAGGACAAAAAATTGCGGGAAAACCCGATCTCCCATGCTCAAGGTGCAACATGGTAACCAACTTTATACAATGAAAGGAAAGTCCATACTTTCAACCAGAAGTTTGTTTTCCATTTGTTTTGATCAAGCTTACATAAGTGCTTGACTCTCACTATTCAATACTAATAAAGGCTTACCTGAAGAAGAGCAAACTGGTCTCAATTTGTAATTACTTATAACTGATGTCAGAATGGTCACAGAATAAGTCCAGAAATGACTTAATTTCTGTCATTAACATTGTCAACTTTTATATTTATACAACAGCTGGTTGAGAAAGAGTTTATTCTTGGTTATTAAAAAGTTTTAGTACTTGCCTGACTGAGCGAGTGGACTTTTTTTAAAGATTTTTCAACCCCTGAAGGGAACAATAAAAAATACTTAAATTGACCATCTTGCCTTCAAGGAATGTTACTGTTATCTTGTCAATACTTACTCATCAACCCCATGACTCTGACCTTTGATCTTTAACAATTCCATTCCTTGGGATGTTCCATTTATAGTAAGATAATATGGTAGTAAGCTCTCCCCCATTATAACGAGTCTTGTTACAATGTGATTTTGGATATAATGCGGTACTACTATGGACCCCATGACCAAAATCATACCAATGTATATAATACGGGTTGAAAGAAAATAAGATGAAACTTAGTCTTTTATCTTCATTTCCTTTTCAAAACACCAATATTTAACAAATTTTCATAGTTATGGACCCTGACTACTGCGTTATAAAGAGCGAGAGCTGTATATAGTTTATTATGTTAGTATATGTTTTACCTAGGGCATCATCAATAGAAGCCACTGTCCTCTTTGTTGTTATATCTACATTCCACCTCTTGTTAATGACATCCTGTGAATTCAGCTCAACCTGTCCACAAACTTTTGTGAACATTTTTGACTTTTCTTGTCCATAATATGAAGAACTGGCAAACTGATTACAAAAACTATTATTATGGCAATTTCTAGGCTGCTTCTCTGTTCCAATCTTGGCATGTTCCTGACTCTGTTCAATGTCTCCTTGACAATAATGCCAAATAAGAGATAACCGAACAATTGGTCCTGATGAAAAGTCAGGTAATTTACAAGTGCAGATAAATGTCTGAATATGTTTTGAAGCATTATTGATTGATAATGTGCTTTGATTTTCACACTCAATCTTATCAAGAAGATCTTCAAACACTTTTCTTGGTCGCTTCTTTAAAAGGTGGTGTGGACTAGAAGATTGCAATACAGCCATGATGCTTGTTGTTTTTGTGTCATCATCAAGCTTCAGAGAAGAGGTGTAAGATAATAAAGTGTTCTTCTCTCCGCTTGAAGGCACAGGAACACACAATAATGACAGCCTAGACAAGTTCCTGAAAAATAAAGACAATCTTAATTTGGAGTTCCTTGTATGGTTAAATCAGGCATGTTCAACCTACGGCCTGCGACCTGGTTTTATCCAGTTATGTTTACAACATATGGTGTGGCTCGAAAATCACTATGCGGCCTGCACCCTGGAGGAAATTGCACGTCTGGGGTAAATGTTAAAGGTACTTGTCTAATTTGATGGATAGATGATTTGTAAAGTGGAAACCCCCCCCCCCAAAAAAAACTGTTCTTCAGAGACCAGAATAGTAGAGTGGTAACATACTTGCCTTGCACCTCTACAGACCCAGATTTAAAACGCTGCTACAGCATGTGCATGGCTAAGTGGATACCCCCAAGCTTTTCCACCTCAAAAAGAACCTCCATACCACCCAGAGTGTGCCAACATCTGAGTTACTCAGAGTACTTAGTGAATGCAAAGAGGAATTTAGATGAGTGAAATTTATTTAAATTTATTTCAAGTGAAATTTATGAAACATATTGAATAATTTCTATCTTCTGTGAGACTTGGTGAGCAAAAGATTTAAACTATTTGTTGAGATTCATAAATTCCATTGGGAATAAGCGGAAATGTACAATTCTATTTATCACAATATAAAATTCTAATTTTATATGACAAAACTGCAGAATAGTGTTGTGAATGAAATACAGTCAGATACCTTGGTCATTATGCCTTTACATTACATGACATCATGACTGTCGTGGAATGAGTCACTTTTAATTGTTTTTTGCTTGCCGTTTTATATTACATGAGTGTACATGTATTTTCATGCCCTTTGATTTAGTTTCCATTTATATTTGCTTTTGAAGGATTTCATGGATTTAAATAAAATTTGGTGTGAGGATTTACATTAAGAAGATCCAGATCAAGTTTGGTTTTTCATCATTTTCTGGCAAAGTTTAAAGCAGTTACAGTCTGTTGACATCCAACCCTGTTTGAGGAATAAGCACAAATGTTACAGGGGCCCCGGGTGGCTGAGTTGTCTAAGGCGCTCGCCTTTACAGATCACTGACATCTCACCCATGTCCACGTGGGTTCGAGTCTCAGGCTCGGCCAATGTGGGTATGTGAGAAAGCTTGCCAGTAGCTTCCTGTGGGTCAGTGGTTCTTCCCGGGTTTTCTCGGGTTCTTCCTCCACCACATATACTGGCCGCCATGTATAGCCTAACATGTGCTGAAAAATGGCGTTAAACCCATAACAACAACAACAAATGTAACATTCTATCACATGTGACAAAACCATAATTCATTGATATTTTACAAATTGGTCTTATAAATATAATTATATTATCAAATTATTATCAACTTAAGAGTGTTACTTGTTATATTCTTATTTTATAGGTTTCTTCAGTTAAATTATAAATCTTTCAATAAAATCATATATTTAATTTTTTTGTTTATACTTATTCTATTAATATATATGCATCTTGTATTCTAAAATTTGTTTTTATATGTTTTAAACTTTTCCCTCCATTGGGAAGAACACTGCATAACCCCAAAACCTGTTATTCTAAATAGTTCCTATATAGGTTCCTTCCCTTGCTTTCCTCTAACAATAAACCTGGTTCAGCAGGATGCTTTCTGTTTAAATCTATTCCAATGCTGCTGATTGCATATGCCAGGCATGTGCAACTTCCTCCAAGGCACAGGCTGGATACAGCCAGCAGGCCATAGGTTGCACATGCCTGGCATATGCTATGAAACAAATTGTTGCAAGGTTACTGTAGCTTTTGTATCCTCATCCATATCTGATGTCACATATGCACCATTTGTCCAACAGTGAAATGCCCTCTATGTCAGGACACTTTGTGTCAAAGTTTATCAAATTCTGATCAGCAGTTCTTTTAAAGTTGTGTAAATGTTTTTCTACTTTTACTAATGACAGCCATATCTGATGGCAGAACAGCATCATCTGTATAAATCTGAAAGGCATTCAAACTAGGACACTTTCTGTCAAATTTGATCAAAGTCTCTTAAGTGGTGTGTTAGAAAAAGTTGCTAAAGGTTTATCTATTTTTATCAATAGCAGCTATATTTGAAGGCATATTGGTATTATTTGTATAAACTTAAAAACCTTTCATGCCAGACTGCTTTATTTAAAATTTGGTCAAATTCTGTTCAGAAGTTTTTAAAAAGAAGTAATTAAAAGATTTTCCACTTTTAGTAATAGTAACCATATTTGATGGCAAACTGTTTCAAGGTTTCTGTAGCTTTTGTATCCTCATCCATATCTGATTGCAAATCAGCATCATTTGTTCAACAGTGAAATGCAATCTATGCCAGGACACTTTGTGTCAAAGTTGATCAAATTCTGATCAGCAGTTCTTTAGATAATGTGGTGTACATGTTTTTCTACTTTTACAAATGACAGCCATATCTGATGGCAGAACAGCATCAATTGTATAAATTTGAAAGACTTTTATGTCAGGGTGCTCTCTATTAAATTTGGTTTAAAAACTTTTAGCGGTTTTTGAGAAGAGAAGAAGTCGTTTAACGGTTTTTCTATTTTTATCAATGGGAACCAAATTTTATGGTGGATTGGTATCATTTGTACAAACATGAAAGCCATTTATGCCAAGACGCTTTCTGTCAAATTTGGTAACATTCTTTTAAGCAGCTTTTGAGAAAAGTCGTCTAAATGTTTTACTATTTTTATTAATGGCAACCATACTGATGGCAGATTGGTATCATCTGAAAAAAATTTGAAAGACCTTCATGCCATGATGATTTCTATCGAATTTAGCCATATACTTTCTTTTAAATGTGGTCAAATTCTGTTCACCAATTTTTGACAAGTTATAAATAGCAAGAGTGAACAGACAATGCATGCTGGATGACGCACGATGGACAAAGGACCATATCATAAGCTCACTTGTTTGATGGCCAGGTGAGCTAAACATTACTACCTTGCAAATGGTTACTATATGGGCCACTTATCTACCAAGTTTGGTGAATTTCCAACCAGCAGTTTAGAGGGATCGTTACATAGGCTCTTAGCCTATAGAAAATGTCCAACATTTTTGTATTTCTCAGAAAGTTTCTCAATGTCATTGAATGTGCTTACATAAAATCTGTAGTTTTTGCATTTCTTCCTTTATACGGGCATATCTAACAAATGTTTATATGACAGGTGTGCATGAACAGTGATAGCCATAGAAAAGGGAAGTAAATCTTCTACGCAGATTTCAATTTTCACCACATTTGAGCTTTGGCTTTGGTTTGTGGGGTTTACCACCCTTTTTCAGCACATGATAAGCTATATATTGCAGTCAGTATATTTGGTAGAGGAAGAACCTGGGAGGACCCCAGGAAGAACCACCAACCCACGGGAAGCTACTGGCAAGCTTTCTCACATGCTCTTGATGATTGAGCCAAGACTCGAACTCACACAGATAGAGGTCACCACCCTTGAGACAGCAAGTGGTCCCTTTCGGCATGAATAAAAATCCCAAGTTCAATATCTTATCAATTATCAAAGGAAGATGTTTCCTCAACCATATGTATCATTGTACCTGAGGCAGTGAGAGATCTCTCATAACAAAATCAGTCAAACATAGGAAAAAATGGATGAAAAATCAGAAAAATGATTATAAATTAATTGCCAGATTACAGAAGCAAGATACCAAACTTAAAAGGCAGTGCTAATTTAATGGCCTGGTTTTCTCCAGGTATATGTACCTGTTTTGATAAAATAGGAGAAAATTGCAATATCTTGCAACAAACTTTAGTATAAAAAGTACATTTTTCTTGCCTAACCCTTAATAATTGCAATCATCTAGTTACACTTTGAATGTTGAGAATTGTTAATCGTACATTTTATGTTTTTTTTTTAAACAATTTTGGGGCACATGTTTTTTAAAAGTGCTGCTGAGAAACTGCATGAAACAGTATATTTATATGTTATCCCAGGATACCTGATTTTAAAATCCAGCTAAATGAAAAATTTATACTGTAAGTTAAAAGGTCTAAAGCTCACACAACATACAACTTACTCCTAAAATTACCAACAAATTTATCCTAACTGGCTGATAAAATGGATGAGAAAGGCGTTGGACATATTTTGTCTGGGTCCTTGTCCACTGGATGTATCTGTTGTTATAGGGCACAGACAACTAATTCAATTCCCTTAGAGTGTAATATTAATGTTTAGTCAAATTTCTTTACTTTTGTGGTAAGACCAGCAAAACATGGTTACATTTTATGAACGATCTAAGAGGAAACTTTTGAAACGATGAAAATTATGTGCTGTGTATCTCATTTTTTGAGAAAAATTCTCTTGTTGGTGCCCATTATAAAAATCAGACCAGGTGAGATTTCCCCATTTACATCCAGTAATCCAGTAATACCTATGCTATGACAGCGAGATAAAATGAAAATGGTTTTACATTCAAGCTTACTGTTCTGTACAATTTACCAATATTCAGGCTTCTTCTGAAAAATTACATTCATTTTTGCCACTAATTATTTTCCGCCAATCAATGACCTTCATTCTTTTAAATGCAGTATATAATATACCACCACACATAGGCTGGTTCCATAACTCATAAAATAATCAGCTGCCTGTAACCATAAACTCTGTCTACAGCTCTCTGAAGGAGCTCACAATCACTTATCTGTCCCATAGATTTATAAAACTTTCTATCATCAGCAAATAAAACAACAATTTCTTCTGAGATAAAATCAGCAAAAACTTGCTAAACTATTTACTGTAGAATGATGTGGCATAAAACCATGCTGTTCTTCACATATGGTCCACCTGGCTTACATAACTTAACAGTTGACCATTTCACCAAGCAGGCTTATGTAGTATTAGAAGAACACAACCTATGTAAACTATCTTCCAAACTTCATATCATGTTGATCAGGGAAAATGTCTGAATCACCAGGTATTGTTTATAGAGGAAAATGTCCGAATCACTAGGTATTGTTTAATGGGGAAAATGTCCAAGTCACCAGGTATTGTTTAAAGGAGAAAATGTCCAAGTCACCAGCTAATCCAATCCAGGGGAAAATGTCTGAATCACCAGATATTGTTTATATGGAAAAATTTCTGAGTCACCAGGTATTGTTTATAGTGGTAAATGTCTAATTCACCTGGTACTGTTTTTAGGTGAAAATGTCTGAGTCAGCAGGTATTGTTTATAGGGGAAAATGTCTGAATCACCAGGTACTATTCATAGGGGAAAATTTTCGAGTCACCAAGTACTGTTTACAGGGGAAAATGTCTGAATCACCAGGTACTGTTTATAGGGGAAAATGTCTGAATCACCAGGTACTGTCTATGTTATATTACTATACACACCATGTGGCATAAGTGCATTCCATGCTGATTAATCAATCATTAGCTTGCTGAATCGACGACTACTGCAATCTTATGAAACATGTACGCTGTCATTTCAAATAGGTCAAGGAAACCTTATATTCAAACTTAAAGAGATTTAGTCCTGAAAATTCTGAGATATGGCGCAGAGAACTCCAGCTAATCAGATTGCAGCAACCTTATTTATTTTTATATGCATTTTGTTCTTAAGAACCTAATGTGTTAACAAATCTAAGTCAAGAAGGTTCACATTGAAAATTGTAAGAGATCTGGTCACATGGTTTCCAAGATACATCTTGCACAATAACAAAGTTTTGACAATTATTGCTGTATATAGTTGCTTATAAGTCGAGTCTAACTGCAAACTGCACAGACCCAGATCTGTCATCGGGTCTATGCAGTTTGTTAGGAGTAATAAGTAGAATAAACAACATAAACCCTGATGTACCAGAGCAATGGCAGATCAGGATCTATGTTGTTTGCAGTTGGACTTAACGTATAAGCGAGTGTATATGGTAAGTTGATCCAGTCATAACTAAGACAAATACTGACAGAACAATGGTGAATATCGAAATTGTTTATGAAACAACTTGGATATATCCACATATTTCATCTGGATAACATTTGACAAAATTACAGCAACTGCAATGGCTTGCCATCATGATTCCCTATGCTTTTAACTGCATATTCCAAACCCCCCCCCCAAACACATCCAAACAGCGACTCTGGGATCATAATATGTCTTCCAGCAATGATTGTATATGTGAAGTTTTGCCTGAAAATACTTGAAAATGTTGTTGCAAGTGACATTTTTGTAAATTTGAACTGTGACTCCTTCCCCGGGAGCCAAGGATGACACCGCTATTGCAGATGGTTACTACATGGGAAATATAACAAAAAAGTTTAGTGAATTTCCACCCAGCAGTCTAGATGTGATATCAGACAGATGGATGAATGGACAGATGGAGATGTGATATAAGATGGATGCATGGACAGATGGAGAGTACCACAATATCCCCAACACTTTTTAAAAAAGCACAGGGATAAAAATGTGTCCATATGACACAGATGCCCCTGCCAATATGGTGCATGTAAAGAAAGCTTGATTCGATATACAAGGTCAAGTTCTAAGTTAAAATGGGGACATATCTGTGTCAAATTTTGTCAGAAAATGTTAAAAATCTTGTGTCCTCTTCATATAAAACCTCATACCAAATCTGGATTTTAATCTATTTAGTCGTTCAAATGTTATTCATTGACAAAATGTATGAGTGCTGTGGTGTTATATTATGCGACATGATATAGCCACATATATAACACTATATGCCCCCTCCAAAGAATATGGTGTAGACATTAAATGTATATGGTAGTGTTAGCAATAAGAATTTAGTGCACTCTGCATAAAAACAGAGGCATAAATCTGAAATGTTGATGGAAATTGCTGTTTATCAGACCAGCCAAGGATCTTGTTCAAATATATCTTCGTGCCAAAACAGGTTGAAATCCAATGAGAAATGTATACCCAAGAACATTTACATCAACATTTTGGTACATTTTTTTGTGCTAGAAAGGGCAGTAACCTGACAAATGTTGATGGCGACTGCTTGTTGCTGAACTCGTACCAGATCTTGCTCATCTTTTTTGGGTGCATATTAATATTAAATTTAACTAAAATCTACTAAGAAATCTGGATTATAGAACATTAATAAGAAAATGTTGACACTTGCAATATGGGTAAATCTGAGCAAAAATCTTACATATTGGATTGGTTGACAACCTCTACTCCAGTAACCCACTTGTCCTGAACCAGTCTCTGCCAAATGCATTGAACCTGGACCCAGTCTATTTGCATGATTTCTGGTGGAGGTGCAGTTAGTGGCTTAGAAGACTGCACCAAGGGGAACAACTCCACCTGAATAAAGGAAATGAAACAATCAATTTAGATCCTTAAAGAAAATAATAAAGAATAAAAATAAGTGTACATAAAGGCTTTGATTTGAAAACATGTTCCATAAACATGGTGTCTCACCTGCATCCATGCATTGATTTATACCACCTGCATCCATGCATTGATTTATACCACCTGCATCCATGCATTGATTTATAACACCTGTAACTGACTTTCAAAGCTTTAACACAAAACCAGAGCTCACATGTACAGTTGCCAACATTGCGAATGGTAATTATTTTGTCTGATTTGGGTGACAAAAATTCAAGTTTGGCAACAAGTTTGGTGACCATCTTTTATCAGGCTTATTAGTGATTCAGGTGAAACAGTCATCATTGTCTTTGAAATTTTGCTTCAACATAACCAGGACAGCAAAGTTAACTTTACCTCCATGTATCGGCACCTATCACCCCACCACCCCATTCTCCAATGAAAACATTGATATTCTGTCCAAGACTAATTCTTGCATGGTTTTTAGTTATACTGTACAACTTCTGTGTATAGGCCTAAAACTGTGGAAACAGTCATTAAAATTTTTGGAGCTAAAAGTAATTTTAATTATGTAAAACTTACTAGCTATTATTACTTTGCCATCTCTTTTCTAGCATTAGTCCCCACTCCAAGGTGAAAATTCCCTCCTCCAGTTAGTACTTGGATGTCTAGAACAAAAATAACACAGTTCCAGGCTGATGCCTTAGTCACTTTCATCATCTGGAATATATATTGTCCTTCTTTGACTTGGACCAAGACTAAAAGGACATCAGAGCTGGAAGGGAGGCGGGAATTGGTAATAATAGCATGTATGTATTACATAATTAAAACCAAAGTTTAATCAACAATTATACAGATCACCTCTACTTTCACTTGTTTCCAGTAGCCATTGAAAACATCATGCAGAAAATAAATTCAGACTATGGTGATCTTGGCCCACTTTGTAACTAAATATTCTTTTTTGCAATCTTTTATCATCACATTTGAACTTTTAATCATTTAAAATTTCAACTTTTAATTTACACTTTATAGCCAGTATTGTGCCAACATGTTGTAAAACCAGCAACCTACCTACCCACCCATCTACTATGACAGGGCATAAAAGAATAAAAAAGAACATTCTTTTATATTTTACTATAGTAGAGATAATATGTTGATTAGAAACAGATTAATGCTGTTTTTATATTAATTTTTACAAATCGTTGTTCTTAAAATCTGCTTGAAAAGCTATTATCATTGTCCACCCTATAAACCAGATTTTACTGGGCGAAAGTCACATGCTTGGAGTAACAATGGAGTGACAGCAAACAGTACATAGTTCATGTATCAATAATTACCTTTATTAACAACTAACAACTACAGGCGAGGCCTGGCATGAAAAGCATCCAGCATGCAGTCTGATCACCAAATTCCTACACTCATTCACATGTACAATACACAGCTAACCTGCTGAGGGTAACATATCACAATACACAATGTATAGTCATTAATAATGAACGTTTACCACATCAACATATTTATTCCTACTTTCAACTGCATTGATCAGAAAGGGACTTCTGAGTAGGATAGGATGTATATAGGTCTAGCATGGATGAATCTATATGATCATAAACACAAATACTTAAATCATGTTAGTAAATCATCAAATATAGGTCACAGCGACCTTCTTTGGTTAAGGGCATTATAGTAACAGAGATGCATCTAATTATCCAGCTTCATGATTGGAACATAAACAGCACCCAAGAAATGAACTTTTAGCACAAAATTTGAATGAAACCACTGAGCATGAAAAAGGCAAAAAGGATATAGAATTTATCAAGATGCATCCACTCATCACATTTCATGATTCAGGTATGATACATACATATTACATGCCAAAAACTTGTGTGGTCGTGCGCTAAATACACTTCACTAAAGCCAGTAAAAGATGAAATATAATTTACAAATAGCCTATTTTGTTGTAAAAGTGTGGTAGTAACAGAGATGCATATCATCATTAATTTCATAATTCTTGCATGAACAGTGACTAAGAAATGAACATGAAACACAAATCTGACCCAAGTCAGTGATGCGTAAAATAGATCGATATGAACCTACTTCTGAAATGAGTAGTGCTAATAAAGATGCATCCCAAGTTTCACAATTCTGTATTGGATATTATGCACAGAGTATGCCATATGGTCAAAAGCTAAATGCTACAAATTAACCTAAATGTGAAATATCGGTCAGTGACCTTTTTAGTATGGGTGTGGTACTAAAAGAGATGTATATAATCACCTGGTTGATTGATTACAGCATGAACAGTAAATGTCACAATGAAACAAAGTCAGTGAAATGTGAAATATAGGGTCACAGTGACCTGCTTTTAAGATGAGGGTGTACTACTCCTCAAGATGTATTCTCTTGCCAAGTTTCAGGATTCCAACTATAGCAGTATTATACTATGGATAAAATACCAATGTAGTCATGAGCTAAATGGAAATGCTTAACACAAGCCAGTAAAATGTTAAATGTAGGTCACAATGACCTTCTTTTGTTGACAACTTTCTGGACTGACACAAACAGGCCTAATGCAAAGATGCCTTTACTCTGGTGTGACATCAAGCAAAGACAAGGTGGAGTGAAACCACTAAAAAATAGCTATTAAGATATCCTCCAGAGAGAAATGATTAAGAAAGGCCCATGATTCAGCTATAGTACTAACTGCGTAGGCTTTGGTTCTTATGAAGGAAAGAGTTATCTCAGAGATTAATAAGCTGCTTTGATAGTCCAACTAATGTACCTAGAAATGATGGTTTCAAAAATATCTGTGGTACCTCTGAGAGGGAGAAGAGATGTTTCTGACCACTTCATTTTCCTTTCGATTTAGCCACATAGAAACGTAAGGCCCTAACTGGGCAAAGAAGTCTGTCTTGATCACTCCAGCACAGATGCACTTGAGACTAGGAGTGTTGAACCAGTCTCCTTCCCTAGAGGAGGCAGACTGTGGGTATTTGTTGTCCTGTCCAGTGACTCATACCTGGTACTCAGTGCCCATCACCAGGTAGCCAGTGACAGGCACCCAGTGTCTTGACCCAGTGCATAGTGAGTCCGTGATCCCTCCAGGGATCATCATGCTGGCTACTTCCTTGAACTGGGCAGTGCCACTGATCCATGTTGGTGATCAGCAAGCTGGAGACTTTCTTGAACCAGTAAGTGCCCCTGATCCCTGCTGGTGACATCCTTACACAGGGAAGTGCCACTGATCCCTACCTGGACTGGCATGCTGGTGACATCCTTACACAGGGAAGTGCCACTGATCCCTACTGGTGACACCCTTACACAGTGAAGTGCCACTGATCCCTACTGGTGACATCCTTACACAGGGAAGTGCCACTGATCCCTACTGGTGACACCCTTACACAGTGAAGTGCCACTGATCCCTACTGGTGACATCCTTACACAGGGAAGTGCCACTGATCCCTACCTGGACTGGCATGCTGGTGCCTGTTTTTACAGCAGAAGTGGCCCGAAGTTTTTATTCAAATGACCATGATTACTGTATATACTCGCTTATAGTCAAGTCCAATTGCAAAATACATAGACCATGATCTGCCGTTGCATAATGCACTAGCAGATCCGGGTCTATGTTGTTTGCTCTACTGATTACTCATACCAAACGCATAGATTCAGATGTGCCAACACACCATGTGACAGTAGATCTTGGTCTGTACAGTTTGCAGTTGGTTTCAGGTTATAAGTGAGTATATATGGTAAGTTACAGTGATACTGAGTATTATTGGTTCTGTTTAAGACCTTGAATGCTTCTTTTAAAATTTATTAAAATGCAACAATTCACGAAAAGAACCTAGTAAGAAAAGATAAATACATGAACAAGGGTTAAGCTAGGTCAGGATTTGAGGGAGAAGTCACTTCTCCCTGACAGATGAACAGGGACATGTTTTGCAATTTAAGGGAGACATAACCAACTCAAACTACATAATACAGGAGATCCAAGTGTGCTTGAGATCGCTCACCTGGGTGACATCTACCAAATAACCAAATACAAGAGCATTTGGCCACAAAATCTGGGTCAGTATGGTGCTTTCTGTAGAAATTTCATTCATTCAGTGCTGTTAATTGCATATGTTTTGAAAACTTGTATTTCAAGATTTTTTTTCTAGTTTTGTATCTTCATCCAAACTTTATGGCACATCAGCACCATTTTCCCAATATTTAAAGACCTCTATGTCAGGACCCATTCTGTCACAGTTGTTCAAATTCTGTTGAGCAGTTGTTCAAGATAATATTGTGTAAATGTTTTTCTATTTTTAGTAACAGCAGCCACACTTGATGAAAGATTAGCATCATTTGTATAAATCTTAAAGATCTTCAAGCTAGAATGCTTTCTGTCAAATTTAGTTATATACTGTTAAGTTTTTTTAGAAGAGATTATTAAACTTTTGTTCATTTTTGCTAACAGTATTGATCAAGAATTATGTATTTTTGTACCAATACATGTTTAAACTCTTCTTTCATGTTAATGTTTCTTTGATTACATTAAGGTATATATCCTAACTGGTTTGATACAGGTTTTATATACATGCACATGATATGTTAGTATAGTGCAATATACAGCTGCATTATCATGTAACATCTTCCTTATATCTGCAGGGCCCCGTGTGGCCGAGTGGTCTAAGGCACTTGCCTTTACAGATCACTGACATCTCACCACTGTCGGCATGGTTTCGAGTCTCGGGCTCGGCTAACGTGGGTATGTAAGAAAGCTTGCCAGTAGCTTCCTGTGGGTCGGTGGTTCTTCCAGGAGTTTTCTCGAGTTCTTCCTCCACCAAATATACTGGCCACCATGTATAGCCTATCATGTGCTGAAAAATGGAGTTAAACCCATAACAACCAACCAACCTTTTATATGTTTTAAAAATGCTATATTGCCTGTTGCCCATTAGTCATCCTTTGCAGTATGCCAGTAGGCACAGTAACATAACTGTATGGTGAGCAGTACCACACTTTCTGACCTTTGTGGGCATTAACCATTCTCCCCAAGTACACAAGACATGTGGTGTCCTCCTGGGCATTTTTGCTCAACTGTTAACCTCTGTATCAGCTATGCTAATGCAAAGCTGATACAGAGGTTGTTTCCAAAAACATGATAAATAAAAAATTCACAAGATCAAGTCATTTGACACTTTATTCAATAAAACACGTTTGTGAAAAATCAATGTTATCATTTATTAAGTCTTGCACAAGTTCGAGTCATGCATGTTTGTCAAGTTCAAAGCTTTAATTCAAACTGATAATACATGAAAATGTGTGTTATCATTTATCAAGTTTTACACTTGTTTCAGTCTTTTTTTAATACTGAGTGAAACACATTTGTAATTTTAAATGCTGTCAATCCAAAATATTACAAATACATGGAATTTTAGTTTACATCATTATCAAACTTGCACGAGTTCATGGCATGATGTTTGTCAACTTGAGTGCTTTAAATCGTAGCAACCGGCTACTACAAACACAAAAGAATTCAGTTTTAACGTCAAGTTTTCCACTAATTTAAATGATTTCTTAATACTGAATAAAACGTTCCTCAACTTCAATACTTAAGTCCAACTTAAAACAAAAAGCAAAATATGATACAAGAAAAATCAATGTCGTCATTTATTAAATAAATAATTTTAGATGGTGTAAAGCTCAACTCCAGAAAACTGATTATCAAGAACTTTAAGGAGTTGATAAGGTCTTCCAAAAGTTTTCAAGGAGTATATTTTCTTATGGAAATGGAACTTTTCCAGGTTACTTTGTTTATCACTGCATAAACAGGCACAAAAGCAGAATAAAAACACATAACTATTGAGTGTTCCACTACAGCAAAAGGGGATGCTACTCCATTTGGTAACTACCCATGTCATGTGTCATTTGATCCCCAACCACCCAATTTTATCCCATTTTATTTATTGGTTTTAAAAGATGACTATAATGCTGGATATGACTTTCAAAATCAATGACTTTCAGAAGCTGACATTTCAGTTTCTTTTGTTTTTTGTCATTGTAACTGGTAAATTAATCAAATGCAGCTGGCACAGGTAGAACAGCCTTCTGTCTTAGGGGTGCATCATTCTTGGTGTTGTGTTTGTTTGTACAGCACCACAGGGCATTGCACAGCACCTGAAGGAAAAAGCAAACTATGGTATTAAATGCATGCGAAGTGAAATGTTTCATAACTTTCCAGCATCAATGGTTTTTAGAGAAAATTGACATAAAAACTCCAATAACCATTTTACTAACCTTGATTTACTACAAGGCATGTCACTGGGACATAATATTTACCTTTCTATTAAAGTTCCATATATACTGTTTCTCAATTTGATAAAAATGAAAATTTGTCTGAGAATTAAGCTCATTAAACTAATCATATAAACAAGAGGCCCAGGTGTGTCTGATATCACTCATCTTGCTTACATAACTTAACAGTGAACATCCTATGTAAACTATCTCCCAAACTTTATAACATGTCGATTTTACCTATTTTACCATATTCTGATACAAATTCTATGTGAAGATAAAGGCATAATTAATGTGCACAGTCTCTTGATCATAAATGAAGTCATCCATGATCTTGATGATAATAAATCCAACAGATCAAAAATATGGCTTCAACAGTGGTAACAAGCTCAGTTAATCAGCTGCAAGATCACCTCATTACTATGCATTGATCCCACTTACTTTCAAAACTGCCCAAGATCTTGATGACATAAGCCCATATTCCAATTCTGATAAAAATCAGATCAGAATTATGACTTCCAGAGTGGTAATAAGCTCAGCCAATCACATGCAAGATCACCTCATCAATATGCATGGAGCTCACTCATGGTGAAGCTTTAAAAATCATATTTTTAAGATCCACTTTGTACACAATATTATAATGTCACCTATACTTCAAAAGCAATACCTAATATCAGTACAGTGTCACAAATACTAACCTGCAGTGTTGTCTGTTTTCTAACATGCAACACATACAGAAGTGCATGTCAGCTCTTTTTTAATTTCAAATTATTTCATAAAGCTTTAATGTTGTGGAATCAGTTACAAATTTTTCAATAGAACTTTGAAGGAAAACTCTAATTTTCATTTGTGCCTCGAATGAATGTACTAAGCGAACTGAAATTTACCCAAACAATTTTCCAGTTATATTGTGTCATTTTAAAGATATGGCCAATTAATTGCAAACATTGGTGTCAACAGTTTTGGCTATGAGAGTGGCCAACATGGATATAGTTGTGATGTTGCTAAGTCAAATCCGGTCTATCACTGATACATTGGTCTACCAATTCATTGCTGCAATAAAGTTTTGGAATTGTCGAAAACAAAAACCACACGGAACAATGATGTTAAACTATATAGTGAATAATGAAAATGAATTCTGATTATGGAGATTCACAAGGTACCAGTTGATAAGGCTGTCAAATTTGAACAACATACTCTGGGAACCTACCACTTTTCACTACGGCAACATAATCATTAATGATTAGTTATGTGAACTCAAAATACAGTAGAACCTGTCTTGAAATACCACCTCTTCTGCCAAAATATAATGGTCTCTCAAGACAGATGGTCTCTCATGACAGGTCATAATACTCAATAATCAATAAATCTGTGCATGGAGAACCCAGTTTTCCAAGGCAGGTGGTCTCTCATGATAGCTTTCACTGTATTATCGACATCAAAGTATCAACTATTACTGCTTTCACATATAAAGAGCTTAAAAATATGGCGGCATCCTATGTGTTGGAAAATCATCGATTGTGTAAAAGAAAGCAAGAAACTATCCTTTAAAAGAGTGCTAACAAGCAAAACTTCAGTAAATATATAATTTCCTATGCATTGTACATTTAATGAAACTGGTTGTCACAAGCAGTTCGTTTTCCTTTAATAAAATCCCTCTCTCTGTTTGTGTGTGTGAAAGTATGTGTATGTATGTATGTATGTATGTATGTATGTATGTATGTATGTATGTATGTATGTATGTATGTATGTATGTATGTATGTATGTTTTGGGTTTAAGAGCATGTCAGCATAATACTAGGCTTATCATGCAGATAAGTTACATTAAAAAATGTAAAGCTAAAGAATTGCAAAAAATATTATGAAGATAAACCCTTCCAAATAAGTGTAAACATGCAGTACTACAAAATAAAGGTAAAAATTTTAATATTCTGTGAATGGTATATAAAATAAAATTTAAAGGTACAAAATACAAAATCCTTAAATATATAAAAATGTATTACCTGGACAAAACATGCCATCTGTTTCCACAGGTAATTTTAGTTCATCCTTTTTGTTCAATTTGCCATTTTTAATACCAGCACCATGGATAAACAAATGTGTTAACACATAAAATGTGTTTGAACCTTAACTCATATGGTTTCAATACAACTGCAACATATCGATAAATTTCCTTTCATTTACAAAGATGTATTTCTTAAGTATCTAAAACAAACAAAACATTTGTGCAAAATTAAATTTTAAACAAAAGTATAAATTATGTAGAACCAGTGTATACTCCACAAATACATGCACCTCCAAATTTTGCATTGGCTGCATTCTTCAAACTGTACTTCTGTGAATTCCATGATTGAGAAACAGCATTCTTTCAATACAAGTGTCATTTACATTTTAAAAAAGGTGGGCTGTGAATTGCATTTTAAATATACCAAGGATTGTGTATGTAAAGCAAAGCAACCTTAGACTAGTGATTGCATAAAATAAGTGAGGTCTAGATCTTTAAAAAATCTAAGCATAATGACCCTTAAGGGCATAAGCCCAGTGCCCTTCCCTAAAACCCAGGCCAGATAATAACTGGGAAAACCCTTCAGAAAGAATGCAGGAGGAAGTTCCACTTGTCCGAATGAAACTGCCCCCCCCCCCACCTCCGCACTAGATAGATGTGTATGCTTAATTTTATTAAACCATACCTGCTCGATTTTGGTGAAGGGAAGCATCTTCCTCTTGCCATTAACAGTTCAAATGTATTTGCTGCTTCACATGTTGCAACTTCTGCAGACCGGTAAATTGCTGCCGTCACTTCTTCAACTGCTGAATCTGACACATAGCAATACTATTGATTTCATGTTCAAATGAGCTTTGTCTCCAATATGAAGATTAGTCTCAAGCAACTGCATGTCGCTAGTTGTCGGAAATAAAGCTGATGCAAATGCCTCAAGTTTGACATTTTTCAAATCCTGTTTTGATCTCTCGGGGTGATACAGGCAAAACACCAATTATACTTTCTCTACTTGGAATCGCACATAGTTTTGCAACACCATCAAAGTGTTTATACTTCTCTATCTACAGTGCAATAACAATAGTGGCCCTCTAGCACTGGAAATCAAGATTTAACAATGAAAACAATCCCTCCACATGGCTCACTATGATGCAATGCTAGTCAGAATCGGCAATAGGCTTAATAGCTTGTGTTATATAGAATAAGCATCTGTGAATCACTTAATATTTCCACAAAATGGTACTGGAATGAGACAAAAAGACAGAAAATGGACACAACATTATTATTGGTAGGGGAGGGAGAGCTAAAAGTAAGGTTGGTTGGGAACCAAAAACACACACATTTTTTTTTTTTTTTTAGGCTTAAGTGTTCGTTATTGACAAACAAGGATATAATGCGACCCAGTTTAGCAAGCCCACTTCTGACCAGCATTGTACTTGATGGGCACAACAATAATGCGACCCAGTTTAGCAAGCCCACTTCTGACCAGCATTGTACTTGATGGGCACAACAATATGCAATCCTGACAATTAAGATTAATATTAATTTTCCAGACAAGATATCAGCAAAAGTTTCATTAGCAATTATCCAGACAGAGAGAAAAGTAATTATTTGTAATGTCCTGATATTTACATTAATGATGGTAATATTACAATTAATACAGATGCATCTTTTGAATATTTAATTCTCTCTAAAAACATTTCAGGAGTTTCTTTACCATTTATGTAATATCAGGATTCTGTACTTAAAAAACCCCAACACTTATGCTCTTGTACAGTGATTTGCATGTTGAACAAGCTGAAACATCATTTCAGGTATAACCCTACAGCTTCAAAACTTTTTGGGGAGAATCCTGAGTATTAGTCACCTATTTTTGGGAACAGTTGCCTCTTTCCAAGGTTGCCATCTGATGCAGCAATTTTTCAGATTCAATTTTTTAAAATATATTTTCATAAAGTATGATGAGTATTTTGTGCATTTTATCACTATTTAACTTGAAGAGTCAGAAAACACCGGCTGTTATTCAATTTTTTTTCCATTACAAAATTTAACCTTAAACTCACTTCTCTATATTTCCCATCACTTTGTCCTATTTTGACAGGAGAGAATGGTCAAATCACACAAAATTCTGAGTCCAGAATGATCCATGGATAAATATAAAGATTTCATTTAAATTCTTGACTTTTGTCTCAAACTGCAGTCAGTGTACAATAGAAAAATAGTTTAATGTTGGGAACTCCTAAATGTAAGGAGCAAAAATTTCTGGTTTTTGTATTTTGCAAATTGTATGATGCTGTGGACACAGTTTATGTGTTGTTTTTGTGCGGTTTAATACCATTTTTCAGCACATGACATCCTTGCTACACACAGCGGCAAGTATATTGGTGGAGATAGAAACCAAAAAGAACCCACAGGAAGCTACTGGCAAGATTTCTCACATACCCACATTGGTCGAGCCAAGACTCACTATGGACACAGGCAATGAAGAACAGAATTAACCAGCTACTCAAAGATTTGAGAAAAGCAATAAATTTCTTAATACAAGGCAAGAAATGTAGCTCTCAAATGTGGTGACATTTTAATACAATTAATTGGCAACACTTTTTTAAAAGAATTGGTGACATCGAATCCAAAATGTTAGAGGTCGGTGTGAACCCTGCAAAACTTTCACACAAAATTTAAAATTGTTGATGCCACCACCGCTACAATCACTGATGGAAAAATGACATCTATATCTTACCATACTAATGCAGGTGAGACAACAAAGGTACATGGATCTTTCTTTCCACAAATTTAGAGTGCTTAGTGTAAGTAAGTGTTATGGATGAGACAGTACTACACAAAAAAAAACCATCTTCATAGAATGGAAGTATTGTATCAAACACTTGATATAGATTCTTAACATCCTGTGAAATCATGTTCTGCATCGAATTATCAGATCTATCCCCCCCCCCTTCAAAAGCTGAGACAGAGGCAATGAAGTACACACTAAGAATACTTGATTTCTGACTGTACAATCATAAGTACTACTAGTTAGACACATTTTACTTGTACATAACATGAAAGAGTGCAACACTGTATTTCATGCAAAGGAACCGATGCTCTACTGGGCAAAAAGAATGTGTAGGAATTTATGAAGTCTATATCTTCCCTCCTTTTATTCTTTTTGATTGCTGAGTATTGAAATTATTTAAGATATTTGTGAGAAACAATAACATACAAAATGTGGTAACAAAAATATTTTCTTTGATGCTCAAGATAACATGTTCACAAAGGTAAGTGCAGCACAAAATCTTTCTTTGACCTTGTACCCAATATCATTGATAGAAGATCACTGAACTCTTCTCAGATACTATCGAGATATACCCACATACTAAGTTTGGTTTCATCCATAATTTGTTTTTTTTTTTAAATTATGGATCAGGCATTATTCAGACACGAAAGACTGGAAGAATTAAAACAGCAGAAATAGGCAGGTGGTCTGAATTTTAACAACATTAAAGTCCAAAATCCAGGATTTCCATTGACTTATTTAGCATTTCCACCTCTCACTTTGTGATAAACAAGATCATTGCAGAAAATGCAGAAAACTTTTCCAGGAATATTACCTTTTTTAATGCACTAACCAAGACAGCCCTGTAACATATATGTCTTCCCTTGTAATTGTTAACTTTTCACTCTAACCAATCCAATATAAACTTATTTTTTTACATACTTTTCTATTTCTTTCAATCGAAGATAGTCCTACCTGTCAATAATTTTTGCCATCTCTAGTCTTAATCAATCTGCAATCAAGACACAATTTTTGCAAACACTATGTCACATGACATTATATACATGCAACAGCTGATTATACTGGATGATTTAGGGATATTATCCAATCAAATGAGTGCTTTAAAAAAGAAAAATACTGTTATTCAGGCCAATTTATTTAGACAATTCCGAACGCTTCAACCAATCAAAAAGCATATTAGGTCTTTCTTTGCAAACTAAGTGAACAAAAGTCTAGGCTTTACTCATAAGCAACTGGTAATTGATGATGGTACTCCTTTGTACTTATCTCGTCCCCGATTATCACCTTATATTTACACCAATATCATAAGTTATCTATTCAGCACAGCAAAAATATGGGATTTCCGTGAAAAAGCGCAACTCTTTCATGTCTGATCATTCAAGATATTCTTTAGATACATTCACAATTTGGGTGGGTGAGTGGATATTCTCCTCTGGCATGGCTTCCAAGTCCATGTATATCACACTCTGCAGAATGGAAGAAAAAGCAGCATAATCACTTGGTGTATTGCAGTATCTACCCACAATATAAGCCCTTGATATCAATCCAACTGACTAAACATGCAGAAGGATTTTTTTCAGCACAGCAACACAAGCAGGTTATTTGGTGCCAAGGCAATTGGAGCAAAAGTGTATTGCCCAAGAACGCGCCAAAGTATCTTGCCCAGACTGATCCAATGGTAGGGTTCATACTTGCACCCTTTCATTCACGCTAACCACTGAGCCTCTGTGGTTTCTACTTCCATTAGTCACCTCTTACTGCATGCAGAGGGGTTCATAGGGCATATTATACATCCCCAAGCCCACAGAGGAGTAAATCTGAAAGAGTTTCTTCCCTTTGTCTGCATGATATTTAGATGGGAAAGAGAACATTTTTAGTCTTTTCAGTGGGGATGAATTCAAGTGGTAGCGGAGTTTATCCTAATGTTAATGTGATCGGATGATGTATTCAACAGAGAAACTAAAGTCAGGAAATTGAACAATAAAGAGTCATAACTCCAGTAAATGATGACGTGGAATGCTATAGATCTAAATGAAAGGTTTTATCAGTATCAAGCAGCAGCAAAATTTGGTTGGAATCCAACAATCCATAGTATTTCATTGAAGTGCAACACTCCCTGGCAAAGTGATGATGCAGAAACCAAAGTTTGTTGGATGGGCAATCCGGGATAATAACTCCTGTAATTGATGCCGTAGAAAGCTGGACATAAAATTTGTTGTCTACTCAATATTAGCTGAAATCCAATATTCCTCAGTAAAATTATGGTGTGGAAACCGAAGTTAGGAGGATGGGCTATCTGTAAAAGATGTCGCTGAATGCGTGAAGTAAAAGTCTTTTGAGGTTTTATCAACATCAAGCTGCATACCAAATCTGGTCGAAATTCAACTATTCCCTGTGCAGTCATCTTGCAGAAACCAGTGTTAGGTGACAGGGCAATCAGGGATGATAACTCCTCTAAATAACGACTAAGAAGGTTCAAGATCAAATTCATTAAAGGCATCATCAGCATAAAGCTGTAAACCAAACTGGTTGAAATCCAACAATTCCAAGTGAAGTTATCTTGATGAAACCAAACTGCTGACAGACCAATGGACAGACAGCTGGGACGGATCAATGGACAACATGGTTACCAGTAAATTTGGGCACTGTCCCCTCTTAAAACTGAAAAAGGGAGACCAACCTGGTCAAAGTTGGGGTCTCTCAATATGGCATCAAAAAAGTAACTAAAAATGATAGCAGAACAAGAGTGATTGCAGGAACCTATGACATAATTCATCAGTCCACAATAGCAACACTAACTGTACTGGAGCAAAATGGTTAATTTCTACATTTCTTGGAAATAAACCATGCATGATTCATGAAACTTTGCACCAAATCCTTTATTTTGGTGTGATTATCCCCCTCAGATTCAAAAATGTTGCACCAAATGTTCAATTTTAGTGGGATTTTCACAATCGCAAGTCCGAGATGCACTCCTGGGTTATAATAGGGATGCACTGCCTTTGTCTGGTGGGACCATAACTACCTATTTTAGTAAGAGTTTTGTGAAAATCCCATGTTTGTATGACCATTCATTCTGGAGTAGCACTAACAAGATGTGATGGTGGCATACTGGAGGTTTGAAAAGCACCATTTTCATTTAGGACCAACTACACCTCAAGGCGAAACTGTGTGCCAAGCTTATTGACCTTCCTCCAAGTGCTTTAGGAGCAGTAGCGGACAACAGATGCAGGACCATCATATAAGCTCGTCTGGTCTTCTACCAGTAGAGTTAAAAATACCTGTGGTTTTTTTTCAGGCAGAGATTGTCCCTCCAACTGATACTGTAAGTGGCTAAAAGACTCAACAATCAGCTGATGCCTTGTCTCCAGCTGTTTTTCTTTTTCTTGTATAGCAAATCTCTCCCTCTGCAAAAGATTTAGAGAATAAACACAAACCTGACCTAATATATACAATTGCCGGATATAACTCAAAGCTCTAACATAAAACAGTTTTGCAGTAATGTGCTTGCTTTGCAACTCTACAGTCCAAAGTTTGATCACTGGTTCCAGCATGTGAGGACCAAGGGTCATAAATCCAAGGTCAAGGGTTTCCTCAAAGTTCTCCTGTTTCCTACACCTGAAATACCACCCTAAGCAAATAAGAATACTATGTTTTTGTTGCTAAAACTTTTTAAACCATTTACATGACATAAAACAAGTTAAAGGTGGAAAGAAAACTTTAAGAACTTGGAACTAATTACATGGCTAATTTTGGTAAAACCCAAAGATATCTAAAGATATGACCCACAAGACTGATCCTGTGCGTGGGAAAACACCCCATGGGCTTTTTTTGGCTACACAAATGTTTTCCCCTTAGGCAAATGTCATTCACACCACTCGATTCACCTTTACATGCCTGTAACTGCATATATTGCTATAAGGTGGTGATCTCGATAGTTTCCAAAATATGGCCCTATTGGGTTTCCTCACCTGTACCCATGCCAAATAGTAAGTGATCAGATTTCCAAAAATGTCTGCACAGTTCACACACATAATGCTTTCAGTGACAAAAGTTTAATTTTTCTAGCTTAACCAGTACAGAAATTAAAGGTCATCATACACATACATGCCAGTACATATAAACAGACTAGATTACAAGTAAAAATCACCACCACTACTATGACCATTCATGTCATTAATAACATTGGTATTTGACAATAGCGAACAAAAAAATCTAGCTAGGTAATGAATTGATATTTTGTTAGGACTGTGTTATAGGGAGGGCAGCATTTTGTGCCTATAAGGGGAACTCGTTATGCGACAAAGATGTTGATAGTATCATGTGACCAAACCTGACCTAATTTTGGTTCTGATGACCTTAAACAGATTTTCAAGGTCATGTGTGTAAGAAATATTGGAAATCATCTGTGATAACATGCCAAATTTTGATTTTGACAATAGTATCCAAGGAATCGATACCAGTTACAGTGAAACCTGTCTACAAAGGACACACATGGGTTCCTTTAAATTTGTCCTTTATGGACAGGTGTAGCTTCTATTGAGGTTTTAAAAATATAACACATATCTTATATAAGGCTGCAACCCTTACTAAATGTCTAAATGTGTACATGGTTTACATTAACCGAAACAATGCCATTTAATTCAAACAATTAGAAACTTTTCTACCTATCTACCAACTAGGTTTTGTTTGTGTTTGTTGGTTTCAACAGCATTTTAAATGCATTAATGGCTATATCATGCTCAGGAAATGGGAGCTAAGTGCTTTTTCCAAGGATGCAGAGGCAGCAAACCTGGGCTGGCCTGGGTGAGTATCAAACTGGCAAATCTTGGATTATGAGTATGCTGCTCTACCAAGTGAGCTACAACGGCTCCGCAGACTTACAGAACAGCAATTATAATGTGCATGCCATACCTCGCTAAACTTGCGACCATTTCATTTACTGTACATCACTTACCTCTTATTATGACAGGATTTAGTTTGTGATATGTCTTTGTTGAACATGTCTGACAGTTTCAGTAAAAACATGTTTCCTACTGTTACATAATTGATCATGGAAATGAACTTACTGCCTGGACATGTGCATGGGATGCTTTCTTAGAATCTACAATGACTAAGAAACTATGCAGTGGGTTACAGACTTGAAATGGTGTGTCTATAAAATAAAATGTAACGAATCAAAGGTTATGTTAAGGTAAATACTGTAGTTTAAAGAAATTTGTATCAGCATTATCAGTAAATCAACTTAATGTGTAATGTTGCGTGTTGTGTGCTATAACCAGTTCTCATCAACTTCTGCTTTTTTTCTTCATGATGCCACATTCGATGTGAAAATCATATACATAGTTGAAGAAAAGAATTAACATAAAAGTCATACTAAATAATCCTCTTAATCAAAGATGTGGAAATATATAAGTTAATTGGAACAGGTAGTTCCTGTGTCAATGACAGCCACATGCATGTACATTAACGTTTACTGATTTTGTAAACGTTTACAGGCAGCGAACTAAACTAACCCGTTTACACATGTAAATGTTGCAGCCGTAATTATTTATGAGCAGGTGTCATTTATATGGTGGTGTCTTGTAGGTCAGTTTTGGTATAATTAGGTAGAAAAATCAAGATATTTTGTTTTTATGCTAAGCAGGCCTCCCACACACACCCATGATGCATAAAATCCTCTCTGCACAGAGAATGTCATCCTTTAACCTTGAAAATATATTTAAGGTTGTGAAATGAAAATCAACTTTTGGTACCCACCCAAACTCCCCACGGCATCTGCATATCAAATTTGGTCATGTCTGGTCAAATCATGCCGAAAATATCTTGTTTATAGACTGATTGTCTTTACTTGTTTACAAGCTGATTTCTGCACTCAACACAAAGTACACCCATGTGACCTCGAAAATTTTGTCCGTCACCACAACACAAACAGGTCTTGGGACTTTCTCAAGACATCCACATGTGCAAATATCCAATTAAAACTAGTTTGGTTCAATATTTTTTTTTAATAGATATCTTGCTTATGTTAGCACCCCCTACCCACCTACCTGACAAGAATGAGACTTTAACACCTTTATAGTTGGGTCAATGTAACCGGAAGCTAAACAGATCATCTGCAGCACTACAAGTACCTATCAAACTTTAGTAGCCATAAGGCGACGTACTTTAAGATTTTAGTGACTATTCAAATTTTAGGTCACCAGGACCTAATAATTAGGTTGCCTTAGACACTGAAAGCAGAAATCTATTGAGTGGTGAATTAATAGCAGAAGATAACAGAAATAAGGCAAATTAAGGAGGAATTATACAAAAGCACACTTTTTTTCAATAGTATATCTAGACCTGTCTGACAGAACTGTCAACAGTCAGCATCTGCTTCAATCTCAGGCCATCCATTAAAATTCATTATTTGGAGTTATCTAAACCATCTCCCTACATATCTCCTGGTCTTAAACTCACTGATAAAGGGCCATACAATAAAGCTTTGTGGACAGACATATCCACATATGCATGTATTGATCACCTTAAGTAAACCGGTTATCAGAAAGTCTAAAGGCTATTATATCATGTGTACTAACATCAGTATGGCCATATCATGATGTACGCATGTTGTACATGTATATAATGCGACCTCCATTTTATATATCACTTGAATACCTGTAAATTTAAAGGATATGAGTTGTAACAGTTTACGTAAGTAAATTAAATTCATATATGTTTATTAATCAGTTCGGTCTATCTAATGTTTGTAATGGGTACCAATGGGATCAGGTCCCAGTTTTACTAAACATCTCAATTTTTTTCCCATTAAAATGAGATTTTTAAATATCTTTCTTACTGTTTGGTTGGTAACAATGATTTTCTCACCGAACATTCAGCAGGCTTCAGGGATTAAAATACTGTCATAAAATCTTAAATTTATCTTAAAGAAGTCTTGCCTTATCTCTGAGGAATTTTTTTGGGATGTTTTGTATTTTAAAACTAAAAAGTGATTTTGTATCCTTTCCACTATCTCTATTTCTGACACAAATATTGATATTGTCTGAAATATCATAAGCAAGATAATGTAAAATCTGAATTTGAGGAGAAGTTCTGAGAATTTGAATGAAACCAGCGCCAAATTAATAAGACCAGGTTGTAACTGAACTTATGATAGAGCAGAGATAACCACACATTCTAATTACCATGATGGGATACTAATTACCAGGATGAGATACCAATTACCACGATGAGATACTAATTACCATGATGAGATATTAATTACCACAATGATACTAATTACCATGGTGAGATACTAATTAGCATGAGATACCAATTACTATGATGATGATGAGATACTGATTACCATGGTGAGATACTAATAACCATGAGATACTAATTACCATGATGAAACTAATTACCATGATGAGATACCAATTAATATGATGAGATACTAATTACCAGGGTGAGTCATTTGAAATCAAAGATTTTTCATTTCACAATTACCATTATATCAATGAATATAAACTTTGAGCATATAATGCGAATTTCTTATCAAATTTTGGAAAATGCTGAAATTATGACCATCTGAATTTGCATATGATCCACTGAATCAGTCATCTAGGTGTCGGAACATCATACTTGAATACTCCAATAAGATGTCAGTGTGCCTGTAACTACGTAATATCTAAACAATTTGATCATACTGTCATATTTTACAGTTTGTTATACAGTACAGTCATAGTAGGTCAAACCTTTCCCACTCATCCTTGAAGGAAAATTAATCCTTTCTACTCAGATGTCCACTCAAATCCTGCCCACCCATCCACCTACCTGTCTTTACCACTTGATATATGAAGCATACAATAACCCTTGTTTGAAACTCTTTCTGTCAAGTTTGACTTGTATATTTAAATACAGCACTTAAATGAAGGGGGGCTACAGATGACGTTAATAAGCATGCTGATCCGTTGTGACATGAGTGGTCTGCTACATCCACTGTGGATCCGTGTGGATCATAGCAGCATGCAGATTGCATTGGCTCTGGATCTACTGTAAATGGGCATTGCATGGATGAAAGTGGATTTGCTTTATTGTGTGGACATTGATAGTTGCACCAATCCTTTCAATGTACGAGTCACACCTGTGATACATGTATGGAAAACACTGAATTCATGACGATTGTCTTGTATAGCAATACACTAATTATGTAAATGCTGCTGACCTGTAGTCTAGACTCCAACGCATTGACAGCTGACACTGTATTCTGGTCTGGCTCTATTATCTTATCATCAGGTTTCCTATTGGGTTCACCTGAAATGTTTTAATTAGGATAAAGTACACATGTGCCACTACTTTATTTGCATGCAATTTAAAAACTACTGTACATGTAGGTGAAAAATTTTATGAGTTGAGGCCATTTGTTTTACACCTTTTCATTCACACAGTCAATCCTTTAAGCCAGCATTTGCAATATTTGCAAGTTAAGGACATCCAGTTCCACTTGAAGTCATGACTATGTTTATGAGGTATGAAGTAAATGGCTCTTAACTAATGAAGATGGCATGTACAAGTGCCAGTGGTTACCTACATCCATCTTAGGTTGTTTTTTTCCTGTGGCTACTCTTGTTTCCTCCAACTCAAAGATCCCTTATCATGGTAAAACCACTAGTTTTTCAGCAACCCGTTGCGAAGAAATAGGGATAAAGTAGGACTGCTTTTTATTTTTAAAAAGTACCATCGATACTCGCGTATAAGTCGGGTTCAAATGCAAACAACATAGATCCTGATCTGCCGTCGCATAATGCACCGGCAGATCAGGGTCTACGTTGTTTGTTCTACTGATTAGTCCTTACAAACTGCAGAGACCCAGATCAGCCGGCGCATTATGCAACGGCAGATCTGGGTCTATGCAGTTTGCAGTTGGTATTGGCTTATACGTGAGTATATATGGTAGGGAAAAGGTAGGAGAAAATAGGGATATGTTATCAAGAAAATAAAACATTTATGTAAAGTACTGAAAAAATAAAACTTGTACTTGACTTACCTTCGTAAACTTGAACAAAAGCATGCTCTTACTCACATACTAGCTCTTACTCACATACATGCTCTTACTCACATATTAGCTCTTTAGTTCAGGTTGCCTCTATCTATTTCAACACCCATCTTTCCTTTTGCTTAAAAATACTGAGAAGCAAAATGGAAGCATCTCAACATATGGTTAGCAAAGCAGCAATTTTTACCATAGGTCAACACAAGTAGGGATAGCAGAGCCATTTCTAAACGAGTCCCTCAAAGGGACTGACGCTCTACTGGCCGAAAAGAATTTCCTGGAATTCAAGAAAAGACTATTTCTTACTTTTAACTGACAAGTGTTGAAACCATCTCTCATATTCTTCAGCGATAAAAAGATTTTTAAATTAGTGGCCGTGGTGGACATACTTGATGTCAGCTTGGCACCATTTTCATTTAGGACAAACTAGACATCATTATAAGTCTTTTGGTGAAAATCCCATGTCATAATGATCATCCATTCCGAAGGAGTAGTGACAACAAGATTTTTAAGACATTCCTAGGTGGCAGCCATATTTTATTTACAACAGGCACCATTTTCATTTAGTACCAACAGGGTATCATAAGAAGTCTTCTGGTGAAAACCCCATGTTGATATAGCCATCCATTTGGGAGAAGTAGAGATAACAATATATTCAAGATAGCCACCATGGTGGCCATTTTGAGGGTTAGTCATTTTCATAATGGACCAGCTAGACACAATAACAATTCTTCTGATGAAATCCCCATTTTAAAATGACCTTCCATTTTAAGAGGATTAGCGACAAGATTTTCAAGATGGCCACATATTGGATGTCAGATCAGCATCATTTTAATATAGGACAAACAAGATATTATAAAAAGTCTTTTAGTGAAAACCCCATGCTGATATGAGCATTCATTCAGGAGAAGTAGTGATAACAAGATTTTCCAGATGGCCACAATGGCAGCCATATTAGATATCAGATCAGCACCATTTTCATTTAGGACTAACTATACATCACAAGAAGTCTTCTAGTGAAAACTCCATGTCAATATGACTTTCCATTCAGGAGGCATAGTGATAACAATACTTGCAAGATGGCCATTGTGGTGTCCATATTGGACCTCACATCAGCACCATTGTCATTTAGGACCAATTAGACATCACAAGAAATATTTGGTGAAAACCCCATGTCAATATGGCTTTCCATTCAGGAGGAGTAGCAATAAGATTTTCAAGATGGCTGCTGTGGCTGCCACACTGGACATCAGATCAGCACCATTTTAATTTAGGACCATAAGAAGTCTTTACTTGAAAACCTCATGTTGATATGACCATCCATTCAGGAGGAGTAGTAATAAGAAGATTTTCAAGATGGTCACTGTGTGGTGGCCATATTGGATGGCAGATCAGCACGATTTTCATTTAAGACCAAGTGGACATCATAATAAGTCTTTTGGTGAAAACCCCATGTCAATATGACTTTCTGTTCAGGTGGAGATGTAATTAGATTTTCAAGATGGCTGCTTTGGCAGCCATATCGGATGTCAGATAGGCACCATTTTTATGAACAGTTTGATCTATGACCAGTAGAGCTAAAAAGTAGGGAAAAATAGGGACTCTGACAAAAAAGTAGCAAACACTAGGGCTGCTGCCTTTACCATACAGATTGAAGCTGTCAAATATTACTGTACATCTGATGTGAAATAAATAAATTTTAATGCAGCAGAAAAGGGTTAATGATATACATGCATTAATTGTCAGTAAATAAATGCTTATCAGTGATTCCAGTGGGTCGTTGACAAATGACAATGCTAGCAACATAAGCATAATAATTATGTTACCTCTGTGCTAGTTGCTTGCAGTTCTGGTTTGGAGAATTGGGACAGGGTTCTTGGAAGATGCCAAGATTCATGTATATTATAGAAATTTTTTGTTTTGGACACTTTAAAACTGCAGTACATGAGTCCAGAGGATGCATACAATTTTCTTCAGTACCATACATGATTTGTGTCAAAACACGGGCATTTTCACACATTGGAATGAGACCTAATAAAGTCTAAAGTTGAAAAAAAAAATCAACAATAACTGACATCCATCATCTATAGCCAGAGGACTGATCATGCAAGCATGGATTAAATCCCTATGTTCATCACCTCTTGACTACATCAAAGTATGAAAGTCATGGTCAGGTGTGCCAACCTTTTAGGTTAGAATACACAACACATCAATAACTGAGACAATTACAATGCCTTCTCATGTACAGGAACATTCATATTGTTACAGGGTGGCTAACTATTTTATCTCCTGGGATTGGTTTTAAACAGGGCATTTATTAGGAGATGTGGTTGGGAAATCTATTATAATATACAGTGATAAAGTACTGTCAACACAAACTAATTACCACTAACTCTGCACTTGACTGCTCTGTGAAATCCAATAGTTTCATTAATTTAATTTGCAGTTAATTGAGTTAGCATCACATTTCATAGTTATACAGTGCTCAAAAAAATTTGTTCATGCCCAGAGTGGCTTTAAAAAAATTACCTGCCGTGACTCAAAATCCACTTGACAAACAGGGCAATATATTTTACTACTATTTTGACACAATGTTAAAATGGACATATTTTAAATGTAAAAAAATATAGAAATGCTTCAAATTTACTAATTTTCTATATGTATTTGCTTCTAATAATTGTGTACTTCCCAAAAAAATTGCATGTGAGCTTTTTTCATTAAATGCAAAGTTTACTCCAGATCCTGATGTACACCAGTATTCAGTAGTTTCATTTTCTGAATGCTGCAAAAATGTCCACATATTTCTTAATAAAAATTGAAAACAAATGAAGTTGTATGTATGTATGTATGTATGTATGTATGTATGTATGTATGTATGTATGTATGTATGTATGTGTGTTTGTGTGTGTGCACGCACTCTGGTCCTCTTTTTTGGACTGTGTCATTTCTTATTAAGCATATTTGCATTTTTCATTGGTTTTAAACGATACTTTGTTTCCAAGAAGAAAATTCTCTATGTTCTATGTATATTATAAACACATTTTTGTATGAATGTATCATTCTTATATGCAGTGTATTCATACCTGAAAGTGTGTATGTTAAGATGGAGAGAAATATGCAATGTATTTTGGCCATATGACTTCAAAAAAGCATGGCAGAAACTATACATTGTAATTAATTTTAACTGACAGGAGTACCTAGATTACAGTATTGTAATTTAAAATAGGTAAAAATACTTAAGTAACTACCACATAAGAACAAATTAATTTTTTGTAGTTTCTTCACTTGGAAAAGGGCAGTTGAAAACAGTTCTAAAAGTGGCAGTCAAAAACAGTTCTAAAAGTTTGAAACAACCCCTATAACACAAACATGAGAGCACATGCACATGTGTCTTCAACACAATAGTGTTCTTCCATTCAAACCAGAGGTCACCAATGAGTAATCTCAACTTTACAACTGCATTATGAGGGAGTTGATTCTAAAGCAAATATGAATCTTTTGACTTTACTATTCTGCCTAAGTTTTTAAAAGTATACAAATCAAATTGCTTGTTCTAGTGGCAGTTGATTAAATATTTATACCTATTTATAATTATAGTGATGCAATCTATATAAAACGAAATGAAACATAAAGTAACTGAATCGGCACCCAGTTATATACAAATATGAAAATATGGCACGACGCATACCATGTAGATGCATCTAGTTTTAGAAACAGGGATTTCTTCATATGACCACTCACTTTCTAGCTTTGCTGCAACAATCCCAGATAGGATTAAAAATTTATGGATTTAATATTTGTCTACATACTCGTAATAACGTCATGTGTTAGCTGAATATTTTTTCTTTGCTACTTTATCTCGTATTTTCATATAAATTAGTGATGTAAGAAAACCTTGACCTTAAGTTACAGCGCTTACTGTCCATTCCATAACAGCATTGTTCCATATGTTTCTGATTTTTAAAAATTTTTAAGCTAAATCTTTTATCCCATAATAGTTACACTTTGCTTTCTACAAACTGTATAATTTCCTTAATTTATGTGCCAAATGAATTACAAAAACAGACACTCTAATGAAGACGTACTTCCACCATTATTACCCCTTAGCAAGTACACTTAAGGTTTCAAACTGATTTTATGAAGAAAATAATGCAAACACGGCAGTTAAAATTGTCAAAATATTTATTTAGAAAGCGCTTTCGCCGATTCTGTTCTTAAAACACAAATTGTTTTTTACATATAGATGATTTAGTTTCGAAACAAGTTGCTAAGTTTTCATCATCAAATGATAACTTGTGGAAATCAGGCAGCAATATCTTGCAGGGGGATAGAGCTAATGTTTAGTCAGCTATTAAAACACATGTCTGTGAATGTGCAAGAGTCTGCTTTGTCTACTCAATTGATATGAAAACCTGCTAAGGCAACATACAATTCATTTCGCCTGGGGCTTAACACTAACTACTTGGCTGGGTTGAGGGAGCATCTCAAAAGCCATAAACTACTGTCACTTGGTGTAGATCTAAAAAAAACTGACAGGGCAAAGTCCTGTTTGCTTTCCTAACAGAAGAACACGAAATTTACATTTACACCACCCCATGACCTACCATCCGGGAATATTTAAAAATTGTAAAACCCTTGTACACATTTACAGACCACACACACATGCCCATCTGGACAGGTAGGATAACATAAATTTCAGTTGAACACATCAAATGTATGGCATAGTAGCTACTGACTACACATGACAATAGTCAGGAGCAAGGTAACTTCAGTGTTACCCAAGTCATGTTTTCAAGGCAAAGTCAAGCAGTTCACACACAATTTTCTTGCACTTTGCCTGTTTGCATGACATTGACCATACAATATAAAATGTATGTTTGGAATATTGATACTATATACAGCTCTCTCCCATTATAATGCATCTCGTTATAATGCGATTCCAGATACTATGGACCCCATGACAAAAATCATACCAATCTATAACAATATGGGTTGAAATAAAACAAGGTGAAACTTAGTCTTATATCTTCATTTCCTTTTCAAAACACCATAATTCACCAAATTTTGATAATGCCCACTATTCCACTGTTTGGTATATTACACTATTCTCAATATATCACCGTTCTGTACATATCGTGGTCTCAATATAATGCGGTTGGCAGTTATGGACCCTGATTACCCCGTTAAAACAAGGAAGAGCTGTAGCTCCATACTCAACATGGGTATCATCAAGAATTCCATTAAAATTGGCTCAATTTTGAATCATTTCACCTGGCTCATGTTGTTTTGTGTGTAACATGTACCTTTAATGACAAAGCTTTCTCATAACATATTTTATTGTAAGAAGCCTCACTTGTACTTCATTTTGCTTTCATGACTCTAACAACCCTCTTTAAAATGACAGAGCACTATATATTTTCACCATTTTTCTGGACTTGTTGGTGGCACCAGATAATCTTAATGGTGCCGAAGTGTATTACAATAGGTGCTATATATTGTTTGACTTTGACATTTTTAAATCGATTTTCCAGATAAATAAATGCAAGTCAAATTACTGTGTATGCTTCCAGGTTGACTGTGAAGTAGATGAGAATTAAGGTCTGTCAAAATCCAGGAGGATTCTGTCAAATTCACACCCTGTATCAGCAGAATCTGTTGGAGATGTTTTTGAAGGAAGTCATCCACTAAAACATGATGAATATTTGACCATTGTTCATGGACCTAGAAAAAAGGAGAAAATAATCTTGTCACAAAAATTGTATCACTAGAAATCTGCAGCAAAGTGGTTTGCACTTAATTTTTGTTTCAGTTCACCATTCTCTTAAAGTCTATTAGCTCCACTTCAAAGAGGATAAAATTCCTATGATGATGACCACTATGCATATCTACAGTTCAAAAACACCTCCAATGAAATACCCAAGAAGCAAAGTTGATAGATTTGAAAGTACTGGAGCTGTGTGATATATTCTATGCAAAAATCCATGATGAACACTTCCTGGCAAGTGTTTGTTTCAGCATTCAAACAAAACAGCAGGTTTTGCAGAGAACCTGCATTTTATACTTGGCTAAATACTGAGAAACTTTCCTAAACCAGGCCTTATGTAAACCAGCCTCCTCTGTAGACTGGTTTATTATGGTCCCCATGAGATTGTTCTAATTAGAATGGCCTCATGGGTGACCATTATAATCCAGTCTGCAGTGAGAAGTTTCATTGTAATAGTGTCAGAAAATATATGTAGCACACTCTAGAATAATATTCTATTAATATTTAAATGTAACAAAAATATTATGGGCTAGTCAAATAAACTTCAATTTGAAAAAGAATTTAAAAAATATTTTACTTGTTTCAAACTGCTAAACAAATGACTTTCAGGGGCTGAAAGTAAGGCCAGGACCAGTGGGTTCTGGTTAGTGGCAAGTCCGGAACTTAATGTGGCAGGTCCTCAAACTATAATGAGTGGTCCAGTAACTGTATTTGTCTATTTTGAAACAAATGAAGAAAGTAAATTGTACCTACGTATCATTATGTATTGTGATTTGTTCAAATAATTGTGATTCTAATATATTAATTTTAAAAAATCAACACTATTATTGGATTATGTGATTTTTACTGCAAATCAAGACCTTTGACCACATCCCTGCTCTGAAGACTTCTGTTATTTAATGTCAGTGGTTGGCAATTTTGAGATGTGGAAAAACACGAACGTGAATAGACTCATCATGAGAAATTCACCTGGCAACCTTCACAAGTTACTGTAACCTCGTGATGCATATCGGGTGGCAAGAGACGCTCAAATATTACAGTATTATAAAATGTGTTCAAGTGCTCTATTTGGAAACTGGTCTAAATAGCATTCGCCCAACGTGATAGTGTACACGCTGTCAATTTATTGAACTCTGGAAGTCTAAGTCACAAAATTTTTGGATCAGAGATGTTATGGAAGAAGTTTTTGTCAAAATTTGCTGGTCCAATGGAATAAAGCCTGAAAAAAAACTGGCAGGTCCACTTCAGAAATTACCGGGTCACAGACATCAGACCACCGCTATTTTCAGCCCCTGATAAAACACAACAAAAATACATTTAGCATATACGAAGTTGTATAGAAATGTCAATGACTATTTTGCACCAATTTTTAATTTTGAAAAATAACAAACAACATTAAATAGCTCTTATTGTCAATTTCCTTCCATTTGCAGTGTTCCAGCTAGAATCTGAAAAGGGCAGGGTGTCAGTCCTCAAAAAAAGAGGCACAGAACATGTGAAATTCTTGTTAAAGGATACTTAATTTTGCACTATTGCACTGGAGACAAAACATATAAAACTACACAAATTTTAGCAGTTTAAAAGAGATAGCTGCTTTGAATTAACTTCACAAAACTTAACTGTTGAAAATAATTGTACAAACTTACCGTATATACTCGATTATAAGTCGACTTCCCCTTTTTAGGGCTGCAAAGAGTGAATTTCGCTATGACCCTCCTATAAGTCGGGGTGTATTTTGCAAGTCAGATCCGTCTAAAGGGGTGACTTCTTAGTGAGTCAGAAATGCACTTTGGAAATATAAACAAGCCCAACTGGATAGATAGATAAGAAAAATAAAGACAAAACCAGTGTAAAATACAATTATATTATTGAGTGAAATATGTCACAAATAAATTGACAACTTACAATTTGTCCATCTTTGTGTAATAAAGTCCATTGAAATCCATAATGCTTGACATTTTAAATGCATTTATATGATAAATCCACGAATTCAATTATAGGTCACATACCGGTATAAAAATAGAAGTTCAGAATGATCCGATTCACAATATCCCGTAATATGTTAATTCCACACGTCGTACAAATAAACAATGAAAGTTAAGTCCACTTTTTTGTGATTCACGGTATCCTATAAATGTTACTATCTAATGTCATCTGGTACAAAGTCCAAGAATTAATCCTCATTGTCTGATAAAGTTCTGAAATCCTACATCGTCGTCTAGTCATCGTAAATCTCGTCCGACTCCGATTCTCGGCTTTACTGTCATATGCGGGTGCTTATGCAAAGACTGAGTTTGGACTCTGTGAGTAACACGTTGATCATAAAGTCAGAAATCAATTAAAGGCTGCAACTGAACACATGTCAATTGTGCGGCAAGATCACAGGGAGTTCAAATCGCCACCCTCTGTTACTTGGCACAGAACATGTATCAAACTCGCGGCTTGATCAAAGGGTTGTCACGTGGGAAAACAAAGAGTGTGGTGCCTTTAAAGCAAAGGGATTAAGGTCAAAGTATATACACAGGAAGTTGTAGAACTCTACTTGGCACTGAACAAGTATAGATTGGCGGCTCGATCAAAAGGATTGTCAACTTGAAAACAAAGTGAGCCCCTTTACAAGCCAAAGGCTTATCGGCCCAGGTGCACTGGCAGATAACTTGGGAAATATCACTGGGAATTAAATCTGACTTGTGGAAAAGGAAAATACAAATTAAATCAAAACTTTTATTGCATCAAGCACAGTCTTTATACAGCAAAACACAAATAATAATACAAATACAGGTTGTTCGGACTTGCACGAAAATGGAGGCAATATACTTACTAGTAAACACTTACGGTAAACATTGACGGACACTTCATTTTGCTGTAGGTAGTTTTTAATTTACCGGTAATATTTTCAAATTAATAAAATCCAAATAACTGTAGATACATGTATTGTGTAATGAATACCGTCATGAAATGGATAAACACGTGCATACCATATATGCATTACTGCATAGGAATAGTGGCATGAAAACGTAAAAATATATGAATTGATAGTATTTTTATGTACTGCAAACATCTTTAGTTTCCAACATTACCCCAAGATTTTTTTCTTTTTGTAATGTCACGCTTATAAGACGACCCCTACTCTGCATGAGTCGAATTCTAAGTAAAAAAATGTCAACTTATAAGCGAGTATATACGGTATGTACATTTCCTGCCGCTGGATATAACAGGATTTGACTATCATATAAACAGGATTTGACTATCATATATAAATCGCTTTAATAGATAAGTCGAACTCTCATATTTGACTGTAAATGAATGGCTATGTCATTGACATCTGTATAAGTTGCATTCAACTTTCTAACCAACACTGAACATCTGTTTTTCCTATAATAATTTGATAAATATAACTGGATACTACAAATTATGAGATTGACAGCTGCATTTGAAAGAAAAAAAGACCAGACCTATTAACCCTGGCAGATCTTTATCAGCAGTTTCCCCAAGTCCAATCCATAACTCCAGCCACTTGTCCATATTTAGCCATACCAACACAGACAGTTGATCTAACAGTTTTGAAGAAACTCATAAAGCATACATGTCGCTATTTCTAGTGACACTGATTCTGACCACACCCACAGGGGCCCCTCCTTCTCTACCTACCGCAGTTGGAATGAATTGGCTGATGCAAGGTCACTATTCTTCATGCATACCTTCATCTCTACTAAGACCGTCTCATATATCACTGCTTTTTTTAATTCAACATTTCATCACAACTTCAAATGTGATTCACATGAAATTCATAATCACAGAGATGCTGGAATTGAGTGCAGTATAACATTCTCAAGTGTTTCAGTGATAGAGCTGAAGTGCCTAATAAATGAATAGAACTTTGGCATGCATGATATTTGCAGAGGACTGCTCATAAAATCCATGCTTTGAACAGTAGCCCATATTTTTGTTAAATATTCCATAGAAACTACAGTGAAATCATAACAGTAAACAGCTCTGAAAGACTGAAAAAAACAAAAGAAAGTCTAGTCAAAGCTTTCACTCTGATCACAATCTGTGTTACGATCAATCCAGATTTCAACAGAATTGGCTTACCGTATGTTTTAGATGGATGACTATGAGTTTGTTGGCAGGGGGCAAGAATCAACCACAAGGAATTTATCTGCTACAAGACATGCTGCACTGCAGAACCTTAAACATCCCAGGTCCAAAAAGGATGCAAACTATGATAAAAATGAACGTATTCAGACTTTCTAGAATCACTGGAAAAAGACTTGGCCATGGGTTGAGTATGATCTTTGTCCAGCATATACAGCATACCCTGAGTAAGAAAATAATTCAAATGCCTTATTCAAAGGCACGTCCAATTTTAAAATGGACCCACTAATAACACACGAAACAAGTAACGGGTATATTACTTGCTCCATAAAGGTTATTGCTAGTAAATCAAACATACCCCCTACAATCATCAAGACCCTGATTGTTCAAACCTTTGCAAATCTGAGTGCAGATCAGAAGAAAAGGTTTGAATATTTTTTCAACACTTCTTATTAGGGGTGAAACGATACACCTGTGCCGCGTATCCATACGATTCACGATACACAGCCTACGATACGATACCTTATCGATTCTCAGTTTAGAGAATAAGAGGCAAATGACTAATAATTATTCATGACTGCTGAAGATTAAAGTAACTTATATAGTGTAGATATAGTTTTGTATCGATTCTTCACCTCTTGTATTGATACGTGTATCGATACAGCAAAAGTATCGATGCATCAATATTTTTGAATGAATCGTTTCACCCCTACTTCTTATGGGGTGATTAAAGCTAGAAAAGCTTTCTCTGTTTTTGAGTTAGCTTGTAAAAAGAATGGTCTATATTTGGGCCAAAATTACATCAACAGTCATGACTGCATATCTTTTCTCAACTCCATAGTTTGTTCCCTGAAGGCACCAATACGTACGTGCCATATTCCCAGACAGTGTTGGGGTTTTTTTGAGTGCCAACAAGTGTGTTTTGGGGTCAGTGCACGTGACCCCCCAAAAGCGACATCATCCAAATGAGAATAAGCTATCTTTTCAAATCAGCCTACAGCAAATGACTGGAAATTCAAATCTGAAGAAAAGATAATACCATCTGTTTTCTATGAAGCATTTAATATACTTACAAACAAAAAAATGGCAGACTTAGCATTGTCAAATGACATCACCACACACATGGTCACAACCTCACAGACATTAAATACAAAAATACACCAAGTTATTGTCTTTAAAATCCATTGGAGAGTGGAATGTAGTTTTAATTATATGCAGTCTTTGCTGCTTTCAAAAAGTTCAGCAGTTGGTTTGATGGTAATGCAAGTGTCATTTCCTTCATGGATGTGCATCCACGTCTACATGTATGTTGGCGTAAGCAATGGTAAAAGTCAATGTTAATGTTTTCAGGAGTTACTTGATCACATGATAAAAAGTTTATTGCACTAATGTAAATGTCCAAGGAAAATATGAGAAAGTTAACTTGGCAAAACTGTCGATGCAAATAAGATCATCTCATGTTGTTAGCACTTCTAGTGCATTATGTACTATAATTATCCTTTGTCCCTTTAAAATGTTGTATCCCCCAAATCTTAAGGGTGAGGGACACAGTGTCCCCTT
The DNA here is from genome assembly GCA_029931535.1 of Margaritifera margaritifera. Classification (NCBI taxonomy): domain Eukaryota; kingdom Metazoa; phylum Mollusca; class Bivalvia; order Unionida; family Margaritiferidae; genus Margaritifera; species Margaritifera margaritifera. Next base: position 1,874,052 of record JAQPZY010001489.1, on the reverse strand, counting down.
ACCTTGGGATCCTAGGTGCAACACTGCATTAGAGATTGAATGGTGCTGTTGTTCAACCTACTGAAATGAATTAAAAATCCTACTTCAAAGAAACATTGCTGCTGATCACAAACTTTAATAAAGTTGCTTCAACATTCTCATTCCATGCAGTCAGTGATGTGTAATAAAATGTTCTTCAACAAGCATCTCTTTGAATTACTTAACTTCAGACAAATAGGGTTATTCCACTTAGTGTACTTTACCTATGCAAATTAGCCTAATGGACTCTCCCTCAGCAGTGCTCAAAGGATTTGACACAACACATCACCTTAGCTATTGTAAGCCAATTCGGTAAATCTCTGAAAGGTGTCTGTTTATCTCTGACCGCCTTACCTTTTAATTGTCTTTAAAACGGCTGTATAAACTGCCCCGAGGGTAGATTTATGCGAGTTCTGGGCAAGACTGTTTACTGTTTATACATACCACAGATTACGGGCATATATATTATGGTGGTCAAGAAATATACATATTTTTATATAAGTGGGAAAAATTATTTATCGCTAAGATTGATGAAAATCGTGTTTTTCAAAACATGACTGTGTTGAGGGGTTTGGGAGTACAAAATCGTGTTTTTCGCATGACACGTCATGTTATGACACGTATGCTAATACAAAGTAGTTGTCTATATTTTCAGTTTGCATTAATTTTGTTATTTTTCCCTGTCTTTTGCTAATGTTAATGCACTGTAGTAAATATTTGCATGTCAGACTTAGCTGTTGAACCGGTCTTTGGCTTATGGGAACCTGGGCAGTGTCATACTGGTCCTGGACCAGTGAGTCAAAAGTGAAATTTTCAGGTCCTGGCTTGGACTCTCTTTGTACAAAGATTAGATTAGATTTTTTATCCTGATTTAAGGGACAGCAGATTTGGGATTGAGAATAATATGTAAGGTGAATGAAAACACCTGATTGTTTTGCTCGAGTCTAATATTCAGAAAATATATTTTTAAACACCATTTATTATAATCTTTATAGTACTAAAAAATATACACTAAACTCCGAGATGAAAACAATTTATGATGAAATGTGTTCATTAAATCATATATCAGTGATAGTATATAGTTACCATCATGATAGCCTACTGCTGAAAAACTTGAAAATTCCATTGTCGATGAAAAACAGTTGACATTTTTTTGCTGTGTCAAATAAATAAGTTGTACCCCCTTTTTCTACTGATTGTTTGATGATAAAAAGTATCCAGGGCTCAAATTTATGATTTTTTCCCAGTAATCCACAGGATCACCATAATAAATTTTTTTACTGATCTTGCCTAAATATCACTAATCCTTCTAATATCAAACAGAAGCCAGTTCAGTTTCTAATTCAACATTTATTATTCATTAGCATCAACTCAAAACAATAACAACTGTATTTTACCAACAAAACTCACGAAAAGTTGAAAGTTCATGTTCATTTTCTGTATCTGATTCAACATTAGATCTAGGTCCATAAATATATATTTTCTGGCTTTGTTTCTTGGTCCAGCAGCATGCCAAAGCTTGATGGCATCTCTTGGATTATATACCTTGATGAATGGCAAGCTAAGGAGCACCATCATTAGATCTGATAATGCAACTGGTCCTATTGAACTCCAATTTGACTTCACCATTTTAATTTCACTAAACCCCCAGGAGCTTGCATTGTGTGATTCTGGGGACAATTTAAGAACGTTTCTGCACCAATCAATGAATTAAGTAACCCATGCACTTTCGTATTTGTCTGAATATTTAGCGCAGATAGTGCACAACATTACAGCCATTCCTGGGTCATACTTCAGTACATTTGTATTCATTTCCCAACAGATTATTGATGGCTGGGGTTTTAGTGATGTTGGTAAAGTCACTAACTGCAGGTAAGTGGATTAGCATTAATTGTGAGCACTGCAAAGCTACATGTATTGCATCAGGAGTAAGCAATAGTTTACATCACCTCTGGACTTTGAATATTACAAGAAACTCTTCAAGTTTTCTGATACAAGTATTTTAAATAGACTTTCTGACACGAGTACTTTAAATAGACTTTCTGAGACGAGTACTTTAAATAGACTTTCTGATACAAGTACTTTAAATTGACTTTCCAAAAATTTAATATAAATCTGATTCTCTCTCCTCCTGCTGCATTGCCTAATGCCTGAAACTACCATATATACTTGCTTATAATCCAGGTCCAAAAATGCAAACAACATAGACCCTGATCTGCCATCGCATAATGCGCTGGCAGATCAGGGTCTATGTTGTTCGTTCTACTGATTAGTCCTTACAAACTGCATAGACCCAGATCAGCCAGCACATCATGCGACGGCAGATCTGGGTCTATGCATTTTGCAGTTGGTATCAGTATATACGCGAGTATATACGGTAGTTGATTGCTGATCTTGTCTACTACAACCAGCTTTAAAAAGTTCTGATCCCAAATACAATATAACTTCTCATCAGACATTTCTTTTTTTGATTGTGAAGTCACTTGTTATTAGCATGCCATATTGGCACCTAATAGAAGCTGAATCCAGACTGCAACAAGTAACATAATACAGAGAAAATATACCAAACTGAAGGGGCAAGGTACCAGAAAAGATGGGGTGGCAATCAATCAAAATAGGGACAGGGTGAAAATCGAAGGCCAGAAATAAAGGCAGGGCATGCAGGGCTGAGGGAGCAGGGTGCCGCACCCTCCCATACCTGCCTAGCTGGAACACTGCTGTCATTTAGCTTAGTGGGAAGATAAATGAGAAAACTAATGCCTTTTAATCAACATCTCACCTTGAAATCTGAGGTTCTAACTGCTGAAATTGTTTGTCCTTGTGCTATTATAACATGTGAAATCTCTCGATTATAGCCAGTCACAAACTGCAGGTCGTCTATAGGATTTGCTTCTAGGAAAATGACTGAACTTGGAAGACTTATACATCGTGTTAAACGACCACCTATAATCTCCAATACATATCCTTCTGATGTACCAGCATAAACCTGAAAGATGCTGGCATTGCTTGCACAAGATTTTCTTTTGTCTTTAAATACATTCAAACAAGTAATTATACTGGCATAATCTGGAGGAAGAAACAATGACGTACTAAGCTGCTTACATCTCCAAGATTTTGAATAACCACTTTCTTTTCCAAATTCAATTGCAAATTGTTCTGATCGCTTCTCTGTATGATGCCCTTCTAAGTCTCTCACACCCACATCTGTTGTAAGCACACCGATTATAACATACTCATTATCAATTAGGCAAACAGATAAAATATTGACACTGCTTATGACCTGTTGCACACATACTTCATTTGGGAGTTTAATTATTTCATTGAAATTAATAGGAAATACTGTCAGTTCACACTGATCAAATGCAGATGTAACTGCAATTGATAAATTGGCCGGTGATAACGATGACCATATTATCCCAGGTCCATCAATCATCAATGTTCTCTCAGACTTAGGATTTGCTGAATATTGTGGCAAATTGTAGTTAATTGTCAATTTCCTCAAAGCGAATGCATGCCTACAACAATCATCAAGAGTAAATATGTAATAAATGCATTCATCTTTCTTTTGATTTTTCCTGTTTGATTTTAATAAAAATATGGGTATTACTTTTCCTGTCAACGATTCTAATACACTTTGGACTCCAATGACTTCCAGTTTTGATGGAAGATCGATTTCATTCGACGAGATTATGTTTCCCTTTTCATGATCAAATGTAAAAATGCCTATGGACGCTTTGAATCTGTCCCTGCAATTTGCAAGGACTAGTCTTCCACCGAAAGGTATAATATTTGATGGCATCTACAGTACGTGTCAAGTCTAAATAGAAACTTGTATTGGGGGCAGCCATTACAGCGGAAGTTAGATATCCCGCGAAACGACTGTCCAATCGTGTTGAATGTAACAAATGCAGATGGAAGTTTGTTTTTCTAACTTTCTTATTTAGCGAGATGCTCTCGTGCTTCGTTCAACGCGTTGTGCGTCACTGTGTGGCTGGAACAGGCGGAAGATAGTTATGCTGACTTTATCCCAGAGGAGCGAATGGACTTGGGAGGTGGAATAATTGCTCCGCATCAAGAAACTGTATATATTAATGTGTGAGGCATTTCATCCATTTACCCGAAATCGATATAAGAAAAGACACAAGATTGGCTCAAGAAAGGATGTAAAAATCACGGGGAATGGAAACGGAGGTGGACACCAAAGGGGGATTATGTGGGCGACACTAAGCGTCCCGCAGCAAAGAGATTTTACAAGAAGCGCGTCTGTTGATGAAAGGCCTAAAAAATATATGAGACCCTCTGTACAATTTTGTAAAGACTTTAACCGGAAAAATAAATCAGTTTTCGAAGCTTGCTTTTGAAGGGAAAGAAGTACGTATGCAGTTTGTGCCACTTTGTTTGGCAATTTCTTTGTCAAATAATAATGATTTTAATTAATTGAAACTTGTTTTTTTCTATAAAAAAAAATATATTTATATTTTTTAAATCAAGAGAAATAATCATAGTTTTCACTTTATTAATAGGATTTTGATGTAGAAAATTACCTACCAAAACCAGAAATGTTTCCCCTGGAAACAATGTACTTTTTACCAATAATTTATTAATTTTATGATCTGCAATGTTTTAAAAATTGTTAAAACTCAATCACAGCAAATAATAGACTACCCAAGGAATTTTGAAAAAGGCTTCAGCATAGATGTTGTTTGACAAATTATTTTAAAAAAATTATTTAGAGTGGAGAGGGATAGGTTGGTGGCATGTGGTACTTTTGAAACAATTTTTTATGAATAATATTTTTACATTTTTTTAAAAATGTATTAACATGGTTTGAACAACCTTAAAAACTTTTACCTCTGAATTTGTTGAAAAACTTAATGAATTTTTCACCAAACTACTTGAATTTCTTTGATGGAATACAAAAGGTTAAAACTGAATAAAATATATAACTTTCTAAATTGAGAATTTTTAAAAATCAAGTTTCCAAAAATAATAATAAATAAAGAGGATTAAAGCTGAGTTGATCCAGTGGCCCATGACACCACTTGAGTAGCGACTCTTTGTTGGAGTGCTAGCTAGTCATGTGTTGTGTCTTCTACTTTTGTTTATGCAGTGATCAACAAAGTAACAAGGAAAAAGTTCATATTCTGTAAAACAAAATATATTTGAAATCTGTTGGATATTCTTATAAACTTCTTGAAAAATCCTTTTAAATCAATCTCGCTGGGTCTGTATGAACCATGGTTACAATTTTAAATGAAGAACCAAGTGTAAGTTTCATAAAATTTGGATATATACCACCCAATTTCAACTTTTTACATGCAATAACTCAGATAGCAACTTTATAACACATAGAACTATCTTGCCAATAGTTGTATTTTTAATTTGTTAAAAATTATTTAAAAAATATATTCATGCCAAATTGCCACAAGCCCTAGGCAACCTGGAAAAGTTTGAGAAAGGCTTTGGCATGTTTAATGTTTGAACAATAAAAAAAAATGATTTATAAAGCAGAAGATAGTTCTGTGGCATGTGCTTCTTTGTTAGGCAAATTTTTAATGAATAATGTTTATTTTATTTCTTTAAAATTTATTTTATAATATTTAGTTGAAAAACTAATTGTAATTTTCATAATATCAGAATATATACACCAGAATTTCAACTTTTAACATGTAATAACTTAAATAACTACTTTACTTGACAACATGGAAGTTTCCCCACATATACTCCCTTCTTTGTTGCCAATAGTTAGATTTTTAACATGTGTTCATTATTTTTCAAATGTATTCATGATAAGCTGCTGCAAGTCACAGACAACCCAAAGAATTTGAAAGTCTTTCAATGTTTGACCAATTAAAAAATATTTAGAAAGCAGGATAGATATGTGGCATGTGCTACTTAGTTTGGCAAATCTTTTATGAATAATATTTATTTTATTGATATAAAATTTGGATTTTTGTAAAAAATAAAGTAGTAATAGTGATTTTTCATAATTCTTTTAATATATAACCCCAAATTTCAACTTTTTTCATAATGTATTAACTTCAATAGCTACCTTAAAACATCAAGAAATTTACACACATTTGCTCCTTTCTTTGAAAATTTAAAAATAATTATTTTAAGCTGTATTTTTGTGCAACTGCCATTGACAGCCAACAAAATTTTTTTTGTGTTTAGAGTTAGACCAATAATTAAACATGATTTACAAAGTGAAAGAATAGATATGTGGCATGTACTAGTATGTTTGGCAACCCTATGATGAATAATATTGATTTATTAATTTTTTTAAAAAAAGAATTTGTAATTTTCGTAATTTTTAATTAGATACACCAAAATTCAAACTTTTTTTCTCATCATGTATAAACCCATGTATCTCACAACGTAGGAAGTTCCAACACAATGTTGTCTATCTGTCACCATTTAGTTTGTTGATAAAGCCTAAAGACAATTTGTCAAGCATAACATATTCTCTGGATGTTTTTATACCATTTTAAATGGCTAACGTCAGTGACTTTGCAGGTCAAGACAAAAAACAGTATTTAAGGGACCTTTACATTGATCCTGAAAGTACAGCTGCTTACACAAATAATAATCATTTAAGAGAACAAATTAAAAGGGACAACAATAAAATAAAATACACGGAATTGAATGAATGAACAATCTATCTGTATATTATACAAGCAAACTCGAAAAGAATTTCCATACAGAAAGGTCTCTGTAAGTTACGTGGATGATCAGTGGCAAGTAGACATTGTCAACATTCAAGCACATGAAAAATGTAACGATGGATACAAATACATTATGCCAGTTACAAATGTCTTCTCAAAATATGCTTGGGCTGAGAAAGTAAAACAAAATGGTAGACGACATACACAATGCTTTCAGAGAAATCTTCATTGGGGAAAACCCTAAAAAGACACAGTTTGATGAAGGAAAAGAGTTTTATGACACAACAGTTAAGGACTTCTTGGAAAAAGAAAACATTTCAACTTACTCAAACACACAAAATCTGTAGTGGTAAGGTTTAGCAGAACCTGAATGACTAAAATGTGGAAGTATTTCACTCAAAGTTAAACCAGAAATTGGGTTCATGTGTCATTTGACAACTGATGCATGTGGAACTCCTAAATTCATAATTGGTGAAACAGTCAGAATTTCAAAATGATATATGCAAAATTTACTGAGGAAATATTCAAAATCAGGCAGGTATTAGTGGGTGGTCCGTTGTTTGCACACTGGAATATTAAAGAGAGAGGATATTGAGGGTATGTATGGTTTATGAACAAGATTTGTCTCTATATAACATATACAAAGTTGACAAGATTTTGAAGACCAGTAGAATGAAAGGTAAAGTGCATGTACTTGTGAAATGGAAAGGTTATGATGAATTGTGTAAAAAGTTGGCAGCCAGCCAAAAACATTATACCATTAAAATAAATGATTGAAGCACAATACATAGATAGCAGAATTAAGGAGATAAAACTTAGCATTTTTGAAAGATATGATTTTCTAGAATAAAGCAGGTGCGTAAAAAAAATAGCTCAAATTGGAAATGAAGGAGTTCAAGCATGCACATGATGCGAATTTCAATTGCTCATGAAACTCGATGGACAAAAGAAAGTACGCCACCAAACATCACTGTTAATCAGAAAAATGGTTCACCTGTGAAATGTGATAAGGCGATTCCAATGTAGGCAGTATTCTAGCATGATAATAAATAACATCACAGAATAAATGAAGAGATAACAATATAAAATATGAAGTTGCTTTCAACTACATCTCAAAACACGCCGAAAAACAGATACAGAGTAAAAGAATGATTTAAACTTGTCATCAATCTTTAATTTCAATGAATTATTACAAAATTAAACAAAATCAGTTAATATGGAAAGAAATTATACACCATCTTTATGAAGTAAAACCAAGTTCATCTTTCTTAGATCATTTGAGAGTAATTGAAATCAAACAGCTGAAATAAATCGTACTATCTTATTCAGACAAGACGATGTTTGCACCTTTAGAAGGAACGACAGTAATTGTAATATGTTTCAAATGCAACAGAGAAAAAGTAAAAGAGGAAATGAAGAAGCGAAATACAAAATGCAACGGATGTAATGATTTGTGTAAAGGAAAGGTGACTGTTCTGGTATTACAATGGAGGAAATAAATATTAGAGAGGAAAATCAATATATAATTACATGTGAATGTGGAAAAACAGCAAATAGAGGCTCAATGTATTTGTACGAAATGCGAATTTCATATATAAAGTTTAGTTGATGACTATTCAACATACTAATTTGTTGTTTAGCAAAGCCAAACTTTATTATAGATAAATTTATTCCTGATTGAAAGACAATTACCGTTACCACACTTTACCCTTGTCTGGCAGCTTAGATTAATGTATTAAATTTGTTAACTCGCCATAACAAAATTGACATCAAATGAATTTAGGGAGATTAAATATTAAAATTGAATATAATGAAACATAATTTGTTGCATTAAACATTTTTGATAACTACATTTTAAACTTTGACATTGATGACTTTTTGTAAAGATACAGATCACAGAGTGACAGGAAATATGGGCAGAATCAACTAAACTAAGCAGTATGGATTACACCATCTTGTAGTGGGTATTCTTTTAAAGGATTTTATGGACAAAATATATCAGAGTTTGTCAAATCAATATGCAAATTTCATGTTTATTTCCAGATGCGAAAACTGCTCTCTGAATATAAAATACCTTTACCCTATGAAAATGCATTTAAATCGAGTAACAATAGAATTGATATGAAACAATTTAATTTAATCTGCAACAATTTAAGAATTCCACCACATCATGACTGCAAGGGAAAAAACAAATACTTGATAGATAATGGGTCAGAAGAACATAATGTACACCAAGGTTTTGGGGAGAGTATACCTGCTGTTGCATTAGCTGCTCCTGATCGTACATATAACTATGGAGCTAGTACTATTGAATACTGGAGAACAGTGTCAGCTAATACAATTAATTCTATGGTAGACCAAGACGAACCAACAGGTGGAACATAACTTCTTTCTTCAAGATAGTAATGGTCTGACAGATGAACACATTTCAATGCTAAATCCAAGCATTTGATTATGTGTAATCTGCATCTTTGCTTCACGGGAACAAAATAGACCATGCATTACAGTTTGTTTCGACAGTGTCATACACTGGTAAAATTCCAACAATACATAATAGATTCAAAATGAAATTCTGTTGATGGTAACGGTATCTTTTGTTACCGAGTAATATGGTAATGAAAATGGGTAGTATGGTCGGATTCAACAACAATTTGCAGAAATCTAATGACTTGTCTAAACTGGGGTTCAATCCTTGCGTCAATACCAATGTAGCAAAGAAAGGTATTGCAAAGAATGATAAACAGTCTGTGACAGTACAAGAAATTGTAGAGGACAAAAAAGAAAAAGACAGTAAAATTTATGTAGAGAAGAAGGCTTATGATGACGATCATGTTCCTGCTGTTAGTCTGCTACTGCTATCCGATACTCAGACGTTCAAGACAGTCACATAGCGTGGATAACAGTTGTAGGATCTGCAACAGTTAACTTTTTGAAATGGTTTTCTAGACTCTTACTCTGTATATGCTTTTTAATTTATTTTTTTTTTTTTTTTTTTTTTTTTAATACATATTTTATAAAAGATGCAAGTAACAAATCCACAAATGATAAAATGAGTGACAGCAAGAAAAGAAACAATTTTACCAGCACTCTTAAATAACCAACTTATAATACCGACAATAATTCCAGTTATTGCTACTGCTACATATTTGGCTAACTGCAACAAATAGTTTGCAAATTGTTTTTAAAATCGAAATATAATTCGCCTCGAGGAGCTAAAGTAGGGGGAAGGAGGAGCTGGAGTAGTTGTAGGTTGAGACTGAACACCGCCAGTTGTAGCACTTCTTACCATATTTGCTATAGACAGATTAACTGTTGATATTGACATTGTTGTACCTATGGTAGCAATTGTTCCAGCCATTTCTTTGATTAACAGTTTTAGTCTTTAACCCAATGGTAGTTTTTCGCTCACTTTTAGTTTTAATTTTTTTTCCATTATTGTCTTTACAATTGTTCTCCAACTGTGTTAGTCGAGCTACTTGTGCTATATTTCCTAAAGTCGTTATTTAACTCTTCAGTCTGTTTTCCATACGTTTCAGCATTAATTTTCATAGATTATATTGTCCAGTTGACAACTTTTACAGCATTTACATAATCTCTGAATTCTTTTTCCGCTCGTGTAGTGTATAATCTTTTCGCAGAAGATGGAAGTTATCCACTATTCAGTAGTAATCATCTGTTATAGTCTTTGCTTCTAATACCTGTTGGTCAAAAGGTTCATTTGTGTCTTTTGTTGAAATCTCAATATTTGCAGGGAACAGTATTGGTTTTCTGATAAAAACAATAAGTTCTAGTGTCTAGTGGGTGTTCTCTTTTAGAAATTGTATTAACTTTAGGTTATGTTTATTTTTTTTCTCTTTTTTTTGTAATCTTGGAAACACACCATCTACATATTCAGTGTTTAAGAAATTATTGACTTTTTATACCTACATTTAGTTATTCTTGCCTTAGACATGGAGCTCCAGCACGTTTAACATTGGGCTGGTTTTTAAACAATCACCTCCACTTCTCATAGTAATATGTAGATTTACTTGTCCATATCTTCTTCAGTATACTACAAAAAGTTCAGCATCTCCCTTTGAATGCGGTTTTAGCATATTTATTGATAAATTTGTCACAAACATTGTAATTGTTGTTGTTAGAAATGGTAAAATATTTTATTATTTGATGAAATCTATATTCTTCAGGAGTTGTAAAACCTTCTATTGATAGGTAAGGTTTCTAAAAATATGTTTCAATATTTTCGAATAAGTTATTATATTCATAGTCATTTCTGGTGTAATCTTCATCATTTTTATACTCTTTCATTTTAAAATCTTCATCACCCTCAGCCATTTAATGTGCTTAAAAGCACAATAAAGTTTATGCTTTGCATAAACAATTTGTCGTTATTTAAATAAATGAGAAGTGGATAAATCACAGCTGGAAAATGAATTGGCATTTAAAGAAGAAAAAGATACTTCATTGAACCTGAAATTGAAGAGTAAAAACAGGAGTTAAGCATATCTATTGCAAATGGAATGTGCAAAGAGAAAACTTGTAAAAATTTGACAAAAAATAAGTTGGAAAAAAACTGAAGAGAAACAAATCAAGAAGACTCATGAAATCTTTATAAACACTAGAGCTGCTGAAATCTTTGTGAGATAATTAATTTACACTGTAACATCAATAATACGCAACATTTTTTTAATCGACAACGTGAATAATGTACACAAATGAACTAAAAGATTACTACATGACATCAAACGGAATTGGATACTTCACCGGATATGGTCATTTAAGTTAGGTTTTCCTCCATCTACACTGGATACTAATTTGTTAACTTTCAAAACATATAGATTTCAAATGAACAACTGAAAATAATGATGAAAGAAGAGACGTTGATGGCGTTGGAATGCCAAGGCACAATGTTGACAACAATTCTTGACAAATAAAATATGTCCTGGTTTCTTTGTTGATGATGCATTTGTGCCTTTAACCACACTTGTTACAATAATTATCATTACATGAGTCTCTTGATATTGTGTGGCTAAGTATAACAAGGAAAAATATTAGGCAATAGTGTTCATAAGTTAATCAGTAATGAAGTTAGTCATTTAAAATGATTTAACTTGTTACTGGCTCTCTCCTATTATTTTCCTTAATGGCATTTTGTCTTTTTTAAAACTATTGTAATGACTATCATGTATCAAGTAGTTGTCTAATGAAAACATTTCCCTTATTGTTCAGAATCATATAAATCAAAAGAGGCACATGGTATAACGTGATTTATGTGAAAGACATCATCACTGACACCTATAGGTTTTATGAAGTGTAGCCATCTTCGATACAAATCAGTTGATGGAACATCGAATATCTTTAATGTCATATATGATTTAATGTTTTGTTTTAGTGCTTGTAAAACTGTACATCTTGTATTTTTAAACTGAATTTTTCATAATTGTGGTACCTATGTTTGATGTATTGCCCTCTGTGTTCTTCTCTCCAGTTTTGAAAGTATCCTTTATTATCATTATACCATTTTTGTTGTACTCTTTCTAGTATTCCCTGTTTTTCTGCTCTCCATTTCTTTTTCTGTATTCTATTGTACCTAATATAGCAAGGGTTACAGTAGCAGTTAGTCCAGTAAACGTCATTCATGTTGTTTTTTTTCCTTCACATCTGGGACATATTTTGAGATCCATATCTTTTATTTACCCAGTTACATTCCAATTGGTTTTCAGTACCCAAAGTAACATTTTAAGTCATCCTGCAATAAGCCTTTGGTCAGATTCAGATTTATATTGATCTATCTTACAAATTTATTTTGATCTATCTTACAAATGTATGTTGATCTATCTTACAAATTTATGTTGATCTATCTTACAAATGTTTCCTTGTAAATTGTAAAACAAAAAGCATGATGAAAACAAAGTAATCAAGCAAACAGAGAAAGTAGCTTTTTCAATGCAAAAAGATCAATATAGAGTTTAACTTGGTAGAAAACTTGGTAAAGGTTCACAAGAATTCAAAAAAGTCAAAGCCGAACGTTCAAAGAAAGAACAAAAAGACTACGAAACATAACAAGATGTTGAAATCACACTACGTGAAACAATGAAGCAAATTCGTACAACACAATCTAGTATTTGATCGGTGGAGACGTAGGTCTTTTCGGCATGTTTCCTTACCGATCGTCACCCCGTACGAACTACACCTCTCCAAAGGAGACGGCAAGAGTTTGTCTGCATATAACCCAATACCAGAAATGTTTTACCCCCCCCCCCATTATATCTGCGCTAAAGTTAGCTAACTTTTTTGCTAGATAAATAAGCAAATATCGAGCCAATCATAAACATTAGTAATTTTGTGTACCATGCATCACTTAAATCTGTTTTCACAGCTATATACAGTATGTTTTAAAGAATGTTTAATATATAAATATGTCTACCATTAACAACTGACATTGAAGAAAAGCAAAGCTGATCCTCCCATTCTCGTTTAGTTCACAATCGACTACCTGATAGTACATGGAGATTTACCTCACAAAATTGTTAACACAGTACAAGTAATGTAAAATCAAATATTTATTGCTAATATTTTTACTAGATAAATAAGAAAAGTTTAGCAAAAATAAATAAATAAATAAATTAAAAAATAAATAATAAGGAACAGCACTATTTACCGTGCAATAATCCGTTCTGCTCTTAATGTTGCCTACATGAAGAAGCTATTGAAATTTGCAACTAATCCATCATCAACAAGGAATATTTAAAGTAGTCTTAAAGCTAATAATTTCAGTTTATTTTCTTCAGTTTGCGATCAACAATCTAACAATCAAAATTGTTATTCAATATATAGAGTAGACTCCATCACTTGAAAGTGAGTGAAAATCCACCTGAGACAGCAACACAACATGCACTAAAAATGGAAGAGATTATAAATTATTTGATCAAGGTGATTGAATACTACAAAGGTATGATAAAAAATACAAAAAAGCATAAAAAGTTTTTGATTGGTTAGAGACAGGTATTGAAATAGTTTCCGCTGATGTAGGTGTTTCAGTAATTGAATTGTATTTATCAGGAATACCTACTGGTATATTTGTCCCACTAACCTTTAATGGATTTAGCACAGCAGTTGTATGATTTGTTTCAAAAGCTTTGAATGAAAAGATAACTCGTTCAAATGTTTAAACATTATAAAATAATAACATCTGCCATCAGCAAGTTGAACAGTATTCGTGACATGATTAGTAGAACGATACGTAACAAAGAAATCAACCATGAACAGTTTATTTTAATCATCAACCAGTATAACATAGACAAATCGATAAATAAGAATCAGGAAAAATTAATGCAGAAACAAAAATAGACAAAAACTAACTCTTGTCTTTGGGCAACTCTTATCGATTGATAAATGAACGGTGCAGCCTTTGCAAAGCAGGATAGTTCTATTACAACCAATGGTCTCCCTGAAAACGAAATAAATTGTACAAATCCAATTGATAATGAAAATTGACAATTATCTATTTAATTACAGAGAATGGATTTTGCTTTTGGCGGCTACAATATTTCCGATGAACTCAAAAACAATATAATTTACTACATTAACGAGAAGAATGAAATAAGGACTGTTTAAATTCCTGATGATTAATACAACCTAAAAATGTTTGTTAAAATAAGTAAAGAGGGAACAACTACAAATAGTGATAATGAAGAAAGAATTGCTGTCAAATGTTTAACACAGCCCTCAAATTTCAAATAACTTCAAGTAGCAATTACACACCCAAGCTGAATTCAAAATTGTTAGGATTCAATATCCAGAGAATTAAATACGAATATATTGAATCTGCTACAGTTTGTGCGTTTTTGAAACCAGAAATGTTATATATGTTCCACGATCAAATCAATCATATCATACAATACCCTAATATTGTTCTTATTCTTGTTTACTAGAGTCTTTGCCAGTTAAAAACTTTGTTCTTTATTTTTTTTTCTGAGACTTTGTTCCAGACAATGTTAATGGACATTACAAGCAATTACAGAGAGGTACAATTAACAGATTGAATATCAACATCAGAGATGAAGATGGAAAAGTGACAGAGTTACAAAAACAGATTGACGATTACAAAAGAAAGATTTCCGACGCAGAGGAATTGTTCAGACAGAGATTCAATACTTTATCCACTGCTGTGCAAGCCTCGCAAACAGTAAGAGAAAAAGCAGCTGATTTACGTAAACATTTTAACAATATTTACAACCAATCAAAGAATCGATAAACGCTTAAATAGATGTTTTGGTAGTGATATCGGGAACAAAAAATATATTAAAGAATACGGCACTTCTCAACTTGCTAAAAAAAAAAAATTTGTTTTTAAAAAAATGGAATAATGAAATCCAACAAAAACGCTCATGAAACTACGAAGATAATAAATGATTTTGGCACCAAAATTATTGGCTTGAACAAAAAGATAACAGCCATAACAGCTAACATTTATTAATTGTCAGAGTGACAGAAAAACAAGAACCCAAAAGATAGAGGATGTAAACAAAGCAAAATGAATGTGGAAGAAATTTATATATTGCAGATTTGAGTGATAAAATCAAAACGATTAAAGATGTTACATTCAACGAATTTTACAACCCATTTCACGCTGAGGTTGAACAATTTAAATCCGATACAAACTAATATTCTGATGAAGAACTGGATGAAAATATCGATGTAGTGGAAGTTGGTATTGATGGAATAGATAAAAGGATGAAAGGAACGACACCATATTTAATTGATTTTGAGCAAAAGTTCACAACGGATTTAAATGCAGCGAGAACTTAAGTGGATAAAAAGACTCTGACATTAGATGGCAGCATTGATGCAGTTAAACCGACATAGAAGAAAACAGACACTTTGAAAACTTAATTGAGGTTGAAATGGGCGTACATATTTTTGCGTTCTTTGATAAAATTAAAACACTGAAAGAGGATATTCGATAAGGAGTGTGATGACAAAACAAAACTAATTCCTGGATATATAATGCTTTACGATTTTCGAAATGTACCGAGTTAGAAGTATCCTGATGGTATTGAATTAATTGCATATAAAAAAGGGTAAATAAAATCTGTAAAGAAAAACAACCAACAATACCTGGTCGTGTTCAAGTTAATAATTAAAATACGAAAGGTTTGGAGGATATATTTTTAAACTGAAACTACGCCACACACATTGGTTAACAAATATGGATTTAACTAAGCTCCATCGAGTTTGGCTGATTAGAAGTTATCCACAATATATTCTTCAGATCAGTATGTCATTAAAACAAATTTTAAAAAATCAGGATTATACACGATGTTTTTCAGCTTTTATATATTATCCAAGATCTTCTTCCGAAGAAAATATTTTAGTATTTTCATTGGATTAGAGGTAAACATTAGAGCTCAAACAAGAATATGAAGATGAGTGTACAGTGTTAGCAAAACATATACACTCTGGATGATAATGTTTTTTTAAAAAAAATGGGTTGAAAAGTAAATTGTTTGCACCGAGAGGATGTAGAATAAAAACTCGCAACTGGTGTCAAAATGTGTAACACATAATACAGCACAATAATTAGAAACAGCAGCAGTTATGATTGGATGAACAATAGATCACGGCTGCGCATTTACCGGATAACTTACTGTTCAATTTATCAGACCCAGCTGGAACTGATCAAGGTAGAATTAGACAAGATGGAAGGGTACAATAGATAAAATTCAGAATTAAATGAAAACAGATCAAATATACTCGACTACTTAAATGAAAAATTGAGAGCACAAGGCTTGGTACACCGTTTTCAACTTATGTCAAAACGTTCTCGTATAAGGGTACATGGAAGTTTAAACTGGTCTTAACCGGCTGAGTGTTTCAGAACGTTCTTGTATAGGGGTAAGAAGATGTCTAATCCGTTTTTAACCGGTTCACTGTTTCACAACGTTGTCATATAGAGGAAAGAGTATGCACAAACCGTTTTTGAACTGACTGTTTCAGAATTGTCACATACTAACTACTTATAACAATCTTTGCTGGAACTTAGCTGTCCGTCCATCAGCTGTTGAAGTTATTGAGGGAAAACAAAATGAGAAATGCACGTATGTCTATGAACTAAATTAGAAATGTAAAATAACGTTTATAGACTGTCTTTCTCATGTGCAATTGACCTCATGAACCCAACTTTATTACTTGGATACAAGCAGAACTGTCATGCACAGCTTAGTTTTTGATACACAAAGTACTACAACATCAAAAGTAGGCAACAGTTGTAGGCATCATAATCTAAAACAACTTCTTATCCCCGTCGTGGCCTAAGTTACTTCCACTGTAGGCTAGATTAAGTCATTTTTTCTTGGAATACAAACATGATTTTATATAAGGTATACAATTGTGCTTACCCTGTTTTAATATGCACAAATTATATTACAATTTGGTAGTATGGAAACAAGGACATCTTGGACATATGTACTAATATGCTATCTACGATGCCAAAAACCCAACATAAAATATGACATTGTAGTGTGATAGTGTTAAGTATTAAAAATTAAAGCACCCATGAGTATATTATCCAATGAATCAACTCTTGAAATCAATGAGGACATTCTAGTATCAGTTTCTGTCTCGATTAGTTGTTCTGTTGACGTGATGATGAAATTAATAAAGAATAGTGTAATAAAACAGAGTCATGGCATATGGAAGTCTTCGTCTGGATTCTATAACAACTACATCCAACTATAGTTTGGCAATAAGTCACACAAGCACAAATCAAGCTGTCTTAGCACAGACTGTTTACAGTAAAATTCTCCCAATGGAACAAAAAAATTTCAATATTTTTCTCTGACAAAAAATAGTTTACCAGCGCTACAAATATCGCATCGCTTTAAACACGTAAACACCTTAATTACTAATACATAGCAGTCAAGAGATCCTGTCTAAAACTAGGGGCAATCGTGTTACTCAATTGCAACTTCCTTTTGTGCTTAATGTTATTTTCCTTTCGCTCTACACTCCAGATAATTGTCATTTATCAGAGAGTCTGTTCATCATGATTTGCTAAATCGAGGGATTTAAACCTATAGATTCTGTTATATTTTATAATCCGACAGTATTCTCTTCACGTCTCTGCACAATTACATCGATTTTCCATCGCCGCTAGATAGGTTTACGTAAATCAAATCTAATACAACCAAGTCAAGCCTTAGCCACGGAGAACGTGCTATTTGTAATCTAAATCAACATATATTTGTATCCCTAATTGCCAGTGACTAAACTTATATGTCAGCCTGTCACAATGTAATCATGTATTTTTTGCAATGTGCTGGACGGTCAGTATCACTTTTGTATTAGAATGCCAATGTTTTTACCGCTACGAAAGAACTATATAAATTCTTATTTTTGGAAAGGCTCGAGTATGTTGTAATTTATCCAATTACAAAATTCCACTAAATCTTCTGAGGTTAGACATCTGGGAAATTATATCCATAATAGAACCTAATAATATGATGAATGCTACTTATACTTACATGATTTAATTAATTTGAGATTAATTATTACTATTTCGTTTTTATGTTCGCTGTTACTTTCATCTCATCTTCATTTCATCGTTTAATGCATGCATTACTATCCATCATATTTCACGTATATTGTTCTTATGAAACAACTAAGAAAAGGGTTTGAATAATGCTTACATATTGATGGCACTTTTTGTTTTCTTCTCATGAAAGAGCTTGTAGCACACACATGTGCTTGAAAAAAATATATTCTGTTGTATTGTATAGGTCACACATTAACGTCTTGTATACTTATGTGCATGCAGGTATGTATGTTTATGTGCGTGTTTATATATATATATATATATATATATATATATATATATATATATATATATATATATATATATATATATATGTGTGTGTGTGTGTGTGTGTGTGTGTGTAAGTGTATGTATGCATGTATGAATATGCGTGTGGATGTATATGTAAGTATATATCATTTGTATTTATTGAATTGTACATGCGATAATGCGATAGATTTGTTGGCCAATCTATTAAATGCAAATTAGGATCAAAGATTTAAAGTTGTAACTTGACCTGCCCTGGCTTCTACTATATATATATATATATATATATATATATATATATATATATATATATATATATATATATATATATATATATCTATATAAAGACATTGCTATAACCTGGTGGAATCGTGAACATAGACCATATAACACATGGCTATAACCTGGTGGAATCGTGAACATAGACTATATAACACATGGCTATAACCTGATGGAATCGTGTACATAGACTATATAACAAATGGCTATAACCTGGTGGAATCGTGTACATAGACCATATAACACATGGCTATAACCTGATGGAATCGTGTACATAGACTATATAACACATGGCTATAACCTGGTGGAATCGTGAACATAGACTATATAACACATGGCTATAACCTGATGGAATCGTGTACATAGACCATATAACACATGGCTATAATTGGGTGGAATCGTGTACATAGACCATATAACACATGGCTATAATTGGGTGGAATCGTGTACATAGACTATATAACAAATGGCTATAACCTGATGGAATCGTGTACATAGACCATATAACACATGGCTATAACCTCATGGAATCGTGATATAGACTATATAACAAATAGCTATAACCTGATGGAATCGTGTACATAGACTATATAACACATGGCTATAACCTCATGGAATCGTGTACATAGACTATATAACAAATGGCTATAACCTGGTGGAATCGTGTACATAGACTATATAACACAAGGCTATAACCTGATGGAATCGTGTACATAGACCATATAACACATGGCCTTAATTGGGTGGAATCGTGATCATAGACTATATAACAAATGGCTATAACCTGATGGAATCGTGTACATAGACTATATAACACATGGCTATAACCTGATGGAATCGTGTACATAGACTACATAACACATGGCTATAACCTGGTGGAATCGTGAACATAGACTATATAACACATGGCTATAACCTGATGGAATCGTGTACATAGACTATATAACACATGGCTATAACCTGATGGAATCGTGTACATAGACCATATAACACATGGCTATAACCTGGTGGAATCGTGATCATAGACTATATAACAAATGGCTATAACCTGATGGAATCGTGTACATAGACTATATAACACATGGCTATAACCTCATGGAATCGTGATCATAGACTATATAACAAATGGCTATAACCTGGTGGAATCGTGATCATAGACTATATAACACATGGCTATAACCTGATGGAATCGTGTACATAGACTATATAACAAATGGCTATAACCTGGTGGAATCGTGATCATAGACTATATAACACATGGCTATAACCTGATGGAATCGTGTACATAGACCATATAACAAATGGCTATAACCTGATGGAAT
Organism: Margaritifera margaritifera; assembly: GCA_029931535.1. Classification (NCBI taxonomy): domain Eukaryota; kingdom Metazoa; phylum Mollusca; class Bivalvia; order Unionida; family Margaritiferidae; genus Margaritifera; species Margaritifera margaritifera. Next base: position 1,853,929 of record JAQPZY010001489.1, on the reverse strand, counting down.
CGTGTACATAGACTATATAACACATGGCTATAACCTGATGGAATCGTGTACATAGACTATATAACAAATGGCTATAACCTGATGGAATCGTGTACATAGACCATATAACACATGGCTATAACCTGGTGGAATCGTGAACATAGACCATATAACAAATGGCTATAACCTGGTGGAATCGTGTACATAGACCATATAACACATGGCTATAACCTGATGGAATCGTGTACATAGACTATATAACACATGGCTATAACCTGGTGGAATCGTGAACATAGACTATATAACACATGGCTATAACCTGATGGAATCGTGTACATAGACCATATAACACATGGCTATAATTGGGTGGAATCGTGTACATAGACCATATAACACATGGCTATAATTGGGTGGAATCGTGTACATAGACTATATAACACATGGCTATAACCTGATGGAATCGTGTACATAGACCATATAACACATGGCTATAACCTCATGGAATCGTGTACATAGACTATATAACAAATGGCTATAACCTGGTGGAATCGTGTACATAGACTATATAACACATGGCTATAACCTGATGGAATCGTGTACATAGACCATATAACACATGGCTATAATTGGGTGGAATCGTGATCATAGACTATATAACAAATGGCTATAACCTGATGGAATCGTGTACATAGACTATATAACACATGGCTATAACCTGATGGAATCGTGTACATATACCATATAACACATGGCTATAACCTGGTGGAATCGTGATCATCGACTATATAACATATGGCTATAACCTGATGGAATCGTGTACATAGACTATATAACACATGGCTATAACCTCATGGAATCGTGATCATAGACTATATAACAAATGGCTATAACCTGGTGGAATCGTGATCATAGACTATATAACACATGGCTATAACCTGATGGAATCGTGTACATAGACTATATAACAAATGGCTATAACCTGGTGGAATCGTGATCATAGACTATATAACACATGGCTATAACCTGATGGAATCGTGTACATAGACCATATAACACATGGCTATAACCTGGTGGAATCGTGTACATAGACCATATAACACATGGCTATAATTGGGTGGAATCGTGTACATAGACTATATAACACATGGCTATAACCTCATGGAATCGTGTACATAGACTATATAACAAATGGCTATAACCTGATGGAATCGTGTACATAGACCATATAACACATGGCTATAACCTCATGGAATCGTGATATAGACTATATAACAAATAGCTATAACCTGATGGAATCGTGTACATAGACTATATAACACATGGCTATAACCTCATGGAATCGTGTACATAGACTATATAACAAATGGCTATAACCTGGTGGAATCGTGTACATAGACTATATAACACATGGCTATAACCTGATGGAATCGTGTACATAGACCATATAACACATGGCCTTAATTGGGTGGAATCGTGATCATAGACTATATAACAAATGGCTATAACCTGATGGAATCGTGTACATAGACTATATAACACATGGCTATAACCTGATGGAATCGTGTACATAGACCATATAACACATGGCTATAACCTGGTGGAATCGTGAACATAGACTATATAACACATGGCTATAACCTGATGGAATCGTGTACATAGACTATATAACACATGGCTATAACCTGATGGAATCGTGTACATAGACCATATAACACATGGCTATAACCTGGTGGAATCGTGATCATAGACTATATAACAAATGGCTATAACCTGATGGAATCGTGTACATAGACTATATAACACATGGCTATAACCTCATGGAATCGTGATCATAGACTATATAACAAATGGCTATTACCTGGTGGAATCGTGATCATAGACTATATAACACATGGCTATAACCTGATGGAATCGTGTACATAGACTATATAACAAATGGCTATAACCTGGTGGAATCGTGATCATAGACTATATAACACATGGCTATAACCTGATGGAATCGTGTACATAGACCATATAACAAATGGCTATAACCTGATGGAATCGTGTACATAGACTATATAACACATGGCTATAACCTGATGGAATCGTGTACATAGACTATATAACAAATGGCTATAACCTGATGGAATCGTGTACATAGACCATATAACACATGGCTATAACCTGGTGGAATCGTGAACATAGACCATATGACAAATGGCTATAACCTGGTGGAATCGTGTACATAGACCATATAACACATGGCTATAACCTGATGGAATCGTGTACATAGACTATATAACACATGGCTATAACCTGGTGGAATCGTGAACATAGACTATATAACACATGGCTATAACCTGATGGAATCGTGTACATAGACCATATAACACATGGCTATAATTGGGTGGAATCGTGTACATAGACCATATAACACATGGCTATAATTGGGTGGAATCGTGTACATAGACTATATAACACATGGCTATAACCTGATGGAATCGTGTACATAGACCATATAACACATGGCTATAACCTCATGGAATCGTGTACATAGACTATATAACAAATGGCTATAACCTGGTGGAATCGTGTACATAGACTATATAACACATGGCTATAACCTGATGGAATCGTGTACATAGACCATATAACACATGGCTATAATTGGGTGGAATCGTGATCATAGACTATATAACAAATGGCTATAACCTGATGGAATCGTGTACATAGACTATATAACACATGGCTATAACCTGATGGAATCGTGTACATATACCATATAACACATGGCTATAACCTGGTGGAATCGTGATCATAGACTATATAACAAATGGCTATAACCTGATGGAATCGTGTGCATAGACTATATAACACATGGCTATAACCTCATGGAATCGTGATCATAGACTATATAACAAATGGCTATAACCTGGTGGAATCGTGATCATAGACTATATAACACATGGCTATAACCTGATGGAATCGTGTACATAGACTATATAACAAATGGCTATAACCTGGTGGAATCGTGATCATAGACTATATAACACATGGCTATAACCTGATGGAATCGTGTACATAGACCATATAACACATGGCTATAACCTGGTGGAATCGTGAACATAGACCATATAACACATGGCTATAATTGGGTGGAATCGTGTACATAGACTATATAACACATGGCTATAACCTGATGGAATCGTGTACATAGACTATATAACAAATGGCTATAACCTGGTGGAATCGTGATCATAGACTATATAACACATGGCTATAACCTGATGGAATCGTGTACATAGACCATATAACACATGGCTATAATTGGGTGGAATCGTGTACATAGACTATATAACACATGGCTATAACCTGGTGGAATCATGTACATAGACCATATAACACATAGCTAAAACCTTGTTGAATCGCTTCCTATTTAATGACCTAACTTTCAATTATTATACCACTGTATTAATTCAGTATCAAATATACTTCAAAAATCTCATTCATAAATAAGACATTTTTTTGTTGATGACTATGTTGCTGTTGTTGTTCTTCTTTTTGTTATCTCTGTTACTACTGCTTTAAAACACAATAAGAGGGTAACCTCTGCCATAAATAAGTTGACTACTATTGATGAAATGATGAGTAAAGCAATAAACGATAATGAAATAAGTCACGATGAATTTAATATGACTGTGAATACACCAATGGTTGGGGATGGGACGGGACGTCAGGACTGCTTCGCTTGGACTGTTTCACTATGATTATCATTAATTTAAATGAAATCCTACCTAATAACAAATTTTAGCTACATTACTGTGGAAGGACAGTCTGAGAAGGAAATATATTTTTTTCAAATCCCATTGATAACAGAGATGGTAAACTATACATTTTTTTTACAAAGACTATATTTTGTAGTTGGTTATTACAATATTTCAAATGATCAACAAAGCAATGTATTCTACTATACAACCGATAATAATGAAACCAAGACTATATATATATATATATATATATATATATATATATATATATATATATATATATATATATATACCCTGTTGGTTTCTATAATCTTGAAATGTACATGAAAATAGTCAAAGAAAGAATGACTGCTAATCGCGACAACGAAGAAAGCATATACATTGAATTCCAGGAACATAATTCTAAAGTTTTAATAACTCTGAGTAATAATTGCAGAGTTCATATAACATACATCAATTTATATTTCAAGGATTTAACAGTGTGAGATCTATAAATACATGTACCGAATCAGATACACTTTGTGGATATATGGAGCCTAAAAACATATTTTCCTTGATCAACTAAGTAATACAAAGAATCATTGTAACGGCTCCTTCTCTACTCTATTAGAGTGCCTACTTAGTAAATATGTATTTCACAGCGATTTCATCGCAAATGACGTTAGTAACCCATATAAACAATTACAAAGAGGTACAGATTAAAGATCAAAATAAAAAATAAAGAATTGAAAGGAATTGATTTTAATAGTATGCGAATTACATTTATTTTTATAATATCTCAAGCAAATTAGCTTGCGCACAATATGTAAGTTCAGGCAAAAGCAAATTAATTTGCCCGAATCGCGTTAAAAAAATCACAGAAATATCTGTAAGAGGTGAAAAATATGAATCATTAAGTCAAAATCTAAACAATGACTTTAACTTGAACAACAATCGTGTTATACATTTAGCAGATCCTATGGAAAAATCTGATGCAGCTAATAAAGGTTTTGTACCAAAAAGTGTTGACGTCCAAATACGTAATGATTTAGTGGATAATAACTTGAAATATAAAAAAAAACACGAAGAGAAGAAGTTAATAATAACTTATCATCTGTTGATTAGTGTATAACAGAAAAGTCTACTAAATTCTCTCAGAACTAAAAAAAATCAAATAGATGATAATAAGAAAAAGATACCAGACGTTCAATATTTATTTACTTAGATATTAATTACACTATCAACTGCTTTACAAACTGTTAGAGCGGAATCAAACATAAGACCTGCTTCATTAGAAAAACAAATAGTAAGGTATATACAGATACATAAATTCTTTTAATATTGGTATGTTAGAAGGAAATATTGATGAAGTAGATAAAAAGGTAAATCGATTAAAAAGATATTTTAATGACATAGAACAAATGATAACAACAGAAACATATGAAATCAATAATGAGGTTGATCAAAAGACTTTAGCATTAAGTGAAAGAATTGATACAGCTCAATGGAACTAAAGACTATTTCAATTAGGGATGTACCTCTATAATTTAATTTTTTTCTTCACCCGTCTAAATCGGTGATATATAAATCGTAAGTCATTTTCATATCCCTTATCGTGTTTTCATCATATTTAATTTGCTCTTGTTATCCTCTGCTTTATTTGGTTATACCGGTTAATATATCTTATTTTGTATCCATGACAAAGTATTAGTGCTAGCAACCTCTTTGGTGTTCAACGTATTAATTCCGGTGGTAAAATCATTCAGTGGCTTTTTAAATCTCTTCATAGTTTTTTTAACTTCTTTGTTTAAGTCACTCTCTAATGCATATATTCCTGAATTTAATCTTTCTTCAGTTGGTTGTAAATATTGTTGAATGTTTGATGTTTCTCCTCGTCTTTCATTTACAATAAGTATTGTTTGTGTTGTATTAGATAACGTATTAAATCTGTTGAACAATTCATGTGCATCTAAATTCTTGTTCTTGTTGTCTTCCATCTGTTTTTGGAAATCAAAACTTTGAGTGTTTTTTATTTTCATTACCACTCTGTATAATATATTTTATCGTCTATTTCTTTTCTCTGTGTTTTAATATCTTTTATAATTATTATTCTCGAAAGTCTTACTTATTTGAGCACCAATACGTGTATTTACAAATTGTTGTGTATCATCGTCAATTGATTTTACTAGATACTTTAAACCAGTAATACGGTGATTATTCATGTGTAAATCATTGTTTGTTTTTTAACCTATACTTGCTTTTCGTTTCACTTTTTCTTACACTGATTTAAGTCGTATTTCGCTTGGACCTGTTAATGATATTTTACCTATTGTGGTATTTACTTGACAAGCTAATCATGATATTTAAATACAGTAGCGGATTCATTGAAGATTTAGAGGACATGCATTTAGGGCTCTGGCTCCGTCCCTTCACTTCAGCTATTTCATTCATAGTAATTTTGTTTGTCTTTGATACCCCATTTTGTATTTAGATATCCCCCCCCCCCAAACTCATTATATTTCCTATGGATCCAAACAGCTTATACTGACAACTATTGATGCCATCAAAAACATTGACAGTGTTAAACAAGGAAGGTATATACATTTTACTGGGCATAATGCACATATACATCCTATAAATCATATTATAAAAGTAGGTTACAGTGACTTTAGTTTGACCTGATGTTTTAACACTTTTACATATGGATCAGTATTATTTGATTATTATGAATGTCTGATCAAAATAAACATAAAGACCTGGAAACAACTTTTCTATAAAGTATGAAACTGGGTTACAGTGATATATTAGTATTTTGTTTTATATTGTTATACAGATCAAAATCCTTCCAGATACTTTGCTTCATTACTTAATTCTTGTGTTTTAGAAAATGAGCAACAGTTACTAGTAGTTATTATTATATATCAATATCTCTGAATGGACATTTACTTTAGACCTCCCACACAATTCCTCTATAGAGGCTAATGTGGTAACTACAGTTAAGAACTGCAAAATCTGATTCAGCATGACATTATTAAACATTATTAAGTCAGCGATAAAAGAAAAATAACAAAAACCAATTTTTATTTCAGTTTAACATAAGAAGTAATTTATAATTGTGAAGTTCATCATCAAATTGTGCACTTGGTACAACGCAGAACAGTGTCTGGGTCATTTAATGTATGTTGGGGTTCAGGATATAAATATTTGCTTCAGGAAAGCACATGCATATGCACAGATTGCCCCATGGTGGTTCTTCACGCTCTGACTTATCCCTGGGTTATACCATAGAAAACAATAGACATATAGTAAAAACGGTCTCACAGATAACCTCTGTCAAATAATAAACGGGCCTAAATCAGCCAAATTATCACGGTTCCATCAGATTTAAGATTAAATCAACGTTTATTAAGCAGCGAGAGGACTTTTTTCTACTTTCCTACGGTGACTACTTAACAGAGGTTAGCTGTACATAATTGCAGAAAATATGAAGGAAAAGTTTTACCTTTAAGTGATTTTTAAGATTATTACAAAGTAGAAAAGTTTAAACTGTGTACCAGTCTAGTTAATGAATTTAGTTAGTATTTGCATCATCAAATACAAATGATGTGCAACAAGTTGTGTCATTACAATAATGAATACAGTCAGACTTTCTTTTACCTGATGTAAAATATCCCCATTATCATACCGCCTAAGCTGTCAGAAAATTAGATTCAACTCAGAATTACTTTCAGTTCTCCATTCTCATTCACAAACTGTATAAAAGTGATAGAAACGAGAAAGTGATGTTGATTATATTGAACTATATATTGAAAAGTATGCAGTATGGTTCACACAAGTTTACCTTCTATGTGTATAACCTATAAAGCTCATTCGAATGTCCTTCTTTTCATATTAATGTTGGAACATATTTCGGATTCTTGTCTTACAGTGAGTCATACAGCAGCTTTACCAGAGTTTTACCTTTTAAACTTTGAAAAAGCATAAATGGATCAAATATTGGACATTCATGCTGTGAGAATTGTACAAGATGGTCACTACAACATGCAGTGAATATTGGTCAAGTTGGCTACTACAACATACAGTAGTTCAGCTATTTGTTACAACTGTAATCCTTGCTCATACAGTGGACAGCTATATATTATAATATTCACATTTAGTGTGCATGAAACCTTGGTAATTGTGACATTTTAGAGATACATGTTTGTTGTTGTTGTTGTTTTTGTAAAGTATCTTATAAATTGATTTTCATTAACTTGCCAACAAAACTGAACAAAGAAAACAAAATTATAAACTCAATGAAGCATAAAATTATGCATGTACAGTGATCGTTTGCGAATAATGTTTAGCAACAGTGAAGTTTTATCTTCGACAAAATATGGATTGATCGGCAATATAGTTTAGCATTAGATTCTGACATAAACAAAGAACTTAGCAAATGTCTGTGAAGCATATAAATTAGGTTACGGTGACAGAGTTAGTATTTGATATTGAGATAAAGATTAGATCTGTCCACATATTTAAGTACACCGCTTAAAGTAACCACAGATAGATCCATACCAATATCTCTGAATGGATGGTTAAAGTAGACTTCTCAGAGATTCTAATGTTGCAACTTCGTTCAAGGCTTCTTAGTAAATTCATCATGACATATTCAAAACTCCAAAACTTACAATTACTTTTCACATCATGAGACAAGATTTCATTGGATTCACTTTTGTCTGCCTTTTAAATTACATCAGAGATATGCAAAACTAATAATGTTTAAAACATACCACACAATCATTGTACTGTATATATTGGAAGAAAGAAATCCTCAGTCTGAAGCAATTTATACACAAACTATACTCAATGTTGTAAAACATTGATGCTCTTGATCTCCCTTTAAACTCAGTTTCGTTTAATTATCCCACATATTTTATAGAAGTGTGATATTAATTTCTAAAATTCTACGTTCACACAGCTAGAAAATTTAAACTCCGATCAATGATAGTGCAAACAGTGATAATTATGCACTTCTGGAATTTATTTCATTTAGTGGCCTGACACTATGGGTCATGAAACCTGATACTGTTTAGATCCCCACTCTGTTTCTAGGCCTGGTACCATGTGTCATGAAACTGATACTGTTTAGATCCACACTCTGTTTCTCAGCCTGACACTATGGGTCATGAAACCTGATAATGTTTACATCTCCACTCTGTTTCTAGGCCTGACACTATGGGTCATGAAACCTTATGCTGTTTAGATCCCCGCTCTGTTTATCAGTCTGGCAATATGGATCATGAACCCTGATATTGTTTAGATCTCCACTCTGTTTCTCGGCCTGAGACTATGCATCATGAAACCTGATACTGTTTAGATTCCCACTCTGTTTCTCGGCCTGACACTATGGGTCATGAAACCTTATGCTGTTTAGATCCCCGCACTGTTTCTCAGCCTGGCAATATGGATCATGAACCCTGATATTGTTTAGATCTCCACTCTGTTTCTCGGCCTGACACTATGGGTCATGAAACCTGACACTGTTTAGATCCCCACTCTGTCTCCATTTACATAGTTAAAGAGCATGACAAGATACTTTTGTTTCATTTAACAATGATTTGGAAAAAAAGTGTTTTGCCAAATTTAGTTCATGGTGGTTTGCTACCATCTTGACTTGGCCCCTTGGTCGTATCTGTGAAAGTGTTGGAATTTCCATCCCAAGCCATATACATGTATTCAGTTGCGGAATTAAAAGATGGATCAACATTTGATCTGTGGGTATTTTTTCATACCCTGGAGACTTAGCTTCTGGGTAACAACTTGAAACTATTAAGATCACCAGCTTATCAGCAAGGAAAATATGTACAAGTTGTATGGGCCTAACAAGAGGAATTCATATAAGTGACCAATGTATGCACCAGGCAGTATTTCCTGATCCTGTGTCATGTCTTGGAAACTATACGATACCCACTCCTTTGAATTTATACATAAATAGATTATAGCTTAGAAACGATAAATTACACTAAATCACAAAAACACACTACTTAAAACATTTTTACTTAAAAAAACCCTCTTGGAACTTATGGAGGCGTATGCATGATCATACAAACGTTTATTTTCATACAACGAAGATAAACAAATGCACAATATATATATATATATATATATATATATATATGTGTGTGTGTGTGTGTGTGTGTGTCTTATTAAGTAGCTTATTGTTATACCACCATACATGCAATATCTCCCTGATGATCGGGGAGACTCATTGTTTTACACTCTATAGTTTACCCCCAGAAAGTGAGATAAGATGGAAATCTCCATGAAGCTAATCAACAATTTTCCAGCGTATATACATTTATTTAACGTTTTGAAATGAAGTCACAATCTCCCTGAAAGCTGTTCCAGCAGTATCACAAATATGGCTCATGTTATAGCTGTTTCCATTTATGTATAACACAGCATAATTTCAATCTACATTCCCTTCTGTTTGATAGTCTCACATGGAAAAAACACAGAAAGCAATGTTTAAAAATACAGCAACTCTATATAAACTGTATATGAGGTTTTATTTATTCTTTTCGTCACTTGATCGGATAAATAGTAACCGAAGCCAAGTATAGAGTCAAATAGTTCCACATTCAGATCTGTTTAATCAAGCATCTACTTAAAGAAATACCAATAATTACATAATCTCGTAGAGACATGATTACTCCATAATAATTTACTTCGTAATTTCTTCCTTCTGTTCCAATGTCTGTTGGAAACCCTGTTGATCTATTACGATCAAAGGTATGGCTGATGGTTACATGAAATAAGTTATGACTTGAGACTGTCGTTCCAGTGACGCATTTGGTATTTCTATCACAAGTAGGTTGGCCATCTGTTGGAAGGACCACATTTTTCTATAAGGAGTCAGGATCGAATATTTCGTGAAAGAAACAGAATCAAGCTTCTTATTATATCACAGATGGCAGGAATTTGAAGTCAGTTTATCCTGTCCACCGCTGTTTGGATCTTAAGAATGTGGAACCCAGATCCAGTTATCTGAGGTATAGTCCCGTACAAAGACACATGTATGAGGTATAGTCCAGACAAAGGCAATTATATGAGGCATAGTCCCATGCAAAGACACCTGTATGAGGTATAGTCCCATACAAAGACACCTGTATGAGGTATAGTCCCATACAAAGACACCTGTATGAGGCATAGTCACGTACAATGGCACCTGTATGAGGTATAGTCCCATACAAAGACACCTGTATGAGGTATAGTCCCATACAAAGACACCTGTATGATGTATAGTTCCATACAAAGACACCTGTATGACGTATAGTCCCATACAATGGCACCTGTATGAGGTAAAGTCCCGTACAATGGTACATGTAAAAAATAAATTGTAAAACAATCAATAAAACTACAAATCTTTGTCTCAAATAAACTTGTCTGTTCCTGTACTTTTACACTGCCACTGGGTTATGGATTGCATTGCAATAATTCCCAATGCGTAGGACTCGCACTGTGCTTCATAATGTCATTACGGTAAATACGAGGAGCACACATCAGTCTGCTACAGGATGGTCGGGGTGAAATGTGGGAATATTAAACTTGTAATGAAACGGATATTTTTAGTTGGGTCCAAGTAATTCAAAATCGATGAGAAAAAAAGAGGTTGGCGACATTTTGTTACGCTAGACGTAGTTAAATATCTCTCCCTAAATAAGGAACATGACATCTCCAAGCATAGGAAACGGTACCCTGTCGCCAACGTCAATTAAAAGAATACCGTATATGCTCGCTTTTCAGTCGAGTCCAACTGCAAACAACATAGACCCAAATCTGCCGTCGCATAATCAGTCGGAAGATCAGTGTCTATGGTGTTTGTTCTACTGATTACTCCTAACAATGATTTCCCCATGGTGTTGAATGGTTTTCGTTGACTTTTTCATTTGCTTTGAAGATACTGTTGGTGTGGTTAATCAAATTATATAAACATTCTCTCTTGGATAAGAGAAAGAAGCCACAGTTACACCATAGTACGTCTAAGCACTAATAGATTTCACAGAGCTATGTAATTGCGAAGAAGAAACGATCTAATGATCACGCTATTTAGAGCTGCGCAGTTAGCTTTGATTAAACCCTAGCTAATTGTCACGAATCTTTTTTCTCCATAAGCAAGTGCACGAGAAAGGTTTTAACGTAGAAAACCCTGTTGAATAGAGGCATAGGTAAAATGACCTTATCCTGGTCGTTGTAATATCGCTTTAACATATTTTCTCAAAGTTCACGTGATAAGAGAATTATTATCATGCAGAAATATAACGATAATTCATAAACTTACCAACTAAAAGATATATAGAATTCCTTATCCCTCTTTCATAACAACAAGAGAAAATATATACTCATTCCAGCTTCTCGATTGTCCAGATAAAACGAAGTTGTGTGTACTCGTTCTTCTCCTCTTATCTCTTCCATTAAACTTTATTTGCCCTAGCAATGTCTTTATTTAGAGGATCAACCACCGTCTCGATGTCTCGTTAGTAGGTATTGAACGTGTTCCCGAAGAAGACAACTAGAACTATGATACTTGTAGCTGTATCCATGATTAACGTTATATAGTAGTTACAAGACAGGAACAGATTCATTTCCATAAAATGATGTCAATGTATTTGAGAGTGGAGGTCTCTTCACACAATCTTGCCGTATAGCGCAAGGATGTATGGGCCTTGAGGAATGTTCTTTAAAAGCAGAACTACATTTTTTCAAGACCTAATGCTTTTATATAGATCCCCTCTCGTGAGATTCTATTTAAGATATTATTCTCTCCTCAAGGAAATATACGTTCAGAATACATGCATATGCCTGTAAGTATATTTCCGAGGGTAAACATATTTTAGTCTGCAAGTTGCACAATTTTTGTCTATAAGACGTTCCTCTCCTTCGTTTTTGAAACAGCGAGGTGATTTTGCATTTCACTTAATATGTTGTATACAATAGATTATGGCACCGTTTTTGAAAACAATAGGTGTCATTTGAAGTGACAGATGATGCACATCTTTTTACCACTCTATATTGCCCTCAGTGTCTCTCAAGTGGCAGAAGATGCACATCTTTTTACCACTCTATATTGCCCTCAGTGTCTCTCAAGTGGCAGAGGATGCACATCACTTTACCACTCTATATTGCCTTCAGTGTCTCTCAAGTGGCAGAGGATGCACATCATTTTACCACTCTATATTGCCCTCAGTGTCTCTCATGTGACAGATGATGCACATCATTTTACCACTCTATATTGCCCTCAGTGTGTCTCATGTGACAGATGATGCACATCATTTTACCACTCTATATTGCCCTCAGTGTCTCTCATGTGACAGATGATGCACATTATTTTACTACTCTAAATTATTGCCCTCAGTGTCTCTCAAGATCAGCTAGACAGATTTATTTCAGCACATTGCAAATGGGCAAAGTGCTAGAGTTTCTGGAAGTCACAGCCATGTAAAGAAAACAAGGTCTGACAATGACACCATCAGCTGATGATACAAGTTACATTGGAACCAAATGTAGTAAGTATACAAAAAATTTCAATGGAGCAGATTGATTTTAAGAAATGTTTTCCAACAAACGTCGCGTGAAAAAAGCCATAACATATTTGTATTGATTTATAAAACCTACGTACCGCATTTTTATCATCATCTTCCTCAACATTGTAAGGAGAAATTCGTGTCATTGGATTTCAATTTATATTCATTTTAGTGTTGTCGTTTCTTCACTCCACGTAATCGAAATTTGTCAGAGAGTGCGTTCATGATGATTGGCTAAAGGCAGGTTTTTCATCCCGTGGTTTCTCGTTTCTTTTAATCTGATTGCATTCTGTTCACGTCTCTCAGCTATTATGTCAATTCTAAATAGAATTAATGCTTATTAGCTGTAATGCGCCTCAGTCAAGCTTCGTCAGGGAGAACGTGCTATTTTCCCCATAAGATCACTAGGACAGAATTACCATGCTCCCGCCTAAGTGCTACCATGTAACTATGTTTGCCAGTGTTTCAAGCTGTAATCGTTAATTTAAAGTGGTAGATATAATACGGGTAGTTTCCAGGTGTAGATAGAGTAGAATTAGTTTCCAGATGTAGATAGAATAGGATTAGTTTCCAGGTGTAGATAGAATAGGATTAGTTTCCAGGTGTAGATAGAGTAGGATTAGTTTCCAGGTGTAGATATAATAGGATTAGTTTCCAGGTGTAGATAGAATAGGATTAGTTTCCAGGTGTAGATAGAATAGGATTAGTTTCCAGGTGTATATAGAATAGGATTAGTTTCCAGGTGTAGATAGAATAGGATTAGTTTCCAGGTGTAGATAGAATAGGATTAGTTTCCAGGTGTAGATAGAATAGGATTAGTTTCCAGGTGTAGATAGAATAGGATTAGTTTCCAGGTATAGATAGAATAGGATTAGTTTCCATTACGAAAACCTATTTTACTTAGATAAAGATTGAGTCTCGCCTTGCGATTTTGATAAAACAAAAATAATTTGGCGTGAATTTACCCGTCAATCAAAAATATTGTACATTATATGGCCATGACATTAATTAATTCAATATTACAATATTGGCTACCAAAATGTGTTGCCGCGTGCCGTCACAAATGTTTAATATTTTAAAAACTCAAACAAGATATCAGGCATATTGTTTGGCTATTTTTGTTGAACTTGTATAAAAAAAAATATGTACTGCTGTCTTGGTAGTTTTATATCTTTGACCTTTTGTAAAATCATTGATATTTCCATTGCAAGTTTCAATAAAATATTTTGTGTTGTTGTATCCAATAAACTGCTTAAAACTTCATTCACATTGCCATAATTAAAGTTTCTGAAAACAAACACCGACAACGGACTGGTAAGAAAAGCACGACATGTAAAAATCGAAGAAAAAAACACAAAAACAGTCTGATATTAAAATAGTAAGATAATTTAATTCACTACAAAACATTTGTTGCCAATCATCAGTTACTTTTTTATGCGTATGATACGCTTAGGAATAACACTGGTAAAAAAATATCAGAAAATCTACTGTATAGCCGCCTTTTCAAATCAATCGATTCCATATAAAAAGTATTACGACCTTTTCTGGCAATATACTGACAATGAAACTATTCATAAACTTTAGTTTGGCATGGAGACTAAAGGTAAATTTAGAAGATGTTCTTTTTAAAGATCCATAATATTACCAGTGCGATATGAGCTTATTATTGGTTGTAAGCTTGTTTTGGTTGTAGTTGTCAAGTTTCTGTATACAGAATTTGATTGGTTGCTTTTAGTACGGACACTGTTTTAAACTACATGTAGTATATCCAACTACTGAGCCACTTCGACATTTTGACCTTTGTTTGGTAAAAGAATTCACCGAAAGAACATTTTACTGCATTGAATGTCAGCTAAGGCATATATTGTGCTAAATGTAAAATTATAGCTAGAGTGTTTGTAAATATATATTCCCTCCCTTCGTCCCACACTCTCCAACCTATGATCAAGTCAAGTCCCATTGGCAAGGATAGACCCAGGGGCCAATTTTAGGTGCCTATCTGAATTCGTCTTTTGATGCCCATTAAGAGCACACACACACACACACACACACACACACACACACACACACACACACACATATATATATATATATATATATATATATATATATATATATATATATATATATATATATATATATGTATACCAAACAGTGAAGAATGCGCCTATCCCTGGACACATTACATGTATTACATGTTAGGATATATTATTATATGAAAGACACCAATATAATCTAGCAGGTTAGAGAGTTATAATTCCTTTCAAGCAGGAATCAAACCCATGGCGCAAGTAACGGCAACTATCGCCTAGCCTTCATATGCACCAGCGTCCCAAGGCGATATCGAACTCAGTCCTGCTACTAACAAAAAAAGTTGTAGATTTTGTTCAAAGTAGATCCTACAATTATAGGGCCATTTCATGCGATGCCTGCCAAAAATGGAATCATTCCAGTGATGTGGGTATCGACAAAAAAGAGTACGACAAATTAATATCAGACGAAAACGATTTATTTTGCCCAAACTGTACACCAGAGTGTGGCCTTTCTAATGGGTAGGTCCTCAATTCGCACAAGGCTGTGCAATGTGACTCATGCAACCTTTGGATCCACAACGACTGCTCATATATAGGTAATTTAAAATATAATAATATTCAAGCGACTTTGTACTTGGATATGTCCTAAATGTGAAATTCTAAATTTGTTCTGATTCCTTTTTTGAAAGAAAGAAAGAAAAAAAAATACCATTCAAACTAAAAATACTTAAATAGGGAAGGGAGTAGTAACACCTCATACGAACCCAAATATAACAACATTAATCTGAACACAACAAATTCTAAAGTTTGTATCAATGAACAATAATAGCATTATGGGTAAGAAATTGGTTTTACTTTCTTTTATAGATGTTGAAAAACCAGACACCATGGCTATTGAAGAAACTAAAATTGAAAACTCAGTCACCAAGTCGGAGTTATTTCCAGAGGAATGTAATTTTAATGTATTATGAATAATATAACTTTACCTGGTGGAGGGGTATTATTGCTGGCACATAAAGGTCTTACACAGATGTCTGAAGCCGAATTGGTCAATGAAGCAGAATATGTTTGGGCCAAAATCGTAGAGCATTGATCATCCCACTACATAGGTAGTTGGTACAGATGACCTAACAGTCACTGTGACGATATTCTTTCACTAAGATAACAGCTTGAGAAGATACAATCTGATAAGAACGAACATAAAGCCCATGTACATGCTATGGGAGATTGTAATTATAATAACATTGACTGGACAAATAGAACATGCAAACTTGGGAATACGCATATGAACTCAGAGGGCCAGTTACTGATTGATATTGTGAATGACTTCGCTTAGAACAAATAGTCGACTTTCCAACTCGTGATAGAATATATTAGATATCGTCTTGACCTCATTACCAGGAAAATTCTCATACATTCATTCCCCTGACGGGTTTAGTGACCATGATGTTATAGCTTCTACCCTATCTATACAAGTACATTTATCACCCAAAAAACAAAACTTTCGAAAAATGTATTTGTTTAGCAAAGGAAATTTTGATGCAGTGAGATCTGAAGCCAGTACCTTTGCAAAATTCCAATATTTAAACGGTCTTGAAAACAAAATGGATATTGAAGTAAACTGGAAAATTATATAATCTTTTCTAAGTACTACAGTTGAAAAAAATGTTCCTTAGAAATTGAGTAGATCAGTTGTGTCGATGCCCTAGATTACAATCAAAATTAGAAAATTAGTTCGGAGAAGAAACAAAACTCATGCTCAAGTGAAATGTAATGGCAGTGAATAAATTAAGAACACAATGAAAACATTAAAGAAAGAAAATGTTCAAAATTCAGATAACAACTACGTCAACAACATGATTGGAAACCTAACCTCAGATTTGAAATCATTCTTGAAATACAGCAACAGCCAGAAAAAAATATCCTCAGGGCATTCCTGAATACCCAGTTCTGCAGTGTTTTTTTCCCCACTTCAGTGGCATCGCTTCACCATGTGTATTTCCAAAAGTACCAAAAATAAATTATATAGTAGTAACATGTTTAAGAGTTAAAACGTTGCTACATGGTTTAAACCCTTGTGGTCCTGATGATATACGTCCAAAATTACTTAAGGAACTATCTTCAGAGTTAGAATCAGTGCTTACACACCTCTTTCAACAATCTTTGGACATTTGCAACCTCTCAAAGGATTGGTCTATAGCAAATATGTGCCCACTATGCAAAAAACGTGATCGCACAATGGCCAGCAATTACCGTCCAATCTCACTCACCAGTGTTCTTTGTAAAGTTCGTGAGCATATTGTCTGTTCTAACAAAATGAAGCACTTAGATAACTTTTCTATCATATCTGATATGCAACATGCCTTCTGGAAATTACACAACTGCGAAACACAACTGCATTGTGTTATTGATGATTGGGCTAAACATTTAGATATAGGTGACCAAGTAGATATTTGTGTACAAGACTTTGTAAAAGATTTTGACACTGCCCCCCTGCACTCCACCCCAACAGGAATTGTTAAAGAGTAAATTATTTCATTATGGTATTGCAGGCAAAACTCTACTCTTTTAATGTTTTTGTGTGTGGTAAATGGTTCTAAATCTGGTTGGTCGAAAGTAGATTCTGGTGTAGCTCAAGGCACAGTACTTGGACTATTGCTTTTCTCCTTGCACATCAATGACATCATGATTGACAGTGATTCGGAATTTCGCCTCTTTGTAGATGACTGTGTATGCTACAGATCAATCAAAACTCAGCAGGATAACAAGATACTACAAAATGACATCAATAAACTAAGACAGTGGGCACGAAAATGGGGCATACAATTCCAACCTAAAAAATGCAACATGATGCAAATGACAAGAAAGAAATGCCATTAAACCAGTATGTCGTATTTATTGGAAGAAATTTCTTTAGAAAACCTCAACCAAATAAAATATTTATGGGTTACACTTATTAACGATCTGAAATGGAACCATCAAATTCAAGAATTATGCACCAAAGTATTTTAGGCCTATTAAGACGTAACTTATCATCTTGACCACAAAATGCGAAAGAATAACCTTTCAAGGGTTTAGTTAGTCATATTTTATAATATGCTTGTATAGTTTGGGATCCGCATTCCCAGGTTTACAGGATTAAAATAAAAAACAAATTTTAAAAACCAAGCAGCCAGTTTTGCTACAATTATTACTATACACTAGGAAGTATGACCTCAATATTCAATAAGTTGTCTTGGAAACCATTAAACCAACGTAGACTGAAAAATAGATTTTTTGTTTTTCCACAAAGTTTTTAAAAAACAAAGCAAAAATACACTGCTACAATTTAATCAAACCAAAAAGAACCAATATAAATCAACATGAATATACTTATGTGATACCATACACACTAGCTGATAGCTACAAATGTAGCCTTTTCCCTAAAACAAACAAAGCAAAAATACACTGCTACAATTTAATCAAACCAAAAAGAACCAATATAAATCAACATGAATATACTTATCTGATACCATACACACTAATTGATAGCTACAAATGTAGCCTTTTCCCTAAAACAATCAAAGATTGGATTTCCTTACCACAAATATTAATCACAACTGCTGAATCTTAAGAAAAACAAATTGATAACTTTTCAAAATTAGTATGGACACATTTTTTTAAAAATAACTTTTTGTTGTAAAGATTGACGCTCCGCCGTGCGGTAATGTCATTGAGATGTAGCTCCAAACTAATCAAGATCAAGAAGAGATAACTGATGTATTGCAATCAGGAAAATAGGAAAATATCAAGGCTTAATGTGGTTTTATTTTACCAGAATATCAAATGTTTTGACATTTGTATAGCTTAACTGATCTAACTTGACTCTAATGTTTATCAAAATATATTTATGGGAACACGGATCGTTCAATCAAATTTCTTATATTTGTCAGCTATTGTTTGCGTCTCCACTAATACGTATGAATTATTTAGCATTTTGAAACAAAAACCGCGGTATCAGGTTGTCAATCCAGTAATGTCATTCAAGTTGAACAGTTTGACATTAGAAATTTATTCTAATTTTGTAAAAACGGACAGAGAAAAATGTGCTTGTGTTTCCTAACCTTTAAAGTTTAGTAGAGTTAGCTTTCTATATGGGATATTATTACTTTTAATATTTTATGAAATTGGCTATTTGTAATATAGGTCTTGTGACTTTCAGAAAGTATTATAATGTTATCTCATTGGAAGCATGCTATGATATAATGTATCTGTCCTTAATCTACTATATCGTAATGTACCGTATTATTCTCCCTACTTTCACCAAAGATCAATTAACATCATTTGAATTTACAGAGTATATGTATGTTAATTTGCTCATACAAATCAAATTCAAATAATCAATACAATCTCATGCTACAATCAGAGCCAATGCAAATGTGTGATACATCACTTTAGAATGGTCTACCTCTTAAAAATTTAAATAAAACACTTGAAAATACATAACACATAAAATGGTGCAACTTTATTTTTATGGGGAGTCGAGAGAAGATTGCATAAGTTTGGCTTGATCGATCAGTATGCCAAGTAAGATAAATGAATCTTAGTATGTATTTTGTAGACTGACTTTGTTTACCAGTATAAAACTATTACATTTAGGGCCTTTAGGCTGCGAGCAGTTATATATACAGTTGCACATCTAACTGATTCACGGAGATACGAAGCATTGTTGTGTTTCCGTTATTTAGAGCAAATAAGTTTACAAGTAAACTTGATATACCTACGCAAACTAAGGGAAATAAAATATATTTGTGTATATTATGAAGGATATTAGCAGACAGAATATTTATCAAATATATGTGTGTAAGACAATCATTAATCATCAAACCATCGAGTAAATTTTTGTTCGATACAGATCAATAATTAAAGACTTTTGAACATACAACCATCACAGAAAAGTATCCACCATTTAACACAAGAAATAATTGGCAGTCTTGATATGAAAAGCAAAAGCTAAGATACGAAAAGATAAAATTAATTTACGAAATCAACATAAAGAACAGTAAGTGCTTGCACGAAAAAAGTGGAGCTTCTAATAACCATTCATAGTCACTGGACAATTCTAGTCACATAAATACTTAATAATAAAGGCTAATTCAATATTAATCATCTATGGTATTAGTGAAGTCGATTGGCTGTCCATCTGAACTCGCTGAATGTCTATATTTATTTATACAATGTATGCAATGTATGCATGGTTTTCAAATCCTTCCAAACAACTTCCTGTACTACAATGTATACAATATACGCATGGTTTTCAAATCCTCCATACAACTTCCTGTAATAAAATGTATACAATGTACACATGGTTTTCAGATCCTT
The DNA here is from genome assembly GCA_029931535.1 of Margaritifera margaritifera. Lineage (NCBI taxonomy): Eukaryota > Metazoa > Mollusca > Bivalvia > Unionida > Margaritiferidae > Margaritifera > Margaritifera margaritifera. The sequence goes on along the minus strand of JAQPZY010001489.1, from coordinate 1,833,262 downwards.
CCACACAACTTCATGTAATACAATGTATACAATGTATGCATGGTTTTCAGATCCTTCCATACAACTTCATGTAATACAATGTATACAATGTATGCATGGTTTTCAAATCCTTCCATACAACTTCATGTAATACAATGTATACAATGTATGCATGGTTTTCAAATCCTTCCATACAACTTCCTGTAAACAAAATGAAACAAAGAAAGGTACTTCATGCACCCAAGGAGAGATGCCAACCCTTTCTTTTTGTCACCAAAAGGTACCAAAAATTGTACATAAAATGTCTACTTTTATTCCAAACTTCTTTACCTTATTGCAGTTTGCAGTTTTAATTACTCGTGCACCTTTACTGATGTAAACTAAAGTGAATATAGGTATTTTAACAATGTTTCAGTGATTTAGAATAGCATATGAGCAGCAGCATTTATTTTTACTTTTAAATGATTAAAGTTTGTCACCAGAAATTTCTGTTATCTCAATTATATATTGCTGGTTCACTAAATAAGAAGTGTAGATTTGGCGTCTTTGATTACCCATTTATACTATTTGATTACCCATTTATACTATTACCCATTTATACTATTTAATTACCCATTTATACTATTTGATTACCCATTTATACCTTCTTTTGTATACTTTTTTAAAAAAAGAATTATTACAGATTACAGTAGTGACTTTAATTTCACTCAGTTTTTCAGGTTCAAGTTAAAGGTATTTTAAAAATAAAAATACACACTCACATTTTCACCATCCTTTGTAATTAGTATAGAGAACTGTATTAGTTATCTACCATAATAAATTATCTGTATTTTTTAAAAGTGTCTCAATTTTTCATACTATTATTTATGTGACATTTATAAATTCATATTGACATAAACATATAGTAGTTTTTCTACCATTGTACATTATTTTCATAAATGAACTTACAGTACAAAGAAACAATTATCTTTTCTACTATCTTTCTTATGTACTCAATCTCTTAAATCAGGAAGGTTTCAAAGATTAAGCAATATACATGTCCATCTGTTTATTGGTGCGTAATAAGTTTGTTGGTGAATTCACATACATGATTGATTATTGTTTAAATTTCTTTTGACGTTCTTGAATACCAAATACTTGTTGAAGTATTTTGTTCTCTATTCCATTTGATACATGTATTTTATGTAATACAAAATGCACAATTGATAGTGTAAGATATGAATCTCCTAAAATACAGATGCCACTAAAGCATTAAAAGTACGTCAATGGAACCTGATTTAGCATGGATGAGTTAGTTTTCCTATAATGCATCTACATATCAGTCTTCATGATTTTATGTGTCATATGGTTTGATAAACGATTTGCATTTAAAAAAATTAACTCAGAAAATGCAAAGGTTACTAAATTTGTGAAAAGTAGTTCACAGTGACCAGCTTTTGGTATAAGTGATTGGCCTTTCGTGGAGGCATCTACATGTCAGCTTTAATGAGTGTTGATGAAATAGGGTCTTGAAGATGTCGATGATATAACAAATGACATCTAAGAAAAGACACTATTCGGTGAATTAGGTCATAGTGACCTATTTTATTATGAATAAGTTGATCTTCCTAGTGTGCATCAACATACAATGCGCCTTCGCTATAACACTATTCATGGGAGCTATAAAAGTGACCAATGTTATATGTGAGGGAGGTTTATTTTACCGATGAATGCTTCAAAAAGATTGCATCATTTAGATTTCAAGTGGATGTAGATACAAAAATACGGTTGTGAATGATGTGAAATCACATTCATAAATTGGTTATCACTTACCAAGGACTAAAAATAAATAAGTGTTTTAAATTTGGTATTATTGATGAAACAAAATTTAACTAAGACGTTGTACGTATTGTGGTCTAAGACGTTGTACGTGTTGTGTCCTAAGACGTCGTACGTGTTGTTTGAGGGGCAGCAGCTTACTGAGGGGTTTGTGGTGAGGGACCACCGCACAAGTTTACTTTATTTGTGGACACCTAGCAGCACAATGGCTGCATATGGAACTGGTTAGAGCTATAGATATGTCCCCCCCCCCATTTTCTGAATACTAAAGGGTTTTATGTTTGTAGTTTCCTTTCTCTCCCCCCCCAAAAAAAAAAAAAATTCTGGGGGGTGTAGATGGGGTTGGGGAAAGATGATACTTCCAGCATATGAGGGGGAGGGACAACCCAGCCAGCTAGCAGGCACCTACTCCCCTAGCAGGAGATGTATAACTGACCCACACACCCACATTAGCTGTATTTTAATTGTATGTTGCATCAATAATACCAAGAAGCCATCAGAATTATCATCATTATCATATATTTTATTTTCCTTCCAGCTGCATACACTTGCATTCACAAATATGCACCAGAGTTCACCCATGTTTAAGTTTATCGTAAGACTCGACATGCTAAATCTAATTAGGTTCTTGTCTAAAGTACTTTCGTCTCCGAGACGCCTTCTTAGTGGCAGCTGTATACCAAATGACACCGAGAGCAGAGCATTCGTTTCAAAGTTCTCACACTGATGCATAATCCATGTATCTGGGCCAGAAAACAAAGAATTTCTGAGTAACTCAATCCCAAGTGAAAATACAAACTGCATATCCTCACACGATCCATCCCAAATGGCAAAAAAAAAAGCTGCACAAGTCAGAATCATAATAAGACATTTCACTACCGTAGTATGATTTGCTTGCAACTTTCAAAGACGTGAGTTGTTGTCTTTACGGAAGTTAGGTCGTAATTGGGACTTAGCATCTCGTAATTAGGAGATATCAACTCGTAATTGCGAGATAGTAGCACGTAATTACAATATAGTGAACTTGTAAATACAAGGTATTGAGTCGTATTTACGAGATAATAAAAAAAGGATTTCGACATGGCACTAACAGTCTTCGTTCTATTTGCTTTTGTTGATCATCAATGAAAAACTTTGTGGCTTCTTTATACTGCTGCATTGGAAACCCTTGAAATAAACCATATCTGGCAAACGTTTAATAGTCAGTAAAATTCTTTTCTATTGTTAAACTTTCCTGGATCACTTTCTTAACTTCTTTTGAGCAGAATCAAAATTCATCCTGTGAGAATCTACTTTGAGGTTTGTTAAAGTTGTATTGACTGGCTTGTCCATGATTTTTTCCCTGGTGATGTGGTCATAAACGAAAGCAATGACATTTCTGTGCCTGGCATTAACTGATTGCAGAATTGATTCTGAAGTAATTGTATCATACTGGAGGCAAATGTAGTTTGTAGTCTTCATTACCACCGTCAATCACATCGGAGGCTTTAGCAAGTGTCATGTTAAATATGAAATTCTGAGCAAGAGCATAAGAATTCAGCGGACAATCATTTGGTAGAGTTTTAAAGTTTAATGTACACAGCGAAACTGTATCGCTTCAATACCAGTATTTCGCGCATTAGCTGCCCCTGATCGTGTCTCTTGCAATTTATCGTTTGTAACGCCCTACTGATTCCTATTTGACCAAACCTCTCACAATTTATCTTTTGTAATGCCCAAACCTCTCGCAATTTATCGTTTGTAATGCCCTTCTGATTCCTATTTGACCAAACCTCTCGCAATTTATCGTTTATAATGCCCTGCTGATTCCTATTTGACCAAACCGCAAAAGTTAACCAAAACTCTTTGTATGTCATGAAGCTAGTGTAGTCATTCAACATGAAAAGATATAGCTATGTCTTTCACAAGCATCAAAACTAAATGTTTACCACTAAATTCTCATAATTTCCTTTACCTTCATATCGAATGATATAAAGAATCTACCCGATACAATTAATATATTTGAGCTTAGCTTTGGAATTGCTATCTGTAAAGTTTGTTCAGGTTTAATGCTGCTGGGGGTGGGGGGGGGTGGGGGGGTGGGGTGATACAGTGATGTGTTAGATTGAGGTATTTAACTCCTTCCTTTTCTTACTTGTGAGGATTTGTGTATTTATCGTACGTTGCCATTTATTGTGCTTACAAAGAAACCATTGCCTACCGAAACCTCAAGGACTTTCGTCGCCAAAGGCTAGGTCATCTTTGGCAAGATCATTGAAACTTTAAGTGCGTCACACAAATACATGTGTCTAAGAGTCCACTTCGCCTTCACTTAGCCAATATAGTCTGGATTGATGAGCATACAAACTTCTAGCGCGCCGGAACACAAGTTACTTAAAATCAAAAGAACATTTCGAGGGAAGCCTTCCTTTGACGAATTTATACGTGTTTTTTTCGCTCAACCAATTTGTTGCTTTATTAAACAATTTATCTACACTGAGGAGAGAGTCTTAATATTTCTTTTTTTTTAAGTTGTCCTTACCTTTTCACCCGTAATTTTGCAAACCTACAACTTTAAATTCAAAAGGTTGTCAAAGTACTTAAATATTAGTTTTATACAGAACATGATACCACAAACAAAACCCATTTGTTCAACTTTTGTTTTACATGTTTCAAATACATTCCGTATTTCCGATACCAAAATGAAATCTACAGGTTTAATTTAGCGATTCCACATTAAAGATAATGTTTCATGCAAAAAGTGGCTGAGCGAAAAAATCATCTATATGCTCGTGAAAGGAAGGTTTCGCAAGAAACGTTCTTTTTTAAAGTTTCTTATTTCCCGGTGCGCTAGAAGTAAATATGATCTTCGATCCAGACTACCCTGTATAAGTGAAGGCGAAGTGGCCCATTAAACGCCTAATAGAGACACCAGACTATGTTGTTTAAAAAGTTTGTTGGTTTATGGACCACTGATGAGGAGAAGTTACGGAGCGCAGAGTGAAAAGGTGTCATCTTTGTTACCAATTTTGCTAACACACACTATGCAACCCAACGGCCCTTTTTCAGGGTCATCCCACCATTCTAGAAAACACACACTATGCAACTCAACGGCCTTTTTTCAGGGTCATCCCAGCATTCTAGAAAACTAACACTATGCAACTCAACGGCCTTTTTTCAGGGTCATCCCAGCATTCTAGAAAACACACACTATGCAACCCAACGGCCCTCTTTCAGGGTCATTCCAGCATTCTAGAAAACACACACTATGCAACCCAACGGCCCTCTTTCAGGATCATCCCAGCATTCTAGAAAATAGAATACTCATCGTTATTTCCATCTTCTATGTTTGTGCTTGCCTGTGTGATTATGTGTTTGTATGGACAAAGTACCCCAATTTCACTTTCCGCTTCCCCGTTTCCCTTATAAGAATGTTTGTAAGTGCGTGGGTATTTGTTGTGTAATCACTATACGCTACTCTCCATACCCCACTTATTAGATTTCTTTGTGATTTAGGATGTTGGTTTGTAATACAGAGTTTTTGTCATCATAACATATGATACATCTAGACATTAGTTTGTAAGAATGGGTGCTTTTTTGCAAGAGTCGGCACATCATCTTTACTCTCTAATTGATTTGCCTGTAACTGTCATTGTGTGATTGTCTTTAAACACAAAAAAAAAACCCACCAAAAAAAACCAGTTAACTAGAATTCATTCTTTTACTTAATAACCGAACCGAACCTTGTCGTGTTATATTAAATGTCTTATGTGTTCTTTTAAGTTTGATGGATGGACGGTTCTAGACTAGTCAGCCCGGGTTGACCGCTCTTAAAGGTAAATAAATTAGAAAAAAAATCTTTCTCTTCAAATCTAATTTTCCCTCATTTTTACTGTTGATGTTCTTTATTCAATCAGACAGATTTAAAAGTGGCTGAAGTGCAAATATTTTCAATGAAAAGTTTAGGTATTGCTGTCATGTCATTTATATGTATGTGTATATGGATGACAAAAAAATGGGGTAAATTTATTCTCACCATGATTAGTCTTTGCAATTCAAACTTTTCAGATGTATATCCTGGGTTTTGCAAAAATAAAAAAAGCATCTGTGACATATGACAGAAAATTATGCCCGAAGCTGCATAGAAATAATGACCTCTTCTCAGTTGTCTTAAATGGTTCGCAAAGTGGATTCATAATTTCCTACAACTACAAGAGTGATCAGCAAAGAAAAACGATGTCTGCGTATAATACAATGTTTAGTAAAATCCTCTTTCTATCTTACAAAGAAGTGATCAATACACCAGTCCAAGGAGATATAGAATTAGATTTCAAGTCGATTTCGTGTCACTTCATGGCGTCTAAATCTAGCCATGTGAATTACTCATTGCCGGTAGCTCAATTTTCAATTCCCAAAATCAATTTTTGACTGACATAACGAATGTTTTCTTTTAGCTTCTAATTATTTGAAAGATTGGTCTCACTACCGCTTGTGTCTTTTGTATTTTTTTTTTTTTTTTTTTTTTTTTTTTTGCGTAACTACCGTGTTGCGGATTAAAAATAGTTACGTGGAGATTTTGAAAAAGAAGCCCACATTCGAGTATTCGTTCCAGATTGTAAACATGCATTATGTTCATATGATTGTTTGGGGATTTCGGTTGTAACTATATCCTACAGTTTTAGGTACAATGTAATTAAGTCCCAGCATGACAATCATGCGATTCATCTGGTAGTGACACTGGTACGTTGACAGCAGACTTGTCACGGCTCTTATTGTCCGGTTTTACTTACTGGCCGCCCCTTGGCACTTATTGTCTGCCGGTGTGCGGTATTGTTTGTACACTTGGCGCTTACTGTCCGCCCCTTGGCGCGTAATGACTGCCGGTGTGCGACATTGTTTGTACTCTTGACGCTTATTGTCTGTCGGTGTGCGACATTGTTTGTACTCTTGACGCTTATTGTCTGTCGGTGTGCGACATTGTTTGTACTCTTGACGCTTATTGTCTGTCGGTGTGCGGTATTGTTTGTACAGTTGGCGCTTATTGACTGCCGGTGTGCGGCATTGTTTGTACACTTGGCGCTTCTTGTCCGCCGGCGTACGGTATTGTCCGTAACGTGAAGTCTATTCTCTCTACTCTCTAAAATAGGACTATATCAGTACCTTAGAAACATGACGACATGGACGTCCTATTTTACATCTCACTATTGTAGAAATAAACCCAAGTGTGCTTTGTTCTATAAATATGTACGTAAAAGTCATCGTGGCACGAGAACAATCAGCACGATTACCACTAATTACTTCTTTCCTTTAAATTGCAACTTAAAAGAGAAAAAGAGGAACCCATTTTGTATGTACTTCCAGATGACAAATCTCCAAGTGAATTCAAGCACTTGTTAAACTAATTACATTTCTTACATGTAAACAGGTATAAATCAATGCCTCTTTTTTCATTCAGATACACCGTCATTTTATTCAAAACATGATATGAATTAAGCACAACTATGATGAATTCAGCTTCCAGTACCTAGCAACAATTCATAGGTATTAGTAAGGCAGGACAGTGTTACCATTTGCGCATGCCGTAGAAATAGAAAGAAACAAACAAAATAATGACATTTCTTCCATCGAGATGTGTAGTGTGTTATAATTTAGAAGAAAGGCATGTAAATAAATGATTAGATCTATGTAGTAACCTGCATTCAGGGGAGCCCCCCCCCCCCCCCCCCCCCCCACACACACACACAGTAAATGAGCGCGAAACAACCGGATTGTTTCCTAGAGTAAGATTTAATTACAGTTAGATGGGTAAAAGAATGCCCTGGAAACGCTTACAATGCAAGAGCTTTAGGGACATCACTCCCTAGGCTCCCATTTGAGGTTCCGTCCCACAGACCCCTCTACACCCCCCCCCCCCCAACGATATTTCTGTGTCCGCCGCTGGCATTATACCTTAAGGAAATGTCACAGAAAGAGACATTCTAAATTAAGGAAACAGTTTAAATGAAGAGTTATATATTAATCATGAATATTATATCAGTATCATATTCAAAAATTGGCTTTTTTTGTAACGTTTACAAAGAACGGCTTATTTTACATTCCAATATCCATCACAAATCAATTTTGCGACTTCATTCAAATATTGTAAGCAAGATGGTTTGCAATTTTTATTTGTGCTAAGAATCTTTACATTATTTATGCCAACAACGCAAACGACAAGAGCATAAAAGCAACATCTCTTGAATATATGAAAGTCTATTCCAAATATGTATGGCCCCTGTCATCAACGTATTCTTATGGATCTTTAATCTTGTCTATTTATACGAAGTTTAGAATTGCAATACTAATGTTAAATTAATACAGTATTAGGAAAATGTAATTAGAAATATGTATATAAATAATAAAGTAAAGTGTATGTGTTATTAAAGACTTCTTGCTTATTTGCTTCTTAGTGTGAAAAAAGCACGGAGAAAATATCTCAAATTTTTATTTGTGTTTATTTATTTATTTATTTATTTATTTATTGTTATGTCAAATATACTAAAGTAAATTTCTCACTGGTTGCAGTGGTGTGAATCTCGAATAGGAGGAGGTAGTATTGATGATTTTATCATAAATACTATCCATTCTGTATGCCAAATCTTATAACTTGTTCATTTTACTGTCTTCCTTCATTCCGACATGAGGTACACAGAGTTACGAAAGAGCTGGAAGAAATAGCAGCTATAACCAATCTTACATGTAGTCCTCAAATAAGAGGAAATTACAACTATAAATGCAACGTATATGCAGAAAGAAAACTCTTGCTTACTACAGTGTCTAACACACTTACATCTAATCATAAAATATACATGCGCACACATACAAACGCATTAGATTAAAACGTACATAACATATACATGTAGGCTTAGGAGATGGGAAAGTATTGGGGTATCCAAGTTAGGTGTCTCAATTTGTTTGAGCTATAGCATAATCAGAAAGAAGAAATTTGTGTAGCGCGTTCTTAAAAGAATATAGTGTTGGTGTTTGTTTAATATCATTGAGAATGGTATTCAATTGCACTGCTGCTCAACAAAAAAAAGATGTTTTGTACAGAGTCGTTTTGAATTTAGGCAAATGAAGATTAGAGTTCGACATAGACCATAGAGTATGTGAATGGATATTGGAAGCTGGAATTAGGAGATCAATAATATATTGTGGAGCCATGTTAAAAAAGATTTATATGTCAAAATAGCCTTAAAGTGGCTTAAGTATCATATTGTATCATACTGCCTCAATTGCTAACAAAAGAATTGTAATGAGAATTATATTAAAACTCAGTCAGTGAGTCGAGATCATGTCATGATAACTTGTCATAATTATTGTCTGGCAAGATGTCTGCCGTCTACAGATGTAATGACCCTGGATATATTTTTACCCATGATGTAGCTGCTAATATGTCATAGTAAAAAGACAATTTTTGTCAATCTAGCTTTGTGGAACATTTGTGGAACAGTAAGATTCACGTTGACTTAAACCTAAATTAAACGTTGAGATATCTGATATGTCGTCCATAGTCATGACAGAAGTTTTATAATCCACCAGACGTAACCTACAAACTACTTTCTTATAGATGAACGGTGTTAGCTAGAAGTCTGAGATAAAATCAATATACCTAAAACTATCCCCCAAAACTAAAACTGTAAATAGTTTTGTATTTAAACATGTTTTAAAATTTTAAAATATATTCGACTATCAATAAAACTTATAAACAACTTAAACCTGGATATTGAAAAACAATGATTTTCATGTAAAGTCAAAGCAAATTTTGGATACTACTGAATATTAAATTACTCTCAGTAATTGCAAGCAAAAAGAGGTGTTTGGAACATGAAACTAAATTTCTTTATCTCAAGACTATTGGTATGTTTCTTGCGTCATTTAAACTGAAATAGCATATGACGTAGTTGTAATTAATTAATGAGGAATATTGCAAGTATCTATTGATTGTTTATTTGTATTGTAGACAAAGTGTCTTTCAGCTAGGCTTAAATTTACAATAAACAACATCGAATAGACTGATGTCTTGTATCTTTACATATTGATCAAAGTAATGTTATACAATGGTTAGTTTCAGTTTCGTCCAACCTTATAAAATATATCGCTACTTCATGTTCAACTTCCTGTCCTTTGGAGGTTCTTCCTTAATAAAAGCATGGTTCAATTTTGAGAAATGAATTTACGAGTAAGCCAGGTTCGAAACTAATTGTACTCTTTAATACATGACTATGAGGGTGCAGTACATGACCATAAAGGTCCTAACAATAATTTCGTCTTAATCTACAGGCAAAAATTATAGAACAGTGGCAAACATGGATGTGTTTTGCCGCTTGTTACCAGAAATACCGTTAGTCCTAAATTACCACTTAAATGTTTCGGCGATATTGCTTCAACTGTATCTAAACATGAACCCGTTTCATTTCTTTAGGTCAACCACACACCCGAAGAACAACAACTAAATGGTGAACCAATTTGGTCATAGCTTCACAACACACCCCATATCACAGCTTGAATAAAAAAGCATGGGAATGTTGCAAGTATTACGTACTCAAAATTATAGGTAAGACAAACGTCAAAATTGGACAATCATTTTAATTTACCTGGTAATATTTTGATGTGATAAGTGAGTCACAGTGACCTAATTTTCGCTGCAACTTGTTCATATGACAGCGAACAAACTGAAATGAGAATAAATTTATTAGGCCAAATTAAATGAACAAAACTGATATTGTACCTTTCATATTTTCAGATGAACAGATTAATGTAAATTTACATATTTGAAAGAAATCAAGACTCTAGTTACGGAATTATATATATATATATATATATATATATATATATATATATATATATATATATATATATATATATATATATAGACCGTTTATTAATTTTGTCTTCTTTCTGTCTTTTATTTTTATCCTTTGTTTGTTTATTTCCCCGTCATTGAAACATGTCGGATTCAAGAATTTCTCTTGGCTTTTATGTTTACTGTTTGTTGTGTGGATATAAATTGTTTCTTCCCCTGACGAAGAGCTTGTTTAGACCGAAACGTTGGGAAACTCTTTTGTATTTGCACCGTTATCAATTTTTGTGTCATTATATATATATATATATATATATATATATATATATATATATATATATATATATATATATATATATATATATATATATAATAATAATAATAATAATAATAATAATAATAATAATCCATCAATATGAAATAGGGGTTATATGCATCTTAAAAGTACTATAAGATTATCTATCAACTTTGCAGTGATGTGGTATCATTTTCGAAACCATGCCACTAGCATATGACTATTTTTGTAACAAAAATGATCTACTGCAGCTTTATTCTGGTAACTATGTCTTGGTCTCATTGAATACTCTCCAAGTAGCGCAGGTTTAGATGAGCCATACAGTCTACTGCTCATATCTTACAACATGCCAAGGGGATTTAAAAGTGACCAATCAGGTTAGTATGTACACATGGAGCAAAACTATGGATATATCATGAAAATGGAAATCTACGATGAGCAAAACGCATCCAATAATGTGTGTGGGTTCTTCATTACACAGTCCTGGGAGAAAAACAAAAAGGAATTAAAGTTTTGATACAAGATATTACACCAAAACTAGGAAGAAGAAATTACCAATGTTATTACTGACGTGATTTATGCTGAGCCACCTACAATAACCTTTTTTTCATTTTTAAAAACCAAAAGCCTAGTCCTCCACCTCCACGTGACCAAAATAAATTAATAACAACCATGATCCCAAGGTCAGTACCAAATCTTTTTTTTTTTTAAATAAACACCATACCCTACACAATCAATGTTTTGACCATATGCGTCCTAGACTAGCCACAAGACATCTTTTTTTTCATTTTGCACAAACCAACACCCTACCACCCACCCAACGAGACAAAAATAAATTAATAGCAACAATGAACCCATGGACACTACCAAGTCATTTTGTATTCTCCAGAAACCAACAACCACAGGGAAAACACAAAATGTTATCTGTATGCATCATAGTTCAGGCGACCACAATATATTTATACCCCTCCCCCCCCCCCCGACAAAAAACAAAAACAAAAACAAAAAACAAAAACAAAAGAACAAAAGAAGTAGAATAAATGATTAATAGACTAATACAAGAGGTTATAACTTACCACGAGCGAAACGAGTTAGACTGATTTCCTCCTGTCAGTCTTTGATTTCAAATTCGGTTCGCTTAATTTATAAGCTAGGATAACATATATCTATTTAATTATAAATGCCTGCCACCGATTATTTTATATTTTCAAATTTATAACATTTACAAAAATAAAATAAAATTTCAAACTTGAAATAAATATATAATGGACTTACAAATTAGAAAACTTACAAGCAGTACATCTTACCCATGCTCATCAACTCATTAGCACATTAAATTGATTAATTAGGGTTATCCAAGTTAACACAGCAAATAAAGTAAACGAGATGAAAATATATTGCACAGAAAATAACTATTTTACATACAGACCATTAATTGTTTTGGACAAAATTCACATTAAAATTTGATAATAACTATGCAATGAACAGATAAAGCGCACAGTGTGTTATGAAATTTTGGCAAAATCATTTAAACTGGGCAGTATGGATGGCAACGTCAAGACCTTTAATATCTTATTGAAATTCATCAGATAAAAGTATAACAGAGTTGGTAATATCAATATATAGGATTCAAATCTATTTTCAGATACGAAAACTATTGTCAGGATGTAAAATACCATTACCTGATGAACAAGCTTTTAATCCAACCAACAATAGTATAGATCTAAAACAATTTAACATAATCTGCAATAAGTTTAATATTTCTCCTAATAGGGATTGAAGATATATAATGGGAAAGAATAATTGATTGATAATGGCGCTGAAGAACATAATACTGTACATCAGGGCTTCGGAAATACTACACCAGCTAATGTATTAAATGCTTACAAACGTAAATATAATAAACGGAGCTTAAACAGCTGAATACTGGTGAAAAGTATCAGCTAAAGAAATAAATTCATGTTAAGACTGATTTAAAAAAAACAGGATGGACTCACTTGTTCTGTCAGATTGCAAAGGACTAACAGAAGTAGGAATAAATTGGCTAAATCAAAGTATAATGTCTTATTTGATATGTATTTTAGGTGGCCAAGTACAAAATAGAACATCAATTTAAACAGTCTGTTTCAGTGTACAATACACTGTAAAAAAGTTAAATGAAAATTCAATTTTGGGTATACAAGAATATGACTCAGATGAAGACATTACCATAACATATAAACAATATATTTATGATTCAAAAGTTAGACTTAACTCTTGGTGATGATGGTATAATTTTCTTACCAAGTGATAGGGTGATACAATCGGTAGTATAGAAGGTTACAATTACAATTTACAAGTCATCAGATACATTTAGTGTAAGAATAAATACTTATATAAATACGGACGTGATAAAAAATGGAATTCCAGCAACTGATAAACAGTCTGTAGAAATTCCTCAAAAGTCAAATAATTAAATAAAAGAAGAGAACGTGAGTAAAAAGTATGTAAACAAAAAGGACAAAACTGGTAAAAAAAAGTCTTGTAATCGTTACTGCAAGACCTTCTATCTCATGATTTAAAAAAATATACGTCATTTTTAAAAAAATAAGCAAGCGTTTATAATTATGACAATGGTTGCATGAGTTCGTGTAATTTACTTTCCTAAGTACAATATTGACTAGCTTTTTAAGTTTTTATTTGTTTGCTTTTCTATGAGCCCTTTTTATTTTTTATAATAAACCGTTTAGTACAATTGCAAAGAAAAAGCTAACTAATGCAAGAATTAACAAATTAACTTGATCAGATAATAAAGAAATTATTGTCCAACTACTGTAGAAAGCCAGTTTATTACACTGCCAATAATCCGAGGCATTGCTGCTGCAGTTCTTTTAGTTAACTCAAACAAATAGTTGGCAATATGTTTCATATATCTTTTCAATTTGTCAACGAATGTATCTTAGTTACCTTTATCGCCACCACCACCAGCACTTGTTCATCCGCCTCCTTCTGTTAAACCTTTTACAAAATTTGCTATGGCTATTACAAGAGTTGTTGCTATCACACATAAAGCCGTAAAAATAACAGCTATTGCTACACCGGTTTGCTTAAACAACTGTTTCAGTCTTTCATATAATGGTAACTTTTATTTAAATTTTGATTCAATGTTATTAATATTTTCTCTAAAGTTATTTTTGTAACTCTGTTAAATATCTAACTATGTTTGCACCTTTAATTTTATACGTTTCCAATCTCTCTTGTAGCTTAGATTTGGTTTTTGCATCTTTTACTTTGCTGATATCTATTTTTTTTCCTTCCCTCTCTCCAACTTAATGACTTTAGAAAATCTTTTCCTCCTTTATGTGTAACTATAGATTTAGGTACATACATTTTATTTTTGCTGGCCCTTTTTAGAAGTTTGTACTATTTCGTTGTCTAATGAAAAGTAATACCATGTTCTTGCTTAATTAATTTACATTATTCTTCATCTAAGTTTAAGCCATGCTTAATATGTAATTTGTATTCATCAACTATATTTAGAGGTGTCTGTTGAGGAGTTTAAAAACCATCGTTAGATAAATTATCAGTGTAAGATTTAGAACAAATTGACGGAAAACAGATTAAGAAAACATGCGACATTTTTTTAAAATGCTCGATCAGCTGAAATATCAAAGTCATTGTCAGATGTAGTAATGATAGCGGTGACATCTCTAATAATTGGAACGAATTATAGACAAAATTTAGAACAAATGGAATAAGATATTTTACTGGGTTTCTCTTATTTAGGTTAGGATTACCTCTTCCTGCGTTATATGCAAGCTGTTTAACATTTAAACACATACATTTTAAAGCACAAACAGATGAAGAAGAAAACAAAATAACATAACTCTGAAAAGAAAAATACAGAAAATAATACTAAGTAAATGTGTACTGGATATTATTCAATCGATGCATTTGTTCCTTTAGCACTTGGTGTAACAACTGTCGCTATAATTATTATAGCTGTTTATCACATAGTTAAACATTTATAAAAGGATATCCAATAGCATTAAAAACATACCAATGTTTCAATCAGTTAGCAGTTTTAAAAGCTTGTACTTTTATATTGTTTTCTTTTTGAGAAGGCATTTATCATTTTTAGACTTGTTATTACTGGCAAAGATGTATCGTGTGTTTGACCAGTGAAAACGTTTTTTTCTGTTTTTCAGGATCAGAAAAGTAAATAGATACACAAGGTATAAATTGATCTATATCTAGGTTTTTTTCATTAACATCTTCAGGCTTTGTTTAAATTTTTAGCAATTTTGGTAAAAAAGTTATATAACGCTGATAAATACTAACCTTGTATCAGATTTAATGTTCTGCTTCAGCGCATTAAAATATACTTCATGCCAAGTGAGATATTGTGTGTTTTGCATAGATGTGGTACCTTTGATTTACTTACTTATTTACATTTTCTACTCTTTGTCTCCAGTTTAGAATTTTTTATTATTATTCTGTATCTAATTGTTTAGATATGACCAATAGCAAGCCTGTTTTTTTTTGTTGAACTTTGTAATTCCCTTTAATGTTGCATTTTAGACATGACATGTCCTGGTATTCATTTATTTTGCTGTACTTTTTCAGTTAAATTGTACTTTTGTTCTGATAGATGATTGTGCTAACATTGAAGATGTAAAAAAGAAAGCAACAAGCCTAACAAAGTTAGCATTCAGTGGTAGGGATTGCGAAATATATGTGTGGGTAACAGTTAAAAAATTACAACCCTGTCATAAAAGATATTCGTGAAAATGTTAAATTGATGACTGCATTTTAGTCCAATGATAAAAAAATATCTATGGAAAATGTGTGTGAGGAAAATAATGTAGTACCTTGTGGTAAAGGGAAATGAAATAGTTTTAAAAATTAAAAGAAAATAAAAGAAATAAACTTTTAATGACGTTGGGATATCCGTTTGATTGCAAGGTGGTAGACAAGACTCCCTATGGTCGAGAGTAGTCATTCGGAAGTGTATTTATCTTATCCACTAATTATCTTTTATCATAATAACAATTTAATACAACATTATGTAGCGTAATATTGTATATTTCATGATAGTTGGATCAAATTAAATTCATCTCTTGGTAATTTATAGTTTGGTCAAATAGACAATCTTTGTATATTTATAACTTTAAATTCTTTTTAATATCTGATTTTTAATACCCTGGTATACTTTCTTTTCATCTTTGTCATTTCTAAAAAAAAACAAAACAACAGATATCTTACTTCTAAGACCACAAAATTCATTCTAGCTATTGGTACACCATTTGATTCATCTTTAAAAAGTTCTTTTTCATTTGTTATCATTTGAGGAACACCAAAACATATTATCGCTTGTGTCGTAAAAATGAATACAATTTGCTACTGTTTGTGATTGTTGTAGTAGACGTTACACATGAGCAAAAATCTAACACTTTAAAACCACCCTAAATTGGTTTGGTTAATTATATTTCATTTTATTTTATTAATTTTTTATGTTCTTTACTGTTCTTTCAACTAACTAACATCATATATTTTTCTATGATGGTTTTCCTTGCAAATTAAATATATTTTTGAAGTTTAAAATATTTCTCTTTGTTGGTACTTAGTTTTACATTGATTCTCTTTCTGAAAGTTTCCATCTCTTTACCAAATACAGCATTATTCATCCTTTTAAAGAAATTCTTTTACAAATCATTGGTTGCATTTTGCCTCACAAATGTATTCAATTGCATATAAAGTTTTAGCCATGCCTCTTGATCAACTAAAACTAATCTATGCATCTTTTTCAGTTGTATTCTTCATTTAACATGCAAAACTTTAACTTACAATAATCGATAACATATCTTTTGTTGCATTTTAACGAGTATAATAATATAGCTACTGAAGGTATTGTATCCTTATTATTTTCCACTAATTTCTTCTGTAATGGAGATAAATCAGATGCATAAAGAACTAGATTTCTTTGTGCCAAAGGATAACCTTTATAACGGTCGTGCAAATGTGCTTAAACTTCTAAATCTACTTCCGAAATTCCACCAAATGTATTTTCGTTTTTCCAAGAAATTAAATTTTCTTCGATTGGTTTCAGTTGTTGTTTGTTTCCCTATTTAAAGTTTTCGACAAGCATATGTTGATACATGGCCGAACATATGAATTATTTGTACATAATGAATGACCTTGACCTTGACTATCATAGTAATCGCTACCTCCAATACTACTATCGCTATAATACTCCTGATTTGTTTTAGCATAGCTATTTGGTATCATGCTGATTCCTCCTCTAATTCCAGACTGAATCATCGGGAACATATCGTAATCTGTTAGCAATTTTAATTCTACCTTACCTATTTTTTTAAACTTGCAACATGAGCTAGTCCAGGTGTACTAAAATAATGTGCAGGATCAAGTTTATAATTATTCAGTCTTCAAAAATGTCGCAAAACATTAAATAATCTTTCTTTACATACTAGTGATGAAGATCCCAAGAGAATTCAATGTAAAATGTTTCATGACATCTTTAGCGTCCCGATTCTCTGAGGCTTGAATAAAATGGATAAATTGTTGGTAATTTTAGTTTAATTAAATCTTTCAAAATACATCGCTGCATTCGTACGGATATATATCTTTTCTTTAATATTTTGGTTTCATGCTTTTGACGTTTGTAATTGTTTCTGTGAATTTATCATCGTTCAGTTTTTAGCAAGTTGCTGTTGCGATTGGTTCATAGATCGATAACTATCTATGAATTTGATTGTTCATTTCACCAAAATTTCTTAACCGTCTTTTTTCAAATCTATCAACTATAAAAACTTAACTAAACGAAATCTATTTTTCATCATTATTTGGTGTTTTTGCTACTTCTTGATCCGGATTGTTTTTAATGAGGTCATACTAATTAGATAATCTGGAGTCTATTCTAGGACGTGCGATTGAGTGATTCAGGGTAACTTCTCAAATATCGCGATCCAACGCTTTATTTTTTCTTCTTATTATATTCCATAATTATGGTTCGACTTTTTAAATAATTAAAACAAATCTTGACTAATTTCACTAGTCTCCTGCTTCAAATCTAAACTCGTTTACATGTCCTGTAGATGAATCCTGGAGTCTTCTTGTGATTTTTAAAAATATTTTTAGTTTGAGTAATAATTATGCTTTTTTCTCGTCGGAAGACGAATTAAAGTAGGATTTCATTTTTCCATCAAGTAAAGTTTTCACCATTAATTATAGTACTATTTTTCCAATTGCAAATTCAGTATGAAATTTACTTTTTTATAATTGAATAATGAGCTTACTTTTACATATTTTTTTGCATTTGGAAGAAATTATTTTCTGTTTGTATTCTCTGTATTTTAAATTTTTTTTACTGAGTATTGCGACACTTCATTTTGTTATTAACCATATTTTCATCACAATTGCAACATGCAATATTATATTTCATTTATACTACGTGAATTATATACATATGACTATGACGTTGTTATTTTTCGTTATATTCAATATGTCATACACACCATTTAAAGTTTTTAGATCATCAATTATTATTATTTATTTTGACCTATTCAGTTTCATTAAAACAATAAACTGGTAGAATACTGAACATATTTTCCTCAACAATGATTTTAATGTTATTTCAATCGTGTATCATTATCTGCTTGCACATTTCTGGAAATAAAATAAATGTTATTATTATCTAAAATTTAGTTACAGTACCAGCAGACATCTTGAAATTCTTTCAGCTGGATAATTTTATCATACAAGATGTCACAATGTCTGTCCTGCAGAATAATTTGTTTGATTTTATTCTGAGGCGGTTCTTTGAATTTTGGAGCAAAACTTTTTAAGTGTTCCATTTATTTAAGTAACATCGTATTTTCCTTGGACTCGCAACTATTGAATGAATCATCATATCCTTTCCATTTTACTAACACATATGTTTTATGGTTCATATTTTTCGTTTTTCAAAATTGATTGTAAATATTTCTTCCGTGAAATTAGGTAGATAGACTTTTGCAAAAGTAGATTTATATTTTGAGATCCTTACTTTCTCACCTGTTTTATATTTAGGCGTTCCACTGTCAGACACCCAAAAAATGTATTTCATACTTTAGACCTATTTTTAGGGTCACTGGCATTATTTAGTAGCATATATATTCATTGGTGATACATATTATTGCATCGATCAATGTGGTTAGGCAATACAGCTATCCATTTTCTGCTTTCATTAAATCTTTCTATAACAGACGCTTTTTTTGTCGGAGTAATAGGAAAAGTATTATATAGTTTCTTTCTCCAGCAATTCCTTGGCATTTTTCTTTCCTTTCAACGAACTGTATTTCTTTTTCTATCTCGTTTCCGCGCATTAAAATACATTTGAAAGCGTTGTGTACGTCATCTCCCTTTTCTGTTTTCACTTTGCAAAGACAGCTGTAAAGGTTAAAATTTATTTGTATCCACGGTTACATATTTTATATGCTTCGTCTCAACGTGACTAACATAAACCCTTCTGTATGGAAATATTTTTTCTTGCTTGCTTGTGTACCTGGATTGTCAGGTTAACCAATAGTTCAATTCAGAGTATTTGATCTTCTTCGTATCCCGTTTAATTTCTTCCTACAATTTGATCTGATAAATGTGTAAGAAAATGTACTTTTAGGATAGTATTATATATGTCTTAAATACTGTTCTTCAGACATTTATGTTAAATTATTGCTGTTATTTGAAGAACTAGGATGTTTTATGACTTTTGCAGTAAAGAGTAATGACTTTATCTAAAATAACGTTTGCTTATTTTCATGTTTAGATGGTGGTAAAAATATGATCAAAGATAGTTGTATAGAGAAATTATATTAATGAATTAATCCATGTTAATCTTCTCATTTCTTACAAGAAAAACATTCTTTCATGTTTTCAAAAGGGCGTGATAATATCATTTAAATTTTAATGAGCATTATATTGAAATTTCTAACTCTATTGCTGACAGTAAAATATTTTTAAACAATTTGAAGTGTTAATCCGGTATTCATTTTATATTTGTTGCAAATATTCAGATTCTTTTTCACTTGTCTTCATAGTACAGCTTAAAGACATTTTAACTTCTGTCAGATCTATCTGTAACGACTCAACAAAAACAGAAATTGAATTTTCATAAAATACATTTAGAATTTGCAAATAAATTCAATGTTCGTAACTTCTTATTAAAATCAATAATAAAAAAGCAAAATTTTTAATATGCATGAGGGATTTAATTTGTTTACCGGGTTTAAAAAGAAAGATGTAAAATGTTAAATACTGCATTAGTAATAAGTTATTTTGCTAGCCTATGATTGTCATATCAAGATGAATTGTCAGATATTAAATATCCATTTCATGTGTTTATACTGCTTGATTAAGTTTGTAAAGGCGTATCTACCAAGTGTTAGTTTGTCGACCCCTAAGGTAGTCATCTTCTGAGATTATGCACCTTGACTTCCCCGGAGAGAATTCAGCGGGTCGTCGCAGCCAGGAATTTTACCTGAATTAGCCAGAATGTCGCCTCCATTGATTACAATTACACACGGGTGAATTTAACCGTCATTAGATTATCTAGATGAAACGAAAATTCTAGGAAACTCCAGAGGTTATTCAACCTATACATAATGATTAGTGTCTCAGAGGATTGGTGCAAAGGTTGACTGCTTGGTGCATGTAATCAACGTTGACTCAGTATCTCGTTATCAATTCGGAGTCGTGTTTACAAGCAACTCAGGAACATGCATCTCAATCAGGCACTCATTATTGAGAAAGAATTGACAAGAACCAACAGCTGTGCCCAATGATATAAAATTTACCTCAGTAAGCAGAAGTGTCATCCGAACCAGTAGTAGATTGCATTGTCTTAGATATAAATGCCAATTCATTGTCTCTCACGGCTAAAGATCAACTTGAGTAGAGATATATACTTTTAGCGGTAAGATTATATAGGAATATCGGAATGAAGAATGTTGGCATATAACCGTTAACCATTTGTTACGACTAGGGGTAATGTAACAAAAGAAAAGACTCAAACAAGCTTTCAAAATTTAAAAATACAAATTTTTAATTTCCTAAAATATTAAAATATTTCAACAAACAATTAAAGTGATAGAATTAAAAATAACTTACAGTATAGAATATCCTTAAAAGTCCTAAATTGTTTTAAAGTTCATTGTTCCGTATGAAGTAGTATTCCGAATAAAATAGCCTTTACTGTGCTAATATGTTGATAAGATTAAGTTATATCAAAATAATCCTTGTGAATCTGGAATCTCACAAGTTTTAGAAATGTTTCCGATAATTCCACGAAGCTGTATAATAATTCAAATTAAAGACAGTACTGAATCCTAAATATACTGTATTAATAATAAATAAATCACCAAAAAAGAATATCAAACACACAAACTGAATTAAATTCGTAATGATCACACAATCTCTATGTAACTATGAAGAATGTGGAATACCTGCTATAATTCCTATATATATAGCCTTAATGCGCATAATCGAAACAAAAACCCATATTACGTCTTCAATAAACAACTGGGTATTTCGAAATAATTTCCTTCTAGTAAACACGATTCATTCCTCGGATGTGATCTTAAACTATAATTCCTGGTCAACATAATGTTTACTCCTAAAAGTACGAGAACTAGGTCGAAAGTTCATTATTCACTCACGCGCGGAAAATACGTCACATCACTAAAGCTACAAGCAAATAGGTGAAATATTGATAGAGCCTACAGTATGTATACTCATAAGACGACAGCTGTTTAGACTAAGAACAGAGATCATAAACTAATAAACTATATCATTATTAAAAGGAAAAATATATATAATTCCGTAACACATTACACATGAAAAATAATTTTAGCAAAATCCGTCGACAACTTATCGTTTGTATATTCCAGAAGTAGGATAGCCCCAGCGAAACACCGTACTACCATCCTACTGGGAGAAGATCTTTAATCGGATTTATTCAGATATGCATGTGGCTCAACTCTCCTCAGGGTTTTCGTGCACCAAATTTGTTCCACATGTCTATTATGAACTTACCTGTAGTAAATAAAACCACAAGAACAAATAGGTTAGCATTACATATACTTATATAACGACTTATATAGCGATCTGTTTCACAGTTATCTACGGATTGTGTCATTTCATTTGTATGTGTTTGCGATTTTGTTTCAAATCTTTCAAAGTGATACCATCCAGTTTTTACATTATAGCACACATTAACCGTTTATTTTTTATTATGTTTTGATTACTCTCGAGATAACTTAAATTTTAGTACTGTTCACTATTTACTGCAGTGTCTATAGTTTACATATTTCAACAGTAAGATGTTATAAATATATTCAAACGTTACAAGTCCTTGGAAATCAATACTATATGGAATATTTCTGTTCTGTATGCGTCATAATATTTAAGACTTCGTTTCGCGAAATTTATTTACCTCAACATCTTAGCATGTCAACATGTGAACATTTGAACAGGAATTTGTCCATTATTAATATCCAAAATATATCGAAAGCCCTCCTTTGTATAACAGTTTAAAGTATTTGTACAAGGAAAAGTGTATGTGGACAAAATTACGCTATTTTATTTATCTCGGATAGATGATAGCAAATTTCAAACAGCAAATGACTGTTATACTTGTTGTTGTTTTAGCTTATGGATTAATACCATAATAGTGAACTGAATTTTAAAATGAAAGTGTGACGGGTAGAAATCAAGCTCATTAGCATCTTTTGTGACGCTGGGATGACGATAGGACTTAATAATTTGTCTTTTTTTACAAAATAAGTTATAACGCCTCGTATTAGGCTATAAATCATTTATTCTAGTCGTTTATTTTTTATATTTATTGTAGTGGCATGAGCTAGGATGCATACAGACATATTTTTTATTTACGTGTTGTTGTTGATTTCGGAAGATTTTTAAAGACTTGCTAGTGGCCTTGGATTCGTTGTTGTTATTAATTTATTTTTGTCTCGTGGGGGTGGGTGATAGGGTGAAATTATGTGTTTATGACTGATCTAGGACGCATTCGGTTTGAAAGAAAATTGTGTAGTGCAGTTTGTTTTTTTTTTAAATTTTTTATAACTTTGATACTAATCTTGGGTTCATGGTTGTTCTTAAAAAGCAATTCTCGTGGTGGTAGTGGTAGGATGTTGGATTTTGAAAAATTAAAAAAGGGTTATTTGTGAGTGAGTCAACATGAATCACGTCAGTGCTACTACATAAAGAGAAACCTTTGATTATTTGAAATGATTGGAGGGTATAGTGGTGATCTTAATTGCACATCTGTTAAATCTAAGCTAAGAAATGAGTCATTTTACAGACGAAATTAAGAATGATCAACAAAGATGCTGATAGATACAAATAAAAGTACTACAAAGCCAATATGCATCAGTACAAGTACTGAAAAGTAATGTATTTTAGAAACCTGCAAGTTCATCAGAATTTTTACTTGACAGTCTTAAACCTTAAAGAAGGGCTGTGATTGTCATTAAAACAATATCAATTGCCCAAGTTTCTTTCAGTTTATAAATTATTCCTCATATTTATTGTTTCACAGTTTGTCTTATTGTTGTTTTGAAACAGTGGACTTTTCGTCGAAAAGTTAGCAGGTATTATGGGAATAAATAAGTTCGGGGGTTGCTTTCTCAAAATTGTATTAATCAAGCCCTTCAATCAAGGATCCTTCCATAAAATTCCATGCATAAATATATCATATATTATAAACATAATCGACTGTGGCAAAAGTGACATATTTTCTAAATAAACTGCCAAAGTCAACTTATCCACATCCTTGGCACCCGACCATTATTTTATATATATATATATATATATATATATATATATATATATATATATATATATATATATATATATATATATATATATATATATATATATTTATATAGAGAAAGAGAGAGAGAATTTCAAATGTACACCAAACAGAGTGGAATGCTTGATAACGTTAACATAATTTGTAAATACGAATATATAATATTATCATACAGATTAGATAATCTTTTAATTCATACTCTACGGAGATTTGAACCCGGATCCGCGGGTTACGGCACCCATCGCCTTGCCTGTAAGCACCAACCACTATACCATCTCGACCATTCGCACATCACCAAATAAATTGCTGCTACAAAACGGTTGTATAGGCATTCGTGCATAGCAGACATACCTGCATGTCGATCAAGTAATTAATTCTCATCTAAGTACACAGTCCATCTGGATTCCTACTACATAAATCAAGGTATATAGAAGTTATTACAGAGAATTACAAATATACACCAAACACAGCGGAAAGTGCTATCCCTGGATTCTACAGGAGAATGCTTGATAATATTAACCTGTATGATAATATTATTTATTCCTATTTAAAAATTCTGTTAATGTCATCAAGCATTCGCCTGTAAAGCATTTCCTAAGTTTTCCCTACGGACCGTGGTATAACTTTTTAGAGGTAGAGTCTATTAAATAACGTGTCCTTTGCCACTGGACTGTACAAATTCTCCACATATGTTGATGTAGGCCATTCCTGATCTGTCTCAAAAAAAAATAATTTAAAAAAAAAACAACCTATGGTTATATTATCTAAATCAATCAAACAGTATAGCTTATTAATTAATTATGGTCTAGAAAAATGAGCCATGTGATCCGTTGGTGTATAATATAAATTAGTGCAAGATTACTGTTACTGAGATTGTTGTGGTTAAAAAAATATATAACAAATATAGAAACATACTAGAAGTCAGTGTAAGAGCTCATAATGAGTGCATCATTCAGAAAATAATCGCCAGTGTTGGTCTTTTGTCCATATCATACTAGTTTGATTTCTCGATCAGAACCACACATTTATTTGCATAGCCAACACACACACACACACACACACACACACACACACACACACACACACACATGCAAATAATCTTTGCACAAATACCTATAACACCTTCTTCTCGATTATTTAAGATAAGAACCCTAGATTCAGGAATTGCAATTATGGAAAGAGCAACTTAACCTGTGTACTTGGAGCCTGAGGAAGATTTTTTTCTCTATAAATGTTCTCTTGATTGCTACAATGGTATAATAAAACAATTAATAAAGTTATCTACCATAAGCCCAAATAAAATTAATTAAACATATTCCCATCTTTTCAATAGAGTTCTATTCAGGCTTACGCATGCAAAGCATGCAAACGATTTATGTCATTCTCGTCGCTATCGTGTATAAACCCATGAGACAATGTAATGAGACTGGAAAATATGGTTCTGTCCAAATAATTAATTCCCGAGGCTATAATATAGCAGGAAATTAGTGGCTTTTCGTGATTACAGATTCAATGCATTGTGAGAAGATTTAAATCATATTTAATTATTAACCTTGTTGAAAATACAACAGAGACATCTAATATTTCTAAAATTGTACCCATTTATATGCATATATATATATACACACATAAACATACATACCTGCATATATATATATATATACATACATACATACATACATGCATACATACATACATACATACACACCCATATAGACACACATAAACATACATACCTGCATATATATATATATATATATATATATATATATATATATATACATGGAGTATGCTATAACAAATATACAACACATCAATGTGTGACCTATAAAATACACCAGAATATGTTTGTTCAAGGACATGCGTGCGCCTAAATACAAGCTCATTCGGTAGAAGACACAAAAAGTGCAATCAATTTATAAGCAGTATTAAAACTATTTTCCTTAGTAGTATCATAAGAACATTATACATTAAATATATTAAATATGATATATAGTAATGCGTGTATTAATCAATGAAATGGAGATGAGATGAAAGTAACAGCGAACGTACGAACAACAACAACATAATAATAATAATTAATAACAAGTTAATTAAATCGTGTAATTTTAAGTAGCATTCATGATAATATTACGTTCAATTAGTGCTCTATCGACATAAATTCCCAGATTTCTAACCTCGGCAGATTTCGTGGAATTTTGTAGTTACAAAAATTTCAACATGCTCGGGATTTTCCAAAACTACGAATCTATATACTTCTTTTTTTTAGCGGCAAATAACATTGACATTCTAATACAAATAACATTGGCATTCTAATACAAATAACATTGACATTCTAATACAAATAACATTGGTATTCTAATACAAATAACATTGGCATTCTAATACGCATTGATACTTATCTTCAAGCACATTTAAAAAAGTACAAAACCTTTGAACTAGTGACATAGATTGTGATCTGTTTCAGCTTGCTGATAAAATTTTTGAGGTATGGAGAGACATATCTAGTTTCGACGGAGATTTTCTAAACTTTGTCACTGTTACTATGTCTAAATACTCCTTATAGCAAAAATGTGATTACAAATTTCTATATAAACCAGCTCTTGAATATTCTCTGATTCTCGATTGCCAATTTTGAATAAACTGCTCAGCTAGATTTTGTTTAACAAAAGATAATAACCTTTATGTTCCAAACAGCTTGATTTATAATCCAAGATGGAACAGCTACTAAATGACTTGAACAAATAAGATAAACAATCTATCAATAGATTAAAAAGCTAATTCATTATTTTAGGGACACTATAACTAAGTTGAAGAACAAGGTGGTTGCTAACATGATATGTTGTCACTGTTGCATAAGAAGGATATTTTAACCGAAACAATCAAACAAGTAGAGGAAAACAAGAAGAAATTAAACATTAATGAAAGCACCAAAAAAAAAAAAAAAAAAAAAGCATGACAACGACTTACGACTTATCTATCACTGATTTAACTGAAAAATCAAAACACAAAATGATCAAACCTTACAATAGATAGAATCAGATCAGTGAAAGAGGAAGTGGGTAAATATCAAAGGAGTTTAGGGACGAAAAGCTAAACATATGCCTGGATGCTTTAATATTTTCGCATTGTTTCATGTCTTGAGTATCTAGATGGTAATGATTTAATGATAAATTCAAAATGGAAAATGCTAATTCGAAGAGAGATGTCAATATCTGTTGGTATGATTTTTTCACAATAATACAACGAAGGGATTTTGGGATACTTTAAAGCCTCAAATTGCACCTTATATTTCTGATGTATCAACTGAGCCAATTAACCTAAAAATAGTCCTTAGTTTAGCATCTCTAGAAATTAGGATGTATACTGCGTTCAACTGCAGTGCCATTTATGGGTACAGTTATTCGCGAGAGATCAAAATAATATTTGTTTTAGACTCAACGTTTTCGAAAATAATTGCTCTTTTACTAAATACATTAATGATTCTGGAAATCTTTTTTTAAGTATTTTTTTTGAAATTATTTTTTGTTGAGACATTTTATTTCACTAAAGACACCACATGGGGTATGTTAATATAAATGAATATTTAACATGTACCGTGTGAACTGACTACTTGAACGTAAACATCATCAATTAAAGTTTGACAATGCAAATGTGGGAAATCTTGCTAATCCATTTAGTACAAAAATATATATGCTGTCCATGAGGCTTTCAAACTAACAGTGTTTGGTTTACCGAGCAGATGAAAAGGTAAAAATGTATCTCTATTCCCTCTTGAAATAAGTACAAACAAAAATATAGCTCTTGTTTGTCACGGGGAGAGCAAGGTCTCCATACCTGTCAATACTAAAATATCTACCAAGTTCTATGGAAGTTTGTGACTACTACAACGAAATCGACAAGACTATGTTCCCAGGTCTGGTGGGAGTATAGTCAAATATTGTTCAAGACCAAATTCATTTTAAAACATTCTATGATTTAAATACTTCTATATAATTGAAATTTCCTTTTTCCATGCCTGCATACAACTTTCCTATACAGTTGGGTGACCCTCTTTGATATATTTAAATATCTATGAACATATTGTTAAACTCATCATTATA
The DNA here is from genome assembly GCA_029931535.1 of Margaritifera margaritifera. Lineage (NCBI taxonomy): Eukaryota > Metazoa > Mollusca > Bivalvia > Unionida > Margaritiferidae > Margaritifera > Margaritifera margaritifera. Next base: position 1,805,381 of record JAQPZY010001489.1, on the reverse strand, counting down.
ATCCACAGTCGTTAAGAAAATCATAACAAAGATCATGGAATGAAAAATATCTGTAGAGTACTACTGGTACACGATATTATGGAGAATGTGTTAACCTGTGTCTTTCTAATGTACCATAAATAATGATATTAGGTGCAGATTTTGTTATCTGTAAAATAGTTTCACAAAACTACATATAAAATGTCATAATGATATCACATTTTTCAAATCCTGAATCATCTGTTTTGTAAAGTTATTTTGGGAGAATCATAGTATCAAAAATATGAAAGTAGAGATCAATCGGTAAACACAGCTTAAAACAAAGAACATAGCTTTCATAGCTTCCTTAACAAGACTGATTTTTTTGTGTTTTGTTAAAGTTACATTCAATTGAAAAAGAAAGGCATAGACACAGAAATTCAGTTACGATTTCAAGTTTTTCACCATTGTAGTTAAAATTTTAAACTTCATTCCTTCTGGACAAGGAAAATACTAATAAGTTTTTCTTTACTGCATTTACCTCATGTTTCCGGGTACAAATACATAGCATTTAAAAATGCTTGTAGCCCGTGAGCAGATTGAGCATATATTACTGAATCATCAGCATAAAGTAACAATTACAGTTTGAAATAGCCTTCAACATCCGAATGGTCTAATTAATCATGAGTTACATTAATAATATTGGTCATACCATACTATACACGTGAGATAAATTCAACAATATCTTATTCAAAAAAAAAAAAAAAAAGAATCACATTGATGAGCAATTTTCATCTCTTGATGTACACCAACATTGGAAATGAAAAAGTCTGAGAAAAGTTGAATTTTGCCTTAAACAGGACGGACTTAGTATACTTGTTTAAACTTTGAATAACATTCAGTGTTTTACCATCAACAGAATGTTGTAACAGTTTTTACCAGATAAATATTCAATAAATTAAACTTTCCAAATCTCAGTTCGTTCTAAATATGCCGTTTATGACCCGATTATCCGACTGAGCCAGCATTGTGAGCAAGCGGTGAAATAGGATTGCCTACTTTGAAGTGAAGAAGTGTCATCTTTCAGGGCTAGCTTTGATCAATGTGTTCTTGTCAGAAAAGAAAGCTGTTAATTGGAACAAGTACACTAATAAAATCTTGGCACGATTCAATATTTTCCAGATATGTAAGGTCACAGTTGAACAGTAATTTTAGGCATACAGAAAAGTCTGTGTAAATTAAGCCAATGGAATGAGGTTTGCAATTAGACCGAACTTTTAGGATAATCGATAAAGATCCCTGGAAGTAGTTGATGAAAAGGATATTTGTAGACAACTGGTTTCCTAATTTTACGGATCAGTATATGTACATCACTAGCAGAATAGAAAGATCAGTAATTACTATTTTATACTATAAATGATTTGTATTTTACACCAAGAGCACAGCAACAGCTCACAAAAATCTGCTTTACTACCACTGAGACATATCCTCTTTCAATTAGAGACAGATTACAACGATAGGCCAGTCAGGATTTCATGTAGCTAAAGTACCAGAATATCTTTTTTCAAAAGTTATAGAGGTAACATTGTTTGCTGAGAAGGCGAATACCCGTTACAGTCTGTATTAAATAGTTTCTTTCTTGCCTACATTATTGATTTGCAGTTTAGTCTTCAAATTAATCGTGACCTCGAATTGAACCATTACCACAACAGCAATACCTATCAATCCGAAATCATATACGTGTATCTATGATAGTTATGCATTTATATTTATACGTTTGTTTCCTATTTATAACAATATTATTGCTTATTATGGCAAAGTCTTTCATCAATGGTTCCACCAACATAATTAAGATTTTAATTTGCACGTTCATTTCATGGACTCCTCTGCGTAAATTCCCAAACAATATATACTTAGAAAAATGCTTCAAAATCATTTTTTACATTGTATTTCTTCTGCGCTTTTGGCAAGAAAGGCAGCAATAACTTTCATTTATTTTTATACCTATGGTAACACTTTCCAATTATTGTTTTAAAATCCGGATACGATACTCAATCAAATTTGCAGTCTATTGCAAATCAACATCTTCAATTGCCATGAACAAAAAGAAACCTACATATATGTTTGTGGTTTAATTCTGAGACTGTCACTTGCCAAGACAACCGATGTCTTTTTTCTTGTCACTGTTGATCAAACTAATACATTCCAATATAATTAAACTGGCAAAATCTGGTGTTGTCCTTTATTAAGTCTTCAAGTAATAATCTAACAGGACATGATTGGCTATTTGTCGGTCTTAGAGAGGTCAATGCACTAAAAAATGTCCAGATAATTGTCATTGTGTTTACCAGAGCAGAATCTCCTGGGGAACTCATCTTGCCAGAAATAGAGAACCAATTACTGTGGTAATTTATATATATATAAAAAATACTTGTTTCATGCAAAAAATCTTAACAAGTACAGATTTGTCATTTACTACTTGGTTAGAAGGTAAATACCATTTAGAAACGTTTCTGCAAGTGCCTTTAAATACCGTTAGTGGATAACAAAGGAAGGCGAGCATGATTTTGAACATTTATTTTGCTTGTATGTCATCCCCGACGTTTATGTAAGTCTATATTTTTTTCCAATATATCAGTTCCAAAATAATAAAATGATGCTGATTGATGTAAACTAATGCTAAATGTGGTGAAGTCAATGTAGTTATGACATTATATTATTGTAACTTTATGATTTGTTAAAAATTAACAGTGAACATACATACATACATACATACATACATACATACATACATACATACATACATACATACATACATACATACATACATACATACATACATACATACATACATACATACATACATACATACATACATGCATGCATACATATATACATACGTACATACATACATACATACATACATACATACATACATACATACATACATACATACATACATACATACTTCAACGGATCACTAAGGAAAGGAGATAATGTGCTCCCTTTTGAAAAATGGGGTCTGCAGCAGTTGGATTTCTCTTGTTTATTCAGTACAATTGTCTCCCTAAAGACGATTTACGAGTGAAGAGATTACAACGAAACACTTAAGTTGGCAGGTCTGCCAAAGCTGTATGCATGTGTGTGTGAGAGTTGGGTCTCTCTCTCTCTCTCTCTCTCTCTCTCTCTCTCTCTCTCTCTCTCTCTCTCAAGAAAACTAAAACGAATTGAGAATAAGGCACAGATACAGTTTGACAGGGTCATTGCCGAGCTGAAGGCCGCTACAAATTGTCAATTAGAGATAGCTATTTAATTTTCTATATGACAAGGTTATTGCCGAGTTCAAAGTTACTACAAATTTTCAATTAGAGATAGCTAGTTACTTTATTATATGACAAGGTTTTTTGCTAAGTATAATAACACTAAAAATTTCAATTAGAGATATCTGGTTAATTGGCGATAAAAAAATGTCAATATTTACACGTATGAATGAGCTGCTTCGCAGAGAGCAAATAACCCAAAGTGAGTATTATCATCCGCTTGATGCATTATTGGCGAATAGGCAGCCTATTCGCCTTGTTGAACAGGCAAGCTCAAGCCACACGGCCAGTTCTGGTTCCTAGACAGTCGATTCGTCGATTTAAACAATCAACCCAAGCCCCTAGGCCAGTTCCGGCTCCTAGACAATCGATTCGACGGGTTGAACAGCCAGTCCCAGCTCCACAATCTGTTTTATGTGAAATATAAACTCTCGGCCTGGGTCAACCTGTAGCAGATTGGACCACTTCTGCGGTCCCCGCTTGTAAATACGCGCTAGAGCGTCGGGGACTTTGTAAGCCTCCTTAGTGGTCAAATGCTCGGGCTCCTTGTAAAGGTAAGTGACATCTACCACTGTCACCGCATACTTGTACGTGGATCGCCCAACCTTGTCGTCAGGCAGAAACAAGATATCGGCCTGGCACACCTCGTTAAATGTTGAAACATCAAACCGCGGCACGAGAATTTTATGTGGTACCGACAGATAAATCTGCCACATGACCTGCTTTTCAAGCCACGCCCTGGCAACATCTTGTAACACTTGGCGGCTTCTGACAGCTTGTTGACCCCTGCCACGTCCTTCCAGTAACCACGTGGGCTGTAGTATATTGCCGCAAGCTTAGCATCCATTCCGCTTAGTGTTTGCACAACGAGAACCATTTTTAAAGAGGCCAATAAACTTTCACTGTCAGAACAACAACTAGAGCAATTGCTTCGGTATCGCTAGCGCGTTTACATGTTCCCGTCAACCACCAGCTTGGCTTTTATGGTCACTTTTACGGGGTCCTGGATTACTTTTACGTCGATTAGATCCACGTCAGCCTTTTGCCGGTCGCGGATGTGCGAATACGCCAGGTCGGGGCGGTAGCACGGGGCATCTACACGGTTTATTGGGGCCTCGCCAGGCTTGGGACGGGCGTCGGCGTCTTTTTGAATGTCAAGCCTTGTGCCTGGTCAGAGCAAATGTGATGTGGTAGATAATTTTCCCGGGGTACTTCTTCCAGGGCAGCCCCTGCAGCTATCGAATGGTGGCACCGATGTAGCCGACTTGCTTGTGCTGGCGTGCCGTGTCGTGTCGACTAGAAGCAGCGCGCACGATGATGGTGAATTATTTGACTCCGTATACTGCACAAGTTCATTGGAGCGCATGTTTCCAATTGGAGTGTTGCACCTCGTGGTCACCTACAGTCTTGGTCTTTTGACTGTAGTGTAGGCAATATGCAAGCATTTTAAAGGATGTAGCCACTTTTTAATAGCATGGGCATTGTTGACTTCTCAGCGATAAAGAAGTCAAACAAGCCGCGAAACTACTGGGCCCTGCCGTCTGACCGCATCAGAGCGTTGTTTATTCCCCCCCCCCCCCAGCTGTGGAGAGACACAGCTGTTGCTGAATCTCCTGTCACGCTAGATGAAATGGAACAGGCTCTATGTGGTGGCGGATAGCGCGGATGATCAGAAATGTGTCGACATCCTGCGGCAAATCAACGATATCCCCGTTTTTGAGCAGGTATAAAATGCTAGCAGATACCATATGCGAAAAGCCGAGGGACGAAACACTTGTCGCCATTGAGAACCCCGTGACATTATCTTCAACGTCGAAGAGGTCCCAGGCCCTGATGACCTAGACGGCGGCCAAGACAACGTCATTGTCCATGACGACGTTATGCTCGAGGGGCAAAAAAAACTAATCGTTTCTTTAGCCGCCAATGGCATAAAAACGTCGACGTGTTGTACTTGGCTCAGTGCTACATGCTTATACAAAAGGTAAATCACGACAAAGCAAATATCGTGATACTCTTTCGCGAGACTGACGCCCATGGCATGCGGAACGTGCACACTACATGGTGTGATGCAGACATAGACTGGTACGAGTTTCGTCGCTTCTTTAACAGTCTTTATTTGTAACAACCTGGCATCATTTTGTGTTAGCATCAGATTTTATGTGCAACAATATGTCATCATTTTGTGTTAATATCAGTCTTTATGTATAACAAGATGTCATCGTTTTATGTTAGTATCAGTCTTTCTATGTAACAACATGTCATCATTTTGTGTTTGTATTAGTCTTTCTGTGTTACAACACGTCATCATTTTATGTTAGTATCAGTCTTTATGTGTAACAAAATGTCATCATTTGTTTTAGTATCAGTCTTTTGTATTCCAACCTGCCATCATTTTGTGTTTGTATCAGACTTTATGTGTAACAGTCAGTCGTAGAAGCCTCTGGAAGATCATGGCACAATTTGGTTGCCAAGAGAAATTGATCGTGATGATTCGGTAATTTTATGATGGCATGCTTGCTCGTGTCCTGGACGACGGTGAGTCGTCTGAACCATTCCCAGTCACCAATGGAGTCAAGCAAGGCTGTGTGTTGGTTCCAACCTTCTTCAGTATGATGTTCTATGCCATGCTTACTGATGCCTTCCGTAACTATGACACTGGGATTGACATCAGATACTGGACTGATGGCAAGCTCTTCAATCTGAGGAGACTACAGGCAAAGACTAAGTTAAAGGAAGTGACTGTTCGTGATCTCCTGTTTGCTGGCAACTGTTTCCTGAGTGCCAAATCTGAGTCGGACATGCAACAGAGTGTAGACCATTTCTCTTCAGCTTGTGACACTTTCGGTCTCACAATTAGTATCAAGAAGACAGAGGTGATGCCCCATCCTGCACCAGGAAAGCACAACATACAGCCTACCAGTCAATGGCCAAACCCTCCTTGCAGTGGACAAGTTTACCTATCTCGGCAGAGTACACTGTCAAGTGCACTCCACATCGATGATGAAACCAACGCCAGAATCGCTAAAGCGGACTACACGCAAATGTGTGGGAGCACAGTGGCACCAGTCTGCAAACAAAACTAACGGTCTACAAAGCCATTGTGTCGCCGACCCTGCTGTATGCATGCGAAACCTGGACGGTGTACAGACGCTGTGGCAAGAAGCTGAACTATTTCCTCATGGGCTGCCGAGGAAACTGATGTGGATAAGATGACAGGACAGGGTCCCAGCCACTGTAGTTCTCACACGGGCAGGCATTCCAAGCATCCATACTGCTGATGAAATCACAGATGAGATGGGCAGGCCACGTCATCAGGATGTCATAAGAGCGACTACCTAAGAAGATCTTCTACGGCGAGCTGAAGGAGAGAAAGCTCGCCGTAGAAGATCTCAGGGTGGTCAGAAGAAACGCTTGAAAGATGCCCTCAAGTCACCCTTGAAACATTTCAACACTGAGCCTGAGTCTTGGGATGATCTCGCACAGAATCGCTCCACCTGGCACAGTTTCATTGATACTGGAGCTACAGACTTTAAACTGAGGAGAATTGCAGAGGCAGTGCTGAAGCGCGAGCAGAGTAAATCTCAGAACTCTATTGATCAAGCAACCCCAAGCAGCATCTCATGTGCAGTGTGCCACGGACAGCTCAGAGCACAAATTGGTCTGATCAGCCATTCACGTACTCACAGAAACCAAACCAGTCGAACTCGAAGGACGAACAAAATGTGTAGCAACATGTCATAATTTTGTGTCAGTATCAATCTTTATGTGTAACAACATGTCATCATTTTACTCAGTATGAATATTTATGTACAACAACATGTCATCATTTTGTTATTGTACATAAATGAAGTTAGTGCCATTCCATTAATACTTGTCATCAGGTCATCAGTGTAATCACATTCCATTCCATTAATACTTGTCATCAGGTCATCAGTGTAATCACATTCCATTCCATTAATACTTGTCATCAGGTCATCAGTGTAATCACATTCCATTCCATTAATACTTGTCATCAGGTCATCAGTGTAATCACATTCCATTCCATTAATACTTGTCATCAGGTCATCAGTGTAATCACATTCCATTCCATCTTAGAAAGTCATATTTAATGATGCTTGTAATAAACTCTAGTGTGATGTTATGCTAAAGAATTGTCAGGATGATAGTGGTAAATTCACTACATTGATGTCTTCACTTGGCTTTTTATACAAGGGCCTTTTAAAAATGTAACTTGAAATTCACCAAACGATGGCGATTGAGAACGATGATGTTTTCAACTTAAATCAAGTGTGGGTGATACATAACTATGCACAGATATTGGTTTAATTCTACCCTGAAAAGATTAAGCTAATTTAATGGCACAATTGAGCAATATTTAAGGTGTGTTTATGTTTTGTTTGTTTATATTTTTTTGTTTTTATTTTTTGGTTTTGTGCGGTTTAACGCCATTTTTCAGCACAAGAAAAAGGCTGTACATGACGGCCAGAATATTTAGTGGAACAAGAACCCGGGAAGAACCACCGACCCACGTAAGCTACTGGCTAGCTTTCGCACATACCCACATTGGTCGAGCCGAGACTCGAACTCACGCGGACAGAGGTGAGATGTGTGAGTGATCTGTAAAGGCAAGCGCCTTAGACCATTCGGCCACCCGGAGCAATATTTAAAGTATAAATGAACATGCTGAATCAAGCAAACCCTCCCTTTGTACACTGGAAATAAATAATAAAGTCATTACCTTTGGCTTTGAATTACACTGTACACTACTATGTAAATTAGGTGCTAATCACATTCATGAAACATAACCCATATCTGTATTAGCATAATTCAAATAGAAGGGTTCTACGTTCTCAGCTGTCACCGGCTTTCTATCCCTATACAGGCATAGTTTTAATTTACGGTTCTATGGTATGCGGTGTCTCGGCTGTAAACGGCTTTCTGTTTAATGTATCGAGTCAGGAACTCCTAGCATATCAGGGAACAAGCCGTAGACACATAGTATTATTATCCAAAAGTTTCAGATAAATACAGCAACTGATAATAAGATATGTGACTTTCAGAAACTTTAACACAAACCTTCAATGTTATGGACAGTGATGCAACAAGCTCTTCTTGCACAGGTGAGTGAAGACAACCTAGCATATCGGGATACAAACATTAGATCCAATATGAAGTTATCCCAAAGTTTCAGCTGAATATGGTGTAGAAGGCGTGTGACTTTCGAAAACGTGAACACCAAACTAACAAACCAACCAAACAAGCTTTCTGCTGGTGCAGGCGAGACAGGAACCTCTAGCATATGTGTATACAAAACTGAAGACATAGTTAAATATTATCCCAAAATTTCAGTTGAGTTCAGAAGCTAATGCAGATGCGATTTGACTTTCAAAACTTTAACATTGTTGACACTGCCTGCAGAAAAGTGAATCCAAGTCTCTCCATCCATATGCGATAAACATACATTAGCGAAAGCGTTATTGGCTTATAAGACATTCAACGGCTGTATATCTATTTACATCAAGAATTGAATATATATATATATATATATATATATATATATATATATATATATATATGTGTGTATATATATATATATATATATATATATATATATATATATATATATATATATATATATATATATATATATATATATATGTCTCTAGCAAGCTATTTATTTAACAACTGGAAACTAAAGAACATATATGGACATGGCCAGCTATCTCTTCAAAAGGTGATGGAAATATAGTTAGGAAAAGGTGTAAGGAACCAAGTTCAATATTAATAATACATCAGCGGTCATTTTCGTATCAAGTATTCATGTTAATGTACAGTATGCGACATGCTTATTTTCATGTTAATGTACAGTATGCGACATGCTTATTTTCATGTTAATGTACAGTATGCGACATGCTTATTTTCATGTTAATGTACAGTATGCGACATGCTTATTTTCTTTTTCTTTCTTTTTTTTCTAGCGGATAGCAAATGTTTGCCAAAATTAAAATGTCTACAATTTATCCTAGATTAATGTCCCAATATATGTATTTACATTCATCAGTTTTACACAGTGCATACATATAGAGTGAGTTTATAATAGTTATCTTCACACTATTATCACTAATTAGAATTTTTTTTAGATATGATCATAAATGGATAACTTGGAAAAAGAAATAAACTTGTGACATGGATTATACTGAAATGGGTTCTTAGGAAACTGACTAACGTCTGACAGCCACGAAACGGCTTCCTACACATTGCTTCTTTTAGAACACTTGAATCCAACAAAAAACCCATGAAATATTGAAATTGTCTTTCAAGGGGCTGTATGGAGCGCAGCATAAAAACAGGACAGCGTATATAATGATGTTATTTAACTGTGTAAACTAATTATTTTGTATATGCATATACTAAGTTTAAATGCATGCATTCATTTCATGAATGGAAATTAAAGCTGCATGCATTCATTTTAGGAATGGCAATTAAAGCTGACTGTCGTGGCAAAGTTGTCAAAAATTGAAAGATGACGATACAATATTTGGTAGCCTGGTCTCCCTGGGAAAAGAGTGTTACAGATTTCACCCAGTGTGTTTAAATATACTGATTTCCATATATCTACAGCCGTTATTCATTTTGGCCTATCGTTCTCTGGTTTGCCATAAAAAGCAGCAAAAACAAATTCCCATCTCCGACGTACGACAAAAATATCAGATATTTTGATAAGATATGACTTTTCATGGATAGTCTGTATCTTTGCCTGCATCTATGCGTGTGTGTGTGTGGATGTGCGGTTTCAACTTCAACTTAACTATTTAGAAGCATACAAATATTCGATGTACATCGGCATCATTAGTGCCAAAGATAAGTGCCAGAAGATTTATTGGTAGGAATGTATGTTCAGTCAATATTTGTCACCGTGTGAAACCTAATTCCCAAAGACAATTACATTAATTCCAAGTCCTTCCTATATGTGGAAGTTATTTGATGTAAGGGCTTCAAGATAATGAAAACCAAGTAATTTCTATCAGATGTGGCAACTACGAAATCGACAGGGAACAATTTATCCACATCTAATCGTAGATTGGAAACTTGGTTCTATGAATGTAAAAGAATATAACACAATGAAAATCATTGTTAAATATGCTTTGAAAATAGTGTTTTGTATGTTTAAATGCTCTTCAGCTTTAACTTCTGCTCTTTAAATTACAGTCCCTAAATAAATCCCGAAAAGGAACTGACGTTAAAAATCCATTTATTCCATCCTTTTATTATTTTTAATTGCTGAGAATTGAAATCATGTGAAATATTCTTGAGATACTACAACATTCAAAATTTGGTAGCATACATTTTTAAAAAATATGTTTGAGTTAAGACGTTCACAATAAGTGTAGTACAAAAGACTTATTCATGGCCTTTGACCTTGAACCTCACATCATGGATAAGAATATCACTGAACTCATCTAAAAGACTGTCAAGAGATACCAATATGCTAACTTAGGCATAAGACATAAATAATTTACGTTAAAACAACCAAAAAAAGTTATTGAACTGGCATCATTCAAGGCATTCTTCATATATATCCACAAACTGCGTTTGATAAAATCTATTCACATTTGTTTGTTTTAACATGTTCACATGCCACCACATCAATTTCAGGGGGCTGACTATTAACTTGTTTATTGACAAACAACTAAATAGAGAATTGGTCAAAATTCGTTTGTATATGTACCGGTCACTGTGTACATCAGCTCAATGAAGTACAAAATTGCAAGCAGTGACCTTTGACTGGAGCCCAAGATTAAGTAGATCTGGTTTTCAAGCATGCTCACAATAGCGCGGACATGTTGGTAGCCAAATCTGAGCCATTTTCATTATAAACTGGCTCCAATCCTTTATATATATATATATATATATATATATATATATATATATATATATATATATATATATATATATATATATATATATATAAAGAGTACAGATCATATGGCGAATAACAGTCCTTTCAAGTGCACTGGATCCAGCAAGGGATCGCGTGTGTTAGGGATTGATTAAAGCGTTATCTGAAGAGTTATCTGAACATTTGATGAATCGAGGTTACGATAAAACCTGATAGCGGAGGCAACACAAAGGGCTAAACAAGCAAACCGCAATGACCATCTAAAATATAGAGAGAAGGATAAGGTTGAACGGATAGCATTTATCCTGACCTACCATCCAGACTACCCCAAAGTATGCAAAATCATTCAGAAACACCGGCCCATCGTGGAGTCTTGTGACACACTAAAGTTAATCCTCCCGAACAAACCAGTAGTAGCCTATCGCAGACCAAAAAAACCTCAAAGACATCCTAGTCAGAACAAAACTACCACAAATCACGAAGCAAGACCATCGTAGCAAATCTGGTCCCTGTAGTGATAAAAGGTGCAAAACCTGTCAACATATGATGGAGACCAGCACATTCTCTAGCACAGCGACGAGCGAAAAATGAACATACATGGTCCAAACAAAACGTGCAAAGCAGAGAATGTAGTTTATCTTATCACATGTAAGATCTGTTGCCTTCAGTATGTCGGAGAAACTGAAAAGCTACACAAAAGGATCAATCTTCACAGATCTGATTTGATGACAAAGAAACTGGACAGAAGTCCCGTTTTAGAACACTTCTCTTCCCCTGGTCACACTTTCAGTGATGTAACACTGACTACAATTGCTCACAACCTCAGCAGGAGTTCCGAAACCAGGAAAGAAAAAGAATCCTACTGGATACGCCACCTTAGAACAATGAAACCAAGCGGCTTAAACAATCATAACTAGAAAAAACCACCACACGCAAATAAAATCATCATCTGTTTACAGCCACCACATTTTCAATTAAATAATTCATTAATTTTGCTGATTAGTTACTCACTCACCTATAAATTACCAGTGGTTTTTTTTTTTTTTTTTTTTTTTTTGGTAGTTCTTCCAGGTATAATTATTGCAATGTCATTACTCGCCCTACGGAAACAATGAAATATCCGGGATATAATCTGCGGTTACACAAATTTACATTAAATAACAGACGGCTACATGGCTCATCCCTATTTAGGTCAAAACCTATTAAGTTGCAGCATCAGCGGTCGAGTTGAAGCCAACTAGACGACATCAGACATTTTCAAGATTTTATTCCCGTAAAAAAAGCTATGTAAACGTTTGTAATTTAAACGCTTTTTGTATTTTTTGTTTATTTTGTCGTTGTTTGTGTTTATTGTTTATTTTGTCTTTGTTTGTGTTTATTGTTTATTTTGTCTCTGTTTTGTGTTTATTGTTTATTTTGTCTTTGTTTGTGTTTATTGTTTATTTTGTCGCTGTTTGTGTTTATTGTTTATTTTGTCGTTGTTTGTGTTTATTGTTTATTTTGTCTTTGTTTGTGTTTATTGTTTATTTTGTCTCTGTTTTGTGTTTATTTTTTATTTTGTCTCTGTTTTGTGTTTATTGTTTATTTTGTCTCTGTTTTGTGTTTATTGTTTATTTTGTCTTTGTTTGTGTTTATTGTTTATTTTGTCTTTGTTTGTGTTTATTGTTTATTTTGTCTCTGTTTGTGGTTATTGTTTATTTTGTATATGTTTTGTGTTTATTGTTTTTTTTGTTTCTGTTTTGTGTTTTTTGTTTATTTTGTCTCTATTTGTGTTTGCCTTTGAAAAAGACTCAACGAGAGTCGAAAGCGCTTAGGCTATTTGAAAACAAGTTTTGCACTGTTCGTTGTCTGTTTATTGCGTTTATATAAATTTACGCAACATCAATATTTTCACAAAACGGATTAGAAGACAACTACATGAAACCTTAAAGAGATTAAATGCCAGACTCGATGTCGCCTGCAACTGATTGAATTTGTATGTATTTATTGAAAAATATTGACTGTACTTGTCTTTGAAAGAATTTAAAGTCCATGTATAGACTGATTTAAAAACATTGTTAAAAAAAGCTCTGATAATGTAACTGGCCCGTACAATAATACTCGAAGGACAATTGTATTAAGGCAGGAATACTTGCTAAAAAGCACTTACAGCAAAATGTAGAGATGCCACAAAACAGTTAAGTATTTCTGACCTTTTAGCACTAACCACCTAAGGACAAACATACAGTTTGGCTGATGAAGTTTGAACAGACGGTAACTATCCTGAAAAGTGTGTTTTAATGCGAGAAACAATATTATTGAAATTACTGGTGGTTACAATAGTTCAATAACCCTAAAAGAAACTGGAAATCTTAAAGTCTATATTGTGAGTCAAGAGATGCAATAAAACTATGTTGCCATTCTGAAAACAAAATTTATGAAAGTTCCAGACAATACACCAGGCCAGGTATGGTGAAATATTCTTATACATGTTGATTGACGTCAGTTCCAAAGATATCGTTTAACGTGCAATATTATTTGTTAGAAATTCTGGGTTACACAAACTTTCTATATTACACGCTATAACCACCTATAAATACATTTCAGCACAATAGGTAACATCTCTTATTTTTAATTGGATAGCCGTTTAAATGGGAATTGCACGTTTAAGCCTCTATGCTTAAAAGAAAATGATATTTACATGTTGATAAACCAGGGAAGCTCCTTTCAATCAAACCTCAACAACATATACAAATACTTGGAGAATTTCCAAATTTTAAAACAAATTCTTTTTACTCATTAAAGTTTGAAAATATCTCAACTGGACAAATCTAACTTATTTCATCTACAAAGAATCATAAGAATTAGGCCTAGATACCACACACAACATTAATTCAAACTGTAAAGTCGCAACAGTAAAATATATTAATTTAGAAGAAACATGTATAATACCTAATGTATAATTTCAATTAAGAACATTAAACTGGTCATAAAGCAGCGTGAAACTATACCATATTAGTACCATTTACCAACTGAACTATTCTAAAGGAAAGAGTGACTTTAATACTGACACCGTCGCAGTCGCTAGAACTAAATATTTCCAAATTCGTTGTGCACATGTTTCTTGGCGATAACCTTGCTATCTGTAATCTAATAGAAAATATAAGTGACAAACTTTCTTCATAACAACTACCGCCAACTTCTCAAACTATTCTCATCTTCACAGAAAGGAAACTGTTTTCGATAACCATATTCAAATATCGACATTTTGATAATTCGCAGTCCGTAAGCCACGACCTTTACCTACGCCATGTGAAATTCTTCTTTTAAATTATAACAATTGGGCTTGGAGTGCACGCAAAGACATCATGATAACAAAATTATCACGTTTTCAGGGTTTGCGTGCTGTTTCGTGTTTTTTTTCCATTTTTAATCAACAGGGCTCAGTTTAAGAATTAAAGCGTTTATTTGCGGAATATAAAAAATTCACATAGTTTTTCATCTAAACACGATGCATATAAATTGGGAAATTGCTGTTTAATTGACATTATTAAAAGTTACATACGTACTCCCACATTAAAATTTAAGATTTATGTGCTAAAACCATATATAATAAAAGTGAACAAGATCCCCTACGGATAGCAATCATCTGATTAAATCGGCATGGGAACTTTCGTGAAGGTGAAGTAGGTGTAGTTTGTATTAACTTGGGTGTGGGCGTGGATTACGGTGTTAAACAATTTGTATCTGATTAGAGACGTAACATTACGTTTGATAAGATGGGATCTTTAAAAGAAGTTGGCGATACTCGCCTTGAACGAATTTTGTCGAAGACATTCTTCTACCAGAGTACAAATACATTATATGTATGGAAAAGGAATCTTTCATGTTATGTGTCCACATGCGTCCACAAAGAAGTTTGTGTTTTATGCATTCATTAGTACTTGAGTATGCACACTCACCAATTTATTGCCAGCCTTTGACACACAAGTATCAAAGAAGACTTGTAACATCGATACACAAGTATGACAAATAAATAATACATTTAATAATACACGCTATTGCCACACCGATGTCAATTTATATTTTTCAGTGTATTGATAATATTTCAATGTGATCAACTTTCAAGAGTTTTGGTTTTATTAAAAATCTACTTCACAATCTTCCACACTCTGGCAGAATAAAAATTGATGTTATGAAAGAAGTAATTCAAATAGTAAAAAAGCAAAAGTTATTTTAAATTGAAATAATATAAGTCAAAAAAAATATATCTACTCCACAATGTTTGCCCTACCATGTGATTTATAGAATATATCAGCCAAGCTCATACAGATTCCAGAAGGCATATCAAATGTTTGCTCACAGCTTACTGTGTATGATCGTCATTCTTACATACTAAATTATATTCCATAAATTATATACCAGATACTTGCAAAGAGGTTTTTTTTTATCTCGAAAGAAAAACTGTACTCAAGAAGTGCGTGGTGTTCCAAACACCGATGAAAATCGGACGTGTCAAACCAATCAAAACCAGCTTATTATATAAAAATAAAATTACCTCTAGTGGCAAAATGTATTTCAAGTCCTTCCGGTAAATACTCAGATTTGTTTCATTTTTAAAAAAGACTATTTACACAATACATTTTTAAAAAAAGAGTTAAAGAATGGTTTGAAAATATGCATACAATTAGCATACACTTCATAATGTTACAATAAAATGTATATCTTCCATTTAGAATTAATTTTAGTCTTTCTCTCCAAAAAGAGACTATCAAAAGCTAGAATTATGAGGTTGCCTTTTGATATGCTTTAACAAGACTACCGGGATCCTACCATACTCACTTCCAAATTTCACTTGTGGTGTATACAGTTTCTCTGTAGGCCCATTTAAAACAAATTTGCATAATAAGCTGATCGTAATTTATTTCTGGAAACATGAGAAAAATATGCATTATAACGTATTGTAAATACATATCGCGAATCACTGTCTCTCTAAACAAAATAAATAAAAGAACTCATTTTACTTAAATAAGACTTGCAGTATCCTCATTATCGAAATACAATCGAGTCTTTGATAGAGGCCGTAAATTGTTTAGAAAGTGTCAATAAGTGAGTGAAAGCTCGTAAAGACAGATTGTCAAGATGTTTTACATCTTACTTTTTCGATTGACTTTGTCTTTGTAATTGTAAGAATTTTCCAAATTTGATTAATGACTTCTAGCTTTATCTCTGATTTGACTTTGTCAACATATTTTGAGAGACGACCTTAGAGTGGAAGCCCTTCATTGATCAACCGTAACGATGTACACTCAAGATGAATATTGATGACACCGTGTAAAAGCTAATCATTGCGAGAAAGAAAACTTTCAGCCTGATTAATTTTTCTAAATTTCTGATGAAAGGAAATCTTCATTGTAAATTGTTGAAAGTTATACCTTTCAGGTTTATTTTGCGGTTACCCACAGAATATTTGTATTTATTGTGGTAATATTCTTGAATGGATAAATAATTAAGTCATTACATTAAGTTATCAGAACATTTTGAATCCGTTAGGCCAATGACACTTGTTCGAAAATACTTGAGTAGCTGATCGGGTGCTCAAAGTATCAATAAGTATATAAACGTTCGATAACGTTTTAAAACAAATATCTGTGGCAGGTTGTTTTCTTTTTTAAACTTCCAGCAAAATGTATTTATTCCAAACTACAGAGATCATTTAATTCATAGAAGTATGTATCGATGTTCTTATGATGTAAATATTAACGACAGGAAAATGTTCAAAAGGAAGTACCTTACAATAATCAAATACCGGTCTGTAAATACATTAAAATTACTATCATATTATGATTTGGTATGAGAGAGAGAGAGAGAGAGAGAGAGAGAGAGAGAGAGAGAGAGAGAGAGAGAGAGAAAAGTATAAAAATGTATGTTTCGTTAAGCTGTTGAAATATAATAATATAAAACTATGTCTTGCAAGAGCTGCCATGATTTGTATATTTGTAAAGTACCAAAATAACTATGTGAGTGTCAGAACATTTGCTGCCTAAGATATCGGCTAAATCTCGAAAACTGGGACGCATAGGTCGTATTTTTCTTGCATGCAGAGTTGTACTTTCTTGATTAAGACTGATATTTATTGAAACTCTTTATAGAATCAGCAAATGTCAAACAATGAAAATCTTTGCTTTCTTCATGCGTAAAGAAATTGTAAAGATTTTTCATATTTTACAGATCTTGTTGACAGGTTATATATATTTCACTGCCTGAATTAGGCCCAGATTGTTATGATAACAGTAAGATTACTGAGTCATTGGAGATCCGTTGGCAGGATTGATATATAATTCCACCGCCCGGATTAGACTCAGATGTTTGCCAATGTGCGAAAAAGAAGATATTCAGGGCCGGATATCACAATCATCTGCCAAAACAAAGTGATGATATAAAAAAAGCCGCAATAAGTGAAATTAAACACTATAGTCGAGCAGTTATATCCTGAAATGACCTTAAATTTTGAGTTAGTTTACCCCGAAAGCTATACAATTTCTGATGGTGCCAAGTATTTATATGACCCTTGTGGGCAACCCTTACAATATATGTGGACTTCTGATGTGGTGTAGTTGCTTTCTAAAGAGGAATTTGTTGAGGGACTCGGACAAAAAAAAGCCTGTCTATGAGGATGGGATATTTCAATATAATCTAATACACTGTACTACCAGATGACAATAAACCAATTTACTTTCGAAATTAAGCGTCAAGAGTATGCCTGGGTTGACTGAAACCTAATTCTTCTCAGTATTTGTCTAAAATCAGCTTCATCAACATGATAATTGGATGATTTGTTTAATATCGTCATGTAATATTGCTTCACAGTAATACACAATATTCAACTGCTATCATTCAAATTAAAAATATATTTGTTAAACCCGAGTTCTGATGTTTTAGAAATTTATGTTTCTTTCATACGAGTTATTTAGAACGGCAATACAGCAAGAAAATGGAAACACTGAGGACGGTGACACTCCGTATCATAATCCTTTTGTCACAGAAGGCACATGAAATGATCTTTTAAAAATCAAGCAATATACGGTGCAATAAATAATATGTTCAACAAAGTACCACAAAGTATCATTGTTCTCTATTTAAAAGAACTTTCTTAAATTAAGCAATGTAATGTTGTTACTACAAATATTACCGATAAAGATATGTGGTATATATATATATATATTGCCACGAAACATTAGGTACCCTTCCAGCTTGTTGATCAATGTCACAACCTCTTTTGACTGTGTTATATGATGCAGGGCGACGATATGCTTTGACATTCTACATTTGCCCCGGAACTACATGTAGGCTAGATTCTGTCCCAGGGAAAGAATGTATCTGTGAAGCACTGGGCATCCGCTCAACAATAGCCACAGAATGTGCAGGTTGCCTGGACATGATCCAGTAGAAAAAGGTGTCGAGTTCATCAGGCACTTGACACTCACAGCTCTCTATTGAAAAGTCCAAGGGTCGAAGTGGTTGATGCTGGATTCCTTCACATGATTTAATCATGGACCGAGGAATGAGTGCTGCGTGGAATACAATCAACATAAGGGATGATTCCTGTTCGATGACATCAAGGGAAACATTTTCCTTAACCTGAATATTTTATAGGGTATCCTTTAGATTTGCTGCATTGTTGCTTACATCTTAAGATGAAGATTCTTGCTGACCACATTTTCTAGCTTGGTATGAGAAACAGGATAAACCTGTATGCTGTTTCCACAACGTTTTCGAAACTATGCCTCGAGCTTATGCTTTGTAAAGCACTGTGCATACTCCTCACACACATACTTTGTCAGACACTCCTTATATTTGGACAGCATTTGGTTCATGTCAACTGCTTTCCCACTTTCCAAAGTTGGCATAATGAGGGCCAGAAAGTCATGAAATGCCTTATCATATGTATTTTCTGATGACACAACAGTGGATGTCTTCTTCTGTAAAATATATCGACTATGGCAAGTCGTGTGGTACTGAGCCTCTACTGCAATCGGCTCCGAGAAGTCACCTGTACTGCATGGTCACATGGGTGACATGGTCACCCTTTTCCTGTAACCTACTTTCCAGTGTCTTGCAGAACTCAAATGTAGCCACCCTGATGGGAGTTCTGTATTTGCGTTGTGACTTTTGTCCACAAAACAAGGAGCCCTTCCAACATAATTCGGACCTTTGTAGCCGTTCTTGAAAGATGGATGTGGGCTCATCCTTCTTTGGACCTGCTACATGCATGAGGTTTGTGATACTTGTGAATGAGGAATAACAATGTTTATGCCACAGGATGAGTTGTTCACCAGCAAATGTCCACTCTCCCTGTTCATCAAGTTTATTTTTAATTCTCTCATACACATTGCTGTCACATGTTTCCATTCTTAATTTGAGGGCCTTTAGAAAGCTTTTTTTACCCGGTTCTGATGCCTTCCTGAGGTCCTCATCACGTTCTTTCTGGCAGATACGACATCTGCTAGAGTTAAATGATAGTTTTGGTTTCTTGAAAGGAAAATTAGGACTTAAAGTACTGCAATCCATCTAAAGTAGGGTGAAATACAAATATGATGTGATAACCTACATGATATTTAGTCATGATATTACTTATAAATCATTATGTGTTGTAAAATATTTAATAATATAAACACTTTAAAAACAATTGTGCAATAGTAACAGTACAACAGCAAAGCATGAATGTTACATTGCACAAAACAACTGTAGATGTTATTATCAGTTACAATGAATCATATGCTATGATTGCAAAATACTGTGCAGATTCAAACTGGCGGAGGTTTATGTAGTTTCTTGCAGCAAGTGGAACTTAGCATTTACCAATTTATTTTATTTACTATCATTAGATAATATATGATAAAATACACTATTGAAACAACTATTCTTTATATGTGACCTTTTTAGGGTACCAAGTATCTCAACAAACCCCTCTGTGGAAAACAACCCCACCACTTCAGAAGTCCACATCTACCCTAAGGGTTTCCCACAAGGGTTATACAAATGCATGGCACCATCAGAAATTTTCTAGCTTTCGGGGTGAACCTTTCGAAAATGTTTGGTCCTAGCCGCTAAAGGTAACCATATATATCTTCTATAAAAGTGATGGTTGCTAGTTAACCAAATGAAATTATTCCTTTACATCATGGCATTATGTTAGTCAAAGGGCCAGGTATTAGTATGTACTATTATATACAAGATATATGAAGTGCATCCTTTACCTACTCATGCTGAATGTCTACAGAAGTGTCTGTTTTCATTTAATGATTTTTGTTAGTATCTGTGAAAATGTATTCCAGTACCAAATTTACACTAGTTTCATTCACGTTGAACATTTACTGAGTTTGTCACGACGTTAGCATCTCTCTGATACATTTCTTAGCATTTTAAAGTGTGTTTGGCCATTAAACATGATCTTTTCATCAAAACAATCATTTCATTAAGATTTTATCATAGCTAAAATGCTTGTACTTCGTATGAATCGATATCAATTCCCTTAACCAAGATTGTCAGATCTAAGATGCTTCAACTATTTAAACACATTTACAGATATATCAAATTCATTATCAGTTTTTAAATTATTTACTGGTTATCTTTTAAACCAATGACGGTATATATCCAAATTGTATTTTGCTCGTCTATTTACATGATCACTTTGTGTATTTAACACAGACTACAGAGCATGTATTATCTTTGTTATTCACATTGATACTAACGTTTTTGTTCTTAATCCATTGAGGCAAATATATGTATCAGCTTTCTCTGAGCGGTTGATTGATATGCATCTATATCCAATAGTTACTTTCCCTTATTTCCTCTCCAAATTCGGTTTTCAAAATGTCGAATAAACATTCAATGACATTATCCATTTCTATTGAATATATATATATATATATATATATATATATATATATATATATATATATATATATATATATATATATATATATAAGCTTTGTTCTGTGGTAAAAAGTTTTGTATTCAACTTGTTCTTCCTCCCGTTGTGTCTCTTCACAAGCCTGATCGTTAAGTCTAAATGAGCTTTCACAGAATCAAAGTTTCACATTTTTTAAAATGAAAATCTTTTTTTACAAATGGCTCAGTGTCATTTAAATATTTATACAAATCTTGATTGTTAACACCGTAAAATAGATCCTGATTGACATTTCTGTTTATTAAATCTGTAAGTCTGTTAGTGATATTTTTGTTTAAATTCTGTCTATTCATACACCTTAACTTTTGTCTAGTTTGAAAACGTATTTAACGGTGGTTGTAATGTATTTCTCACGTGTTTTGGTAGTGGTTAATTAAGTATTCAAACGTTCATTTTTATTTTATTTCAGAAGAAATATTTCAATATACATTTAACTATTTTGCATCTCTGTTAGATGGACAGATATGAAAAAGATATCAATAACGTTGGTATTGTGTAAAAGACAGAGGTAATACAAGTATAGGTTTTATCAGTGCACTAATAAAAGATACGAACAGAGTGAATAAAGATCTTTGCAGTTATATCAATCAGATTTATAATCTTTTTATTGCTTATTAGCACACGTTTACTCTTAAAAAGAGTCCGTTTATATCTAGGTATCCATGTTGGTATGATTCAAGAGCACAATTACTCCTGAAAAATAAAATAAATTAGTTTTAGTTTATGCCTTGATTTATTTTACAATATCTAAAAAAAGCCATCTCTAATTTTACTGAACTCTCGATTGCCAAGTGAAAACCTGACTTATGTTTTGTCCCACTATTCTGTACTATACTCAATAAACTACATTCCAATAGTATGTTGATGTCTGACTGGGTCTCTGCTGTGGTACTTCACAAGGTTTCTGCTTTGGTGACATCACTATCCAACGTTTAAAGCTTACAACGTCGCAATATATTCAGTACTCCATTGCCTTTTATATGTCAATATTGCCATTAGTATATAAATCACATTTTACCTTTCTCAGCTAAGATAATAAAAACTGTTGCTTAATTGACAACATAATAAAGGCTATACAAATACAGATCATCACTAAAGGCGTGGGGTAACATGGATTCAGAAATTCTACGCTTGAAAAGAAAAAAAGAAAAAAAAACCCCACACGATCCTATTTCGTTCACAAATAAGTGATCACGTATTACATTGGGTCACCTGCTACTTATGTCATGTAAACCCGTCTACTTCTAATGCACAAAAATAGAAGTCTGCATTCATTGTAGTAGTAAAATTGAAAATATTCTCGTGACTTGCTGCTCCAGTAATTCTTTTTAATTTATGAAATAATATCTTCGAGTTCTGCTTCGGTGAGGCTTCACCGTGTTGCCAGTCCAGTAATTTTTAATTTGATTTTTTTTCTTTCGTACCCTTGTATAAGAACATTAAAATTAAAAACTATGAATGGTCTAGAGATTTGCAATTTTGATTTTCAAGAAATCACCAAGTTATGCTGGTGTATTATTTTTTTAAATTTTGATTTGTAATGTGCATGTACCCCTGTACGAGAACATTAAAAATAAAACATATGAGTGGTCTAGTACTGCCAGGGTGTGTATGCTCTTAGATATGTTATTAGTTTCCTCTGAAATGAAAGCAGATACGTGACTGTTTTGAGGATAAAATCACTGAGATAACATTTTATTACTAAACTGATGATAAGGTAGACAAGCATGTAAATATTCAAAGTTGAATTCAATTTTCTAAGAGCTTTAAATAAGAAACAAATACATCAGAGCATTTTAATGTAAGTCAGACTCGCATTTAGAAATTTAGGATGTCCGCTTTTGTAAAATCAACGTTTACTGTGCAACTCGAAATGACGTGATCATTAAATTATTACGCCCTCGGCATCATCATCAATTTTTATTTCCTCTTTTCAAAGATAAGGATGCAAACAAATCAAAAAATATATATTGAATTAGTTATATACAATTAACAGAGGTGTACATGAGAGGAGTCTCTCAGAAGCGCAGCTTCCCTATGAGGATTCTCGTATGAAGCCACTATACTTATTAAAAAGTATGGTGCACTCCTGCGCAATCCTCAAATACTTAATTATTGAACACATAATCGTTATTTTACAGAAATTTTTTTTTTTATATGTAATGTCAAAAACTAGCATCCATGAAGACATGATTATCAAGATTTCTACGATCACATGTCTTCCAAATCTTGATAATTTGAAAATCGATCTTATTAATATGAAAAGAATCCATGAATTACAGTTGCAGAGAACACTGCAGCAAACATTATTAAATTTCTTATTATTTCGGGCTCGTTTTAGTCGATACCGTTGGGAAATTCCCTACCCAAGAGACGTTGAACAAATTCTTCATCTGATATATTATTAAGGAACACGCCAAGACGAATGTCAAAGTTATTTATAATATGTGTCCAAAATATATCTCGTTGTCGCACAGTGCTCTGACAAAAATAAATGCATGGATTATTACATCTGTGTAAGAATAACTGCAGTGTTTACAAACTTGCATAGTATTATTTGGAACAGTTATCAGAACATTTGCAAGCGATGTAATTAACTGTAACTCTCTTGTTGTTTTGGAGTTTCCCATAAAATGGAGGGTTTTATACAAGTATGAACATTTCTGAATCTTTTGTAAGAAATGTCAGTATGGTACAAGTTTGACAAGAGCTCCCGTGCCTTAAACCTTAATTTCTGATTTCCGTGCCTTAAACCTTGATTTCTGATTTCCGTGCCTTAAACCTTGATTTCTGATTTCCGGGCCTTAAACCTTGATTTCTTCTTCCCGTGTCTTAAATCTTAATTTTTTCTTCCCATTCCTTAAACCTTGATTTCTGATTCCCGTGCCTTAAACCTTGATTTCTGAGTGTAAAGAACAATGACTTGTATATAATATATTTGAAGTTTACTAAGTACAAAATCTATATGCTGGAGGCAGGTACCCAAAAAAATAAAAATAAACAAGAGGGAATCCTACTTTTGAACAATTTTGGGTCAACGGTTCTCTCGGCCCTTTCTAAATACGAAAATCATTGATCACAACAATCATGGATACAAAAAACCATCGATAATGACAACAGTTGTGTTTTCTCTGCCTCGAGATATGATAGCATTGTCGTCAGAGATTGATTAATTTTCTTGTGGAAACTAATTAGGAATTCATCCTAAGGACGTTTATTCCTGGAACACTTTCGTGTCTTTTTGACGGTTTGCTTTATAATTTCAGCACGGAACTTTATACGAAACGAATATTTTATTTCATCCTTTCAATCATTTTTGCTCCGCTCCATCATCAAACCATCATATTTCATCAGTTATATTTCTCTAATGCCATATTAACGACCTATTTCTTTGGATTATTACTTGGACCATCGATTTTTACTCTGTTCGTGTGCAAAAAGAATATTCTCTCACAATAAATGCCAGAGTTTGTATAGACCATATGAGGGTGATACACCTATCGGGCCTAATATGTATGAATTGCCATAATTTTGTAACAAAAAATTCTGTTAGATAATCATATGTGCAAACAAATGTATTGCTGAGTCTGCAGATTATTAGTATTTCAGCCAAGGATTAAAGCTTTTTTAATTGAGTCTTATATATAAATATATATATATATATATATATATATATATATATATAGAGAGAGAGAGAGAGAGAGAGAGAGAGAGAGAGAGAGAGAGAGACGTAAAACAGAGGGGAACGTGCTTATCCATGGATCCTACAATATATATCTCGATGGATGTTTATATGTAATAAATTTATATACAATGACATCAATATAATCAAACAGGTTAGTAGCAATTTATAGTTCGCTCCAACAGAATTCGAACCTGTGTCGCAAATAAGGGTAACTATCGCTTAGTTCTCGTGAACCAGCGCTCATTTTACCCCAAAACAGATTGAACAAGGTCGAAGGTAATGACTCGATGTGCACGAGAACTCAGTCGCTAAGCAAGTCTATATGGGCAAACCGACAAGATTTCTAGTTAGAAATGCTACGTATATACATGGAGTTATAATTATAAATTGAGACCTATATATCAAACAAAAAGGAGAGCGCTTATCCTTGGACCCCACATTATATGTTGGATGTATGAGAATATGAAAGAAATTTATATAGAATGACGACAATATAATCAAACTGGTTAGTGAGTTATAATTCGTCCCTATCGAACCTATGCCGCGAATAACGGCAGCTATCACTTAGCTTACTGTTTGGTGTACAGGTGTCAATTTATATTTATCATTCCACGTATATACTTGCATTTCTAACTAGAAATCCAGTCGGTTTGTCCATATAGATGAGTGAAAAATTCCGCTTGCCTAGAGAGTGTATTTTCGTGCATCTAAGGTGGTTACTTTCGACCTTGTTTCATCCTTTTTTGAGGATTAATGCATTGCCTTGTGGATTAGTGCGTTGATACATGACAGATAGGTGATTGGTGCCGTTACTCGCGGTATGGATTCGATTCCTGCTTATTTTGGTTGTGAGGGGTTTACGCATTTCTCACCACACGATAGGCTATACACGGTGGCCAGTATATTTGGTGGAGGAAGAACCCCGGAAGGACCACCGACCCACTGAAAACTACTGGCAAGCTTGCTCACATACCCACGTTGGTGATTCCTGATAGGAACGAATTAAAACTTCCTAACATGTTTGCTGGTAAACAACAGCTTCCATCGAAAATAGGCTGTAAACATTCCAAACCGCAAAATTAGATAAATTTTCTGGCCCAACACCATCTCAGATGAAGAACTCCAAAGAACAGCTGGAGTGGAACCCATCTCATCGCAGATGAGATCAAGACGAAGGAGATGGTTGGGGCATGTGTGCAGAATGCCATCCACTGCACTACCCAGGGTAGCCCTTCGATGGACACCACAGGGAAAGAGAAAAAGAGGCAGGCCAAAGGAAACATGCGACGGACAACAGAGAAAGATTTCAAAAGCAGTGGTCTGACCTGTGAAACAACACCGAAGCCAGCAGCTGACCGGCAGCAATGGCACTTCCTCAACGTCGTCTCAAGCACTGTCAGGTGCGGAGAGGATTATATGAAAGAATGAAGAAAGAACATATTTGATTAAATAGATGTCATTCTATAAGAGCCTGATTCATAAAAATGTATGAACCTGAGTTTTGGAAGAACTAGATAGAGAGAGGGAGGGGGGGGAAAGAATCATACGCATGTCCATGTTGATACACACACACACACACACACACACACACACACACACACACACACACACATATATATATATATATATATATATATATATATATATATATATATATATATATATATATATATATATATATATATATATATATATATATATATATATACGAGAACGCGGCCTTAACGTACATGGTCCCATATTATTTAAGTAGACAAATATATTGACCTACGTTATTGTTTGATGGTATTTGACAATATATGGTAAACTATCTGACTTACTCCCATGAATTTTTCCTGCCTTCAATCATATCGGATATTAAACGTTGTGTACACTTTCAAAGTATCAAACCATGAAAGTTCAAGAGAAAAATCCAGGAAAATATCACTTCTACGATACATAGATTATTTTTCAGCGGATGGCAGTGAGGGTGACTGATAAATGGGAGAAATAAAGAAAACAAATTAGTACAAAAGACATTATTGGCAGGAAGAGAGATTGATGAGATAAATAAATGGGCCGGAAATAAAGGAATCACTGTAACAAAATAACTTTCAAGTTGATATATAAAGCATAAATAATTTTTGAAACTCTGATTTATTAGCTAAATTATAGCTTCATTGTTGAGTTATAAATTGCAAAAAGGGGGTTAATAGTAAAATTTGGTCCTTTTGATAACTCATCATTTACGGACTTATTATATGGATGCTAAGATTGTTCCTCATTATACTGTCCAAAGTTAGTTTAAAGGAATAGATACATACGGACATCGTCATTCATCAGATCAAAAAAATATAGCGGTGTCCAAAATATTCAACTCCACTGGCAGATCTTCTTTTGATGGAGAGCCTGAAAATATCCAGACTGGCTATACATGAAGGATTTCAGAAAAGCCTGATAAGCTCAAAAAGAAAAGAAAATCCGTCTCCAGATTGAGGGTGCTATTTTAGTTGAAGCATACCACACTTTTCCTCGATATGTAACTTTTTGACATTTCATGAGATAACTATGGAGGAATGTCTGCAGAAACTGTTATCACAAAGTTTTCACTTTCTTCCATGTCGGGAATAATTTCGATACCATTGGATCGTGCATATCTTTGGAAAGAAACTAGTTATGGTAAATAGTGACATTGAACGTACCATACCGATAATAGTCTGATTTAAGAAAATGACTAAATTAAGGATGATGTTTATAGTATAAACTATTTTAATTCCAGCCCAAGAGTTCAAATAATTAATATGCTATTGCAATTTATATAATCAATACAGCTGCCAGAAACCTTCATGATATTGTCCAATTAGAGTGTGATTGAAAATCCTTGATTTGACAACAAAGGCAAATTATCTCCAATGAACACTTTCTTGTCAGATGAATTATGTTTGGCTCAACGTTAATAATGTCATTCAATAAAAAGCTTAATATATTGACTGTACAAAAAATTGACAAGTCAAAGTAATGCGAAGTTTGACTTAGAAGCTTTAACTTGACTGCTCTCCCTGATCGTGTCTTTGGTATTGAAATCTAGACATTTAGAGCGAGTACACAAAGGATACATATGGGCACATGAGTTCTCAATTAGGCCGGGTGAAAATTTGTCGGTTTAACTTTCATTCCGTGTTTCCTTTATTAATCCGTTACCGTTATAATGTATGGTTACGAAATGAAAAAAGTTAATTCATAGTCATATAAGTTCTTTCCGTAAAGCTCCTTACACTTTGAAGAAAGTTACATAATAATCAATGAAACTCTTTGGAGTCGCTTGTCTGGAATTGGTATATCTGGTACATATTGTTTTAATGCTAACCTCTTTGTACACAAGGAGACGGGCGATGTTTTTTATTACTCAAGATAAGTGCTCTATGAAGTATGCATTCGGAGGATTATAGTTTTCTAGCTTTTAACAGCAACCAAAAAGATTTAATAAACTTGGAACTATGGGCTTTCTTGTCTTTAAGCCAGTTACATGTTCCCAAAGTATCAAAGTTATGAATGGAAGACAATGTGAGCTAAATTTACCTATGACGTTATAGAAGAGAATTATAAAGTAAACTGTCATATTTGATGATAATATTGTCTTAAAATTGGCTTTGAAGAGAGAAAGCAATCAAATTCACTTTGCTGGTATGACATGTATATACATATAACCTATCAAGAATGTAATCATTCCACCATTACGAATTCCTGGGAAAGAAACATGCAGATCTCTATGTCATAAACGTTCTTTGACTTCAAATCTTGCTAGAAAATAGTCTGACCAATAGAATGACTGCGTTTGCTAATTTTTAGTCATGTGTGGACTAAACTTACTTATTCGAATTGTTCAATAAATATGTTTATTATGGAGAGGGCTGGATATTAAAGTTAGTTAACACTTAAAGCTAAAAACTTCTTCGGGAATCATTTAGTTTTGCTTTATTATATTATTCATAGAAAGTCTTCTTTTATTGCTTAGTTCGTGAAGCTAACACGAGCAGCGCCTCCAAAGCAAAAAATGGGTTTGTGTCCAGTGTATCATTTCACAAAATCAATCGTAGGTTCTACTATTACGAGCAGAGCTTTCGACTGACGTGAGTCTACGTTTATGTACGTTTCACAGCGCGATCGTCAACGTATGACTTAAACTTACCATCGAACGTTGATCGTTACAGCTCGTTTTTGCTGAAGATATAAAATGACCATCTGATACAAATCTGGTTGAACGGGCGCCTATTTTCGCACGCGCTGGCAGTCACATCTTTTAGTAAAATATCAGATCACAAATTTAAAACACAAGATAAATACTTAAAAGGATCACTTAAAACGATATATAAATTAAAGCTTGAGGCCACAATTGGAATTTTAATAACAAACCGACTAATGGTACAATAAGTAAGCTAATATGATCAGCTAATACAGAAACAATGTGCACAGCTGATTTAAAAAGCCAGCTAATTACACTGCAAGTGATATGAGGTAATGATTCTCCTGATCTGTTAGTTAATTCAACAAATTAGTTGGTGATATTTTTTATTCCTTGTTTAACTTTGTCAACGAATGTATTTGTACCACCTTTGTCACCACCACCATTTGCTTTTCAGCCTACTCCTGTCAAACCTTTTCCAAAATTTGCTATGGTTATACCAAGACTTGCTGCTATCATATCTGTAGCTGAAAAAATAGTTGCAACTGCTACAACTTTTTTCTTTAAACATTTGTTTTAACCTTTTTCCGAATAGTAACTTTTCTCTCGCTTTGAGACTTATTTTTCTGATATTTTCTCTAAAGTTATTTTCTAAATCTGTTAAATGTTCAACTCTTTGTGCTCTATTGCTTTCAGTATTATATAATCACTATTGCGATTTATCATTTTTAGTTGCATCTGTTTCCTTGCTGGTATCCCTTTGCATCTCTTACATATGTTTGTTATACATTTCAATGTCCGATTTCATTGAAATTATTTCTGATTCAGCTACTTTTACTGCATATGCATAACCTCTAAATTCTGTTTCTTCTTCCGGTGTATACAACCAGGAAGTGGTCCACTACCAATTCTTTCGTGGTATTCATCTGTTACGGTCTCTACTTCTCTTACTTGCTGTTCAAACGGTTCATTTGTGTTAATTATTTGATATTTTATTTCCTTTGGAACTTGGATTTGCTGCCTTCGTTGAACAGTAGGCTCCGAAGGTTGTTGTAAACGTATACCTGTAGGTTTCTCATTTGGTACTTTCCATTTATTTTCTTCTGTTGTTAATCGTAAAGTTCAAAGAAAGTCACCCCACATTTTTGCGTAACAATTGAGGTAGCTACTGTATCTTAATTGATTTATTCTCTTGAGAAATTTGTTTAGGATCTTTACCTACATCAAGGTAATACAATGTTCCTTTTTAGTCTTTAATTGACAACTAATTAATTTATATTGTGTTCATCGGTGCTCAAATAGTGTGTTATAAATTATTTGTATTGATCAAAAACACCAACAGAAGCATGAGTTTGTTGTTGAGTTACAAATCCCTAATTATATACCTGTTACGCAACGGGATTTTCATATATTGTATTATTATCATAATGTTCATCAAAATCATCTGGATCGTAAGAAGGACGATTAGATTCCACTTCTACAACTTCTGCCATTTTACTCTTTTAAAAAAATGAAACACAATTTGAAAAAGAATTGGGCTTTATATAAGATGAAAATAACCGTGAGGGAAGCCAAGCTATAAATAACAGTAGCTATGCATTACTAAGTTTTGAAGAAGAAAAAGAATATTAAAAGAAATGAAAAATTAGTATAGCAAATGGAACATACAAGCAAATAACTGGAAAAACATTAACTTATAAGGAGCTGGAAATGAACAGAAAATAATTAAGAAATCATGAAAATTGTACCAATGCTGGATCAGCGACATTATTAAAATAATTTTCCGATGTAGTAATATTGGGAGTGATGTACGTAATAAGTAAATGTCTTCTAATTTATGATTTAAGCAAATAACAGACAGAATTAAAAGAAGATTATATGACAGCAAATGGAAAAAATATATTTTACTGGGTTTCTCTCAGTATTACCTATTCATGCATTGAGTTCAAGTTGAATAACTTTTAAACACATACATTAAAAAAAAACATAACATACATTCAATGGGATTTGTTTTAAAAACTGTTGTGTCTTATAAGCAATCTAAGAGCAGTGAGCATGACGAACAAGTTCTAAAACAAGCAGTTCAAAATAAGTATGTCGAAAGAACAGTAGTAAATGGCAAGTGAGGAAAATACCATAACTAACACTATTTATCACGCAGCATTAAATTCAACTCTTAAAGTAGGTAACACCATGCTTTTAAAGATGTTTTAAATGCCTATAAATTCACTATCAAACATGTATACTGAAGAAGTCATAAACTGAATTAATCGTATTTCATTATCTCAATTTACAATTGATCATTTAATAGCACAAGGGATAGTACCAGACCAATAATTAAGTAGGTAAATAGACTAACATCACAGTGAGTGTTAGTGGACCCAATACAGTACGATACAATTACTATTGACCTAATGGCTAATTCTGTTAACAAACAGTACACGAATGCAATTGCTTTCTTGCATCACTATTATACAACACAGAGAATTATTGACGTGGCAACTAAAACAGACAGAGAAATTGATTGTAAAAAGTATTTCAATTCAGTAATAGAAACAATGATGATTACTGTGGAAGGATTACCAAACATTTTTTCTTGACAGGGATATAAATTAAATAAAAATGTACAGAAGTAACAAAATATTTCTTTAACGAGAACCAAAAACAAACTGAAAATCGGCGTAAACAGAACCAGAAAGCATCATAGACAATAAAAACATCTAAGCGCAAATCATCAGGATTTTGTCCCTACATTAAATCAATTCACAAAAATTAAAAGCCTAATAAGGAGACTGCATGAATACATTTTACGAGTTTTTGCAATTAATCACTGAAAATATTTATCAAGAACTTAGTCCAAGAAATGCTTCGAAACTGGTAGTCGCTATTGAAGATAAAAAGCATTATAATTTCATCAACATATGTCATATTTGTGAAAAGGAGATAACATAAAAAAGAAGGCAAAGCTGACAAAGTTCCAAACGAAGTTAAAAAAGCAACTACGAAGTAAGAGATCATGATCACCTAACAGGTAAAATACAGAGGTTTTGCAAATATCTAGTGTACTGTAAATTACAAATATCCTAAATATATACCCCTAATTATTAATAATATGTCTGGATACGGCTCTGACCTGATTATCAAGACCTTGGTTTAAAAAAAAACAGATCCAGGTCAAGAAGTATCGATAATACCAAATAAAGATGATAAATACATTTCGTTTAGTAAGAAATGTATAGTCGATAGTTTTGGAAAAGAAGTCTTAGTAAAAGAACAGTCAGATTCATTGATAGTTATCTATTTATGAACCAATCACTAGAACAAGATGCTAAAAATCTAAACGATGATACATTCACGGAAAGAATAAAATAT
This sequence comes from Margaritifera margaritifera, assembly GCA_029931535.1. NCBI lineage: Eukaryota > Metazoa > Mollusca > Bivalvia > Unionida > Margaritiferidae > Margaritifera > Margaritifera margaritifera. The sequence goes on along the minus strand of JAQPZY010001489.1, from coordinate 1,773,032 downwards.
TCTAGTAACATGAAACCAAATTATTTGAGAAAAGATATACACACACACACACACATATATATATATATATATATATATATATATATATATATATATGTGTGTGTGTGTGTGTGTGTGTGTGTGTGTTCATTTGAAAGGCCTAATGAAATTAAAGAACCACCAATAGAAACATTTTATTAAAAACTCATTGGATCAGGAATTAGCGAACAAGATTATCAGTATGTTAATGATGTCATTTCAACTTGAATTCACTTGGTGACTTACATGACTACTATGTGAAGAAAGATAATTTAATCTCATGTGACATTTATGAAGAATTAGAGTCTATTTATGAATAATTATATGATCGTTCCAACACATTATTTTAGTGCACCTGGACTAGCCCATGATACTAGTTTGGAAATAAATCAGGTAGATAAAATTTGCTGATTGATTATATGTTCATCGTGATTCAATCTGGAAGCAGAGGAGGAATTAGTATGATGTTTAACAGATATGCTAAAGAAAATCACGGTATTCAAGCGATAACAGTAATGGATGTCACAATGTATGTCTTAAGTCAAGGTCAAGGTCAATCATTATGTATCTTTATACAAACAATTAATATGCCTGGGCCATGTACCAACCAATGCTGTTCCAAAAAAGAAAATGTGCAAACAACAAATTAAAGTAATCAAAGAAACTCTTATGTCTTGGAAAGATGATAAACGTTTGGGTTTTATTTTAGAGGCAGATATAGAAGTACCAACTCATTTGTACGACTATTGTAAAGATAATAACTTATGACCAGAAAGAAAAATTCCTAATGAGTCTGATTAATCGCCATTACAGAAGAAATTGATGGAAGATAAAAAGAGTTCAAAACCGTCAGTGCCTAATTTATTGTGCACGTTAAAAAACAAAGAGACATATGTTATCCACCATCAAGTTTGAAGTTGTGTGTTTAGCTAGGAATAAAACTAAAAAAAGATACATAGAGTGGTTTTACTTGATCAAAAGTCAAAGTTAAAATCTGATATTGACTTGAATACATCTTTGAGACATAAAGGGACCAGTGACATTGATAAAGATTTTTTTAAACTGATGAATAATTCCGTCTTCGGAAAACAGATTGAATAAAACTTAAAAGATACGTAGAGTAGTTTTATTTTATCAAAAGCGATACTTAAACTCTTATATTGAATTGAAACAAAAAACAGCCAATGACTTTCAAAAAGAACTATTTAAGCTGATGAATAATTCTGCCTTCGGAGAAAAGATGGATCATTTAAGAAAGGGAACGAATGTAAAAGTATGTACTAATGAAGAGAAATATTTTAAACTTCCAAAAGATAGTTAATTTTCAAAGACAACAACCATAGAAAATGACATGGTGTTAGTTAGTTTAAAGAATAGGAAATAAAATGAACCAAACCAATGTATGGTGGTTTTACCGTGCTAGAATTAAGTAAGTTGCTTATGTATGACTTCTACTACGATAAGCTCAAAACCAATATGGTGATAAAATGAAACTTGTATTAAGCGATATTGATTCTCTGTGCATAAATGCTGAAACAGATAACTTCTACAATGATATAAAAGAAAATATTCATTTGTACAACACAAGTGATTCCAAAAAAAGATAAAATGTATGGAAATATCTATCGATCGGTGTTAAGTATTATTGTATCCCTCAACAAAGGTAGGCAATACAGTTATCCATATTCTGGTTTCATTTTGAGTTAAATATTTCCACATTATCGTCTTAAGAGTTCTGTTAAATCTTTCTATAACAGACGCTTTTTTGTCTGCGTAAGAGTAGACGTATTCAAAATTTTCTTTATCCCATAATTCCTTGACCTTTCAGTTGCAAAATTCTCTCCCATCATCCAACTGTATTTGTTCTGGTTTTCGCTCATTAAAAATATCCACAAAAGCGCCGTGTATGTCATGTCCCATTTTTGAGCAACATCTATTACAGACAAAATATATTTGTATATATTGTTTTAATTTGTATATGCCTGCATATAAGCGATGTCTGTTTGTTACTGGTCATCCACGTGACTAACACAGACCCTTCGGTATTGAAATTTTTTTATTGATTGCATGTGTAATGTGCATGTAGATTGTTTAGTTAACCAAACTTTCAATTCAGAGTATTTTATCTTCTTCTTATCAAGTTCACTTAGTTCCCACAATTTATTGATATTTGTGTAAGAAGTTTTAATCCAGGATTATAGTATAGATACATTATAAACTGTTCGTCGGTCATTTCTTTTACATAGAACTAAGCTCAGTTGTAATCAAGCTTAAGATCTTGGAAGAACTATTATGGATATTTTCCAACTTTCAGAGGAAAGCAACGATGAGTATATAGGAAGGAAATGTTTTGTTATTTTCGGTTTAGATGAGATGGTGTAAAAATATGGTCTAAGATAGTTGTCTCAGAAATTAATATAGATGAGATCGTGCAAAGCGGAGCAACGACAGCAAGTTCTGAGATCAGACATAGTAATCTTCCCATTTATTACATATAAAGAAATATTATTCCATGTTTTAAAAGGCATTTAAAGTTTCATGAGCATGACGTTGAAATTTCTAACTCTATTGGTGAGAGAAAAATATCAAACATTTTAAAATATTAATTAGGAATTTACTTCAGATTTTTTTCTCAGCTGTCTCCATTTTACAACTTTAAAACATTTTGACTTTTGTCAGATCTATTTATAATGACTCGACAAAACCACAAATCTAATTCCTAAAAAACACTGTTACAATCTGCAATGGAAAGTGAATATTTCAGGGCTTTGTATTAAAATCTTTGATATAAAGTGCAAAAAATTCGATCTCAATAATAATACATTCTATGTGTGGTTTGATAATATTACCTTAAGATACATTGTCAGATAATATATATTAATTTAATTTATTTATACCATTTTATTAATTTTGCAAAAACGCACATACAAATATCTTGGCTGTCAGTTCCTAAGGCAGTAATCCTCTGAGTAATGTATCTTGACAGAATTCTTTCTCTTAATTACGGTCAATTGTGTGGGTTGTCGCGTCAAGGGATCCTAACCTAAATCAGCCGGAATGTCACCTCTATTAATTACGATTACACGTGTTCAAATTCAGCCCCTATTTGATTTCTGGGCGAAGCGAAATTCTAGCTTACTCCAGAAGTAATTAAACTTATACATAGTGGTCATCCCAAAGAGTATTAGGCACACAAATGACCGCTCGTAATCAATTCGATTCATTACGTATATCTTGCCACCGAATGCAGGGTCGTTTTCCCCATTCACTCAAGACAAGCATCTCAATCAGACTGACATACCGAAGGATGAATTGATAAGAGACGATGATGCACCCAGTTAAATAAACAACAGAATGAATTCAGTCAGCGGTGGATTTCGATCCCGCATAGATCGCATTCATACTATGACATAAAGAATTTAATCATTACATATGAAAAAATTATTTTAGCAAACTCTATCTGTCTGCAAATCGGTCGTCAGTATAAGGGTGAAGGACAGCTTCTATTGAAATACATGATTATCCTTGAAACTAGGATAATATCTAAATATACGGAATTATTCAGATACAGGTATCAGGTATTCTCTGAGTTAACGCGCACCTATCGTGAGCGTGAGAGACATCACCAATAGGTTAGTATTACACATATCTTATAAAAAGATATAGCTTACAGTTGTGTGAAATTGTGCAAGTGGATGTCGTCTTGGCCTGGCAAATATAGGCCATATACTACCATAGTTCGATAACTCCTGGAGCTACTATGTAAGTAGCATTCCACACAATAGCACTCTTGTTGACTGAAAGTATATAAATATAGTATCTTTTCTCTAAATTTCATATTACCAACGGCGTAAATTGGCAATTTTTGTGCTTAGGCACTGACACTGGGGTGTGGTAGTTTCAAACATAAATTTCAAACATGGTATCTTTATTTCCCTACGTTAGGCATATGCGTCCAAGCATTATTACAAAATGTTCTTTGCTTTTAAAATTGGTTTTAGTGCATTAGATCAAAAGGAAGTGTATAACATTTTCTCTCTCTCTCTCTCGCTGCATTTCCCTCTCCTCTTTCTCTTTCTCTCTCAGCATCTGCAATTCCTTCTCCTCTTTGTCTTTCTGAATTTGCATCGTTTGTTTCTAAAGCTGAAGCTTTCTTAATTCCAATTCCATCTGGGGTTTTTTTTAGCTGTAATTCCCTTAATTTCTTATCAAAACCAGATACAGACTTACCAATCAAATCCAAAGCATTGTTTTCCAAAATTTCTTTTCCCCACCAAATACTCTTTGTCTTTCTGAATTTCCATCGTTTGTTTCGAAAGCTGAAGCTTTCTTAATTCCAATTCCATCTGGTTTTTTTTTAGCTGTAATTCCCTTAATTTCTTATCAAAACCAGATACAGACTTACCAATCAAATCCAAAGCATTGTTATCCAAAATTTCTTTTCCCCACCAAATACTGAATCAAAATATTCGTTATCTATTGCTTTGTTAAAGACGCTTTCGCCTCAGAAAGATCATAATGTCCGGGAAGCTCAAGGAACTCATCTTTTGTCATAGACTCTAACCTTACCTGAGCATAATTTGAAACAAAATTTTCACCATTAGATGACATTGTGAATGCTTGCTAGTTTCACTAAAGATTTCTCAAATGTGTGAAATAAAAATCTTTACCAGGGACAATGAAAATTTCGAAACAAAGGCAATTTTTAATATCTCTGAAATGTTTTGAACAAATTCAGATCCCGGACAAGCCCCAATTTCTGTTACGACTCTAGGTCTTAAAAATTTGTAACAGAAAGAAAGTCAAACCAACAATGTGAGTACTATGAACAACCAATTTATTCCCTACAATACAAAGTGGAATTCAAGAGAGACTTACACTATTGTGAATCAAATTCCAAATAATCCTAAATGTTCTAATCACAGGTCCAAAAATATAGAATGTTCCGAATGAGTTCCAATAGTCTTGCAATCCAGAATGTCTTTCAGTGAGTTCCAAAAAGGCCAAAGTAATGTATTAATTCAAAACTCAATGAGCACTTTAGTAATTCTAATGAATACATATTAAATAAATAACTCCCCTCGGGTTATATCTGATTTCAACGGCACAATGTAAAATCTGATCACAAATGGAGTCCCACAGACTGATCTAAAACAGGAATGAATTATTTGTTTACCAAACCCCTATTTGTACACATTTTCACTTAACCTGTATGCTAACATGATGTTAAGCAATCCAATGAAAAAAAAAACAGTTAATTGTAAATAAGAATGGCCTTGAACTCAAATGCTTGTAAACATTCCAGAATCTAAAGTACAACTTACCTTCATGGACAAAATGTAAACACAAATCATAGATTAAATATACATAACACTTACAAAGTGGGTATTGGCTGGTGGCCTTGGACCCCAAACATAGAGCTAAGACGGCATTTGTCACGAAATATGGCAAATATCAGTTCAAGGTCATGTCCTTTGGCCTTTGTAAATCGCCTGCTACTTTCAAACGCTTTATAGTCCGAGTCCTAGACTGGCTTTCCTGGAAGATCCGCTGGGTTTATTTGAATGAAATCATTGTGTTCGGCTAAGATTTTAAAGAAAAAAACATTACAGCGTGTGCAAGAAGTTTTCGTGAGACTGTTAACTTCTGGCTTGAAACTGAGTATAGGAAAGTTAGTAAGGACAAATGTTGCCTCGAGACGGTGTCCAAACGGATCCAGATAAGATCAAAGCTGTGCCGGATTGACCTACTCATATGAACATTAAAGAAGTGAGGAACTTCGTAGGACTGTGTTCGTACAATCGAAAATGCATTTGAGGATTTGCCGAAGTAGAAAGGCCGTTGACGTATAAACAGAGACAAATTGTAAATTTGAATGGAATGATGCATGTGAGGAGGCATTCCGAACTCTGAAATCCAAGTTGTATTCAAGCCCAACTCTAGCTTATCCCGTTCCCTCTGGGTCTGACTTCATTTTGGACACTGATGCAAGTAAACTTTCGATCGGCGCAGTACTCTTCGAGAACCAAGGTTAACAGGAGAAGGTTATAGCCAACTACAGCCGGACGCTGACAAGGAGGTAAAGCTGACAGGAGGTATTGCGTCACGAGTAAAAAAACTCGGTTGTCAGCGGTATCAAATTCTTTTACTTGACTTCTACATGAGGAAATGCATCATTCATACTGACCATATCTCATTAAGATGGCTCGCTAAATTCCAGGACATCCAAGGCCAATTCTCACGTCGGTTAGAAACTCTTGTGAGATATAATTTTGAAATCCTTTACCGCGGCGGTACGAAACACAAAAACTCGAGCAGTCTTTCATGCAGGCCTTGTGTGGACTGTTCACCTTGCGAAAAAGTTAAATCTGGAAGCGTGTTATAGAACTCCAGCAAAGAGAGTAAACATTCTCGCAGTGGTGTCCTAGCGGTCGTAAGGGAGAAGGACGCAAGAAGGAATCATCATGGATTGTATGAATTTCGACAGAAGAACTGAGGAAAGCTAAGCGAGAGGAAAGGGCCATCGATACATAATTAGCTACACAGAAAAGTCTGAAGAGCGCCCAAAATGTCATGAAATCTCAATGGAGAATACAGCAGTTCAAGCATTATGGAGTCAGTTTTACAGACTGGAACTCCAGGATAGTGTTTTGATCCGTAGATGGGAAGATGATATGGAAAAACGAATTCTTGGCAGCTAGTGGTCATAGCGAAATTCCGCCAGGATGTTCTTACGAACTTACATGATGCCATTACCGCTGATCACCTTCGAGTCAACAAGACTCTATCTAGAGTTCGGGAGCGGTTCTTCGGGACTGGTGTTGGAGGAAATATGAAGGACTGGTGTCGTAGTTGTGATCAGAATTCATCACCAAAGAGACTATATAAAGTAAACAGAGCTCCTATGAAAATGTTTTAATGTTTGGGCCCCAATGGAACGTATTGCCTTTGGCATTTTGGGACCCTTTTCTGTGTTAAATCGTGGAAATGAGTACCTCCTTGTTATAGGGGACTTTTTCACGAAATTGATAGAAGCCTTCTCTATGTCAGATCAGGATGCACAGACTGTGGCAAAGATTCTGGTGGATCAGTGTACCCCTTTAGGGGTAGATAAAACTCGGACTACGTCTCTTCACCCACAATTAGATGAAATGATTGAACGTTTTAATCAGACTATAGAGAATATTCTAACTAATATAAGGTCCAAAGATCCGAAACACTGGGATGACATTCTTCCTCTGGCACTCATGACATATTGTAGTGCTGATCACGACTCAACAAAATTCTCACGGAATGAAATGATGCTTGGATGAGAAGTAAAATTACCTGTTGGTTTGATGTATGGAACTCTAAAGGAAAAGTCTTTGGAGTCCTAAATTTGTTCTAAATTTTGTTTTAATTAGGAACCTACCTGAGTCATGCCTATGAGTTATCTAGAGAACACATACAAACTACGAACGAGAAACCTAAATGGTACTATGACTACAGGACAAACTTCAAGACGTATCAGATTGGGGATGCTGTGTAGTTACATGACCCAAAACGGAAAATTGGAATTCGCCCGAAATTACAATCAAACTGGGATGGACCCTATCTCATTGTAAAATGTCTCAGTGACTCGGTATATCGCATTCAGGAATCTCCAACACGCAAGCCTCATGTGATTTATTATAATAGATTAAAACCATACTATGGCGACTATACAAATTGGTTGAAAGACAATAATAATACGGAGATTAACATTTTTAGCGGTGCTTCTAATGATGAAAGTGATTCAGATAGGTCTGAAACTGAGCTTGACATTCCAGAAGTTACGGAGTACGTGAGCGGCAAGTGTGTGCTACGCGCACTGTAGAGATTGGATCCTGTAAATTAGGGTGATGCAGGCATTATCCGGTGAAATTATATCAATCTGTTATGTGACTTTCAAAGGATTTAAATTCGCAGAAAGGATATTGTAATGTATATTGAATTTATAATATGTGTCCATGAGGTAAGTTGTACTTTAGTAATTTTGTAAGCAACATATTTACAGCGTTTGAGTTCAAGGTCAGTCTTGTTTACATAACATTTAACAATTAGATTATAATTTTCCATGTCTTGATGTGAGAAAAGTCACGTACGCACCGGAATTTTCCATTAGAGTTACTCATATTCTAGAATATTCTCTCAGGTGACTTATCCTTATATTTATACAAGTTTGGTACACAAGATTTCATTCCTATACTAAACTCCATATTATGAAGATCAGTCTAGTAAAGAATTTTTTTTAGTAATCAGATCTTACAATTGTGAAAATCAGAGCAAATTCTGAGAGAGGAATTATTTATTTTAAATATTCGTTTGAATTACTAAAAGTGCTAATTCTTATATTGGATTAATACCTGACTTTTGAATTCTGTCTTATATCATTCAGGCATATCAGAGCACTCAAGACTACTGACACATCAGGACATTCAAGGCTACTGGAATTCATTCGGAACATTCTATATTTAGGACTTGTGATTAGGACACTTAGGATTATTGGATTATTTGGATTCTAAGTCACGTTACTGTAAGTCCCTTTTAAATATTCACTTTAATTGTCTAGAAATAAATTGCTTGTTGATTTTACTTACATTGTTGGTTTCACTTTGTTTCTGTTACATTATTTCAAGACCTAAAGTCGTGACAATGTAAATAAGTAACCTACCTTTGAAACCCTTATGAACTATTTTGTTGGACATAATTGTTTCGTGTTTAAATAGGATTCGTGTGTTTTAATTTTTATATCTCATATTTCGTTTTCTATTTCATGAACTCATTCATTTCTAAAACTGCTTCATAATTAAAAATCGCCTAGGTATAAATAAAAGCAATCAAACCTTGCCGAGACAATAAATTTATTTTGAATTAATTTAAGAAATTGAATTGACTCTAACAGTAGCTGTGGGACATGTTTTTACAAAGAGGGAGGCCAGTGTGATAGTTAAGGATGGTTTGATGATAAGGGGCAGCTGTGTCTTCACTAGAGCACTGGTTTGACTAATTAGCGCTGTCAATTATAGTGCGAATGTCTAGCTGAAGGCATTGACCCTAAGTAATGAGAAAAACCTTATCTGCAGACATGTGTCAAGCATTATGTTTCAGCTAGGCTGAATTACGGATTGGGAAAGTATATTTTAATTAGTATCACAGACTTGAAGGTAGAGAGGTTTCTAGGGGTCAGGGTAAAGGAGTAATTGCTCTCTCTCTCTCTCTCTCTCTCTCTCTCTCTCTCTCTCTCTCTCTCTCTCAGTCTGTCTGTCTCTCTCTCTCTCAAACAATTAGTTAGGTTTTAAGTCTACAGATAATGAGTAAATTTTCTAATGTAATACAACACAAGGGTAGAAGAGCGTATATAGTGTAAATTGTAAATAAACCTCTATGGATTTATTTCTGAACGCATCACACTACAGTATAATGATGTATCTTGTCTCGTAATGACCATGAAACCATGGTTGTGAATGTATATTAATGTATCTTGTTTCGTTAGGAGTACGAAACTATGGTTGTATATGTATAATGATGTATTTCGTTTCGTAATGACCATGAAACCATGGTTGTGGATGTATAATGATGTATCTTGTCTCGTTTTGACCATGACACCTCGGTTGTGTGTGTATAATGATCTTTCTTGTCTCGTTATGCATGTATAATGATGTATCCTGTCTTGTTATGACCATGAAACCTCGGTTGTGTATGTATAATGATTTATCCTGTCTCGTTATGACCACGAAACCATGGTTGTGTATGTATAATGATGTTTCTTGTCTCGTTATGACCATGAAACCTCGGTTGTGTATGTACAATGATGTTTCTTGTCTCGTTTATGACCATGAAACCTCGGTTGTGTATGTATAATGATGTTTCTTGTCTAGTAAGGTAAATAGATGTCTTGTCTATGTAGGTAAATAGATTTAATATACAATTTGCAAAGCTAAGTATATAAAATCCCAAAGAATCATGCATAAATATTAGGGAAATCGATCTATAGTATTTCACGGGTTCTGCTATTCTGCATTTGCTGTCCATAAGGATGTTTCTTTTCTCATTATGACCATGAAATCTCGGTTGTGTATGTATAATGATGGTTTTTTTTGTCTCGTTTTGACCATAAAACCATGGTTGTGTGGGTATAATGATGTTTGTTGTATCGTTATGACCATGAAACCACGGTTGTGTATCTATAATGATCTTTCTTGTCTCGTTATGAGTGTATAATGATGTATCCTGTTTCGTTATGACCATGAAACCACGGATGTGTATGTATAATGATGTATCCTGTCTTGTTATGACCATGAAACCATGGTTGTATATATATAATGATGTTTATTGTTTCCTTATGTATGTATAATGATGTATTTTGTCTCGTTATGTCCATGCAGCCATGGTTGTGTTTGTATAATGATATATATTGTCTCGTTATGACCATGAAACCTCGGTTGCGTATGCATAATGATGTTTCTTGTCTAGTTAGGTAAATAGATTTATAATAGACTTTGCAAAGCTAAGTATGTATATAAAATCCCAAGGAATCACGCATAAATATTAGAGAAATCGATCTATAATATTTAAATGGTTCTTCTATTATGCATTTGCTTTCCATAAATAATGCAAATAGTTTTGCAAAATCGCTTTGGAGTAGATGACAAGATTTTGTTATGCAAGACGTGTGCAACTCAATTAATAGCCAATGTTTCTTTCATTTAATGACAATTACTAAAATTTTCTATATTGTTAATTTTTTTTATGTTAAGATTCAACATTTCCGTGAATCTGAAGGTTGGATTCTTTCCATGAACAAAATAAACAAGTTTTTCTGCTTCTCCTGTAAAGTTTGGAACAGTGAGTTACAGTAGTTTTTCGTTGAACTTCGATTTGAGCTTGCACAGTATGAAGTATCAAACATCACATTTAACAAGGTGCATACATTTAATTCTGTAAAACACACTTTTGTGAAAACATTCAACTGTAGGGTTTGTTACATGTGTAGGATTAATATGCAAACTACTGATTCTCTGGCATAAATGGAAGCAATCATCCAAATGTTGATCGTTGAGGATATGGCAGACAAATTTTCTTTATGGATTGATTGTATAAGAGGGTCAATTTTGTCTTCAGCATAAATCCTTGGCGTCCTTATCGCATTATGGATGTTCGGTAAACGTTCACTATCATGACTCGTGATAATGTCTGACATAGCACTCAAGACACGCCAGTCTTTTAACAGAGTAAGTAGGAGTAGTACATAAGACTATTACAGGGATAACCTAATTTCAGATATTTCTAGACAGGGCTTAACTTGTCCTCACAACCATGTCAATTAGATGTCATGGGGTGGAAACAAATCTGGCTATCTGAATATAATGCTGGCGATTGCTAGTTATTCAATATTCAACAGAAGTTCAATAGTTGTTTGCTAATAAACAGAGCGAAAATTACACACTTTATAGCGATTAAAAGAAACTATTGTATGGGAAATGTTACAATGTAGCTGTATGAAATACTGTATATCTACTTTAGCTAAGCCATATTCTGATAACTAGATACGAAAAATCAATCAATGAACGCATTAAAACTATCTGACATAGAATCATGTCGTTTTAAAATGGATCTTATCGTATATTAACATCTCTTTTATTTGAGCTAAGAATCTCCATTTTGCAAACATTAAGATGGCCTCAAGTCAAAATATTGGTTTCAAAATTATGATTTTTGGCAAGACTGGACGTCATTTTACATTCATAAAAGACGTGAAAATTACCATTAAATTACAAGTCACGGACCTTAAACATTAGTTTGTACAATGTTTGATGAAAGTTTGGCACACGTTGAAATTCTGTAAGTTTTTATAATGTATATACACTATTTGCAATCTAACTACAACATGAAGTCTATTTCTTAGTCAACACCGAAGGTTTTTCAAGGTATTTGATCAATGATGACCTAAATTACCAAAATGTAATGCTTAGTAACTGAGCCAATATTTTCACCAATTAGTGTCAAACAATGTGACAGTTTTCCAAAAACAAACCTGATTACGGCGCATTATATCCACGTCATTAAATAGTTCTCTCTTCTTGAGTGAAAAAAAAAGTCTACATAAAAAGTCCTTCTCATGATGCCCTCATAGACATCAACGAACCGTTTTTGTACAGTAAGTTTGATTCTGAATCCTAGCCAGTCAAACAATATTGATTAAATATGCCTCACAACGTCTTGTTCTGAAAAGGCAATCAGGCTGAAAACTACTTTTCATATTTGAGATATGACCATCTGCATACTTGAAATAATCAGTTGATTCAAAATTTTAAATCAACACGGGAATGCATTTATATAAGCTTTATAAAGTTGGCCAAATCATGTACAAAGGTACGATTTTGTATATATATTTTTGTTGTATTTTACTTATCTAGCTGTTATTGATACTGCAAACCTATCAGCTCCTTAGCAGAAATATTCAAAATAAACTGTATGTATTTTGAACAGAAAGATTTGTATTTTATGTGGATTTTAAATTTACAATTAATAGTATCAGTATCAAGATGTTGGCGAATATAATGATTACCTATTGTAACGGTAACATTTTATTTTGAAAAGAACACAACAAGCATACCAATAGGAAGAAAATCTTACAAGCAAATACTGTTGAATATTGTCAATTTTGAATGTTGTCAAAATTGTACAATCTAAATTATTTGATGCACAGTTTCTTCACTTCAAAGAGAAAAGTGAGAATGTAATCAGACATAAAGTAAATATTGAGTGCAGCAATCGCCTAAACAAATATTTGCAGATGATGTTGATTTAACTTTGTTTCTTCACATAGATAATTAAAAAAAATAAAAAATTGTATTATCTACACTAGTCCCATAAATCAACCCCCAGACCTGTACTGATATTGATGGGTGATTTGGGGATCTGATCTCACCTATTCATACAATTATTGCAGACAGATCTATCAGCAGCACATCAGTGTACATATCGATCGCTTTTAGACACCTACTGGAGTTACCGTCGGTTGAAGGGGCCTTTCGGCGATATATACAACATATTTCCGGATCAAATCCAACCTTTGACAACTTTTAAATCCATGTGGAAATAACACAGCCCTACCCCCTATCGCCTCTTCGAATTACCGGGCTACATCGGCGGATAATCGGCTTTTCCATGATATTCGAGGAACTAATTAGATGCAACTTCGCACATTTAAAACGGTTGTTATAGTCATGTGACTCGCGTATCTATGGATTTATCATGTGACTGTCATGTGATGAATATCTCGTCATGTGACTATTAGCACTATTCAACAACGAGTACAATTACAGAATGGGTGGGTTAATGGTACATTGTACTCTGAATTGCTCAAAAAACTGTCTACGCCCATTTTTAATTTGTACCTATACTTATTTATCTACAAAATGTGCTAAGGTCAATGCATCGATATTTTCAGCAGAGTTGACATGTCGTGTCGATCTGGTACTTGCGATTTTCACAAAATAAAAAATAAATCTATATTCTACAACCACATATCTATTGTTTCGAGCTATTTTAGGCGCAACAAGGCCAGAAACCTACCGTTTTGTTCCTTTTATCATCCATTACCGCTGACTTGCGAACGATCGATTTTGTGACGTTAGCTGTACTCAAACATCGGAACGTCACTCTGTGCTTTAGTACAGTTTTTTTAAATTCATTTTGAAAATATTTGTTATTTACTTATGTGCCAATAAATTATTCATGTAAGAATAGCAAAAATATAGTTTTCTGTATGCAAAGCATTTCGGAAACACTTAGTGCCCTCTGACTTCGCCCTCGAGCTCAAAATCATTTCTCGTGCTCTGGCAAATGTTTGCACACAGCACACTGCGTAATTTTCTCCATGTTATATTTCAAAGAAGGCAAAGAGGATATTCGAAGTTATCTTCAAAGAAATACTCCCAGGCTACATGTAAGTAGCATTTAAGAGTACTATTGTAACATACGCAAATAACATAGAATCTTTCTAAAAAAAAAAAAAAAAAAGATCAGCGTTTCTTTATGTTACAAATACTATATTCTTTAGGATAATTATTACAAAGAATTAGTTATATACCATCACTAATCAAATTAGCATGAGAGAAAAATAAAAACAATCAAATTGTTAAGTTTATCTTAATACAGAATCGTGGAGTAGATAGATATGGTGTAGAGGAAATACAATAAGTAAAATATTTTCAAAAATTTTACAAAACCAGGGACATGAATTAAAACAACAGTGTTACCTACGTAAATGTATATAATGAATAGAACATAATGGATAAATAGATCATCCCATACCTTAGACTTAAATATCGCTAAATTATTAGTAATAAAAATAAAACACAGTAGAGATTACCTGGACAATGAAGCTAATGTAAATGAAAAAATGCTTGGATTATTGAAATATCTGCATGATAATTGCGATGAAAGCTCTCAGTTTCTTTAATGTTGCGAAGTTTGTATAATTAAATAATATATTATAATTTAAGTGTGTTATGCCTTCTATGACAGAAGAGACATAAATACTTTTTTTCTGTTGTGAAATCGGTACACTCAAAACGATAGTGAAATTAATACCCTAGTTGTTCACAGTCGCCGATAGTAGACCCCACATTACCTTTCAGGACACTCTTTCTTTTCCAAACACCCTTTTTTTCTAGGGTCAGTTTAGGGTCAGTTTAGGGTCAGTTTATGATTGCAACAGCTGAATTTTAAAATGGGTAGAAAATATGATAGTGGTAATAACTTCAAGTATATTTCGAAACTGTGATGTTTACAAAGTTGGTAGGTTAATTCTTCAAAAGAGAGTTGTAAATTACGATACCACTTTTGCAATTCTTCGTATACAAAAGCATTTTTAATACTTAATTTCAAACTAAAAAGAAATTATGCAGTACTAGACAGCTAAATATCATTTCTGCTTAATAAATTAATGATTTCTATAACGTGAGTCATCCTTGTATGGTTGTAAAATTCCGATTCAGTGTCATTAAGTACAATCTTGTATAGTTGACTGGAGAGTTTAATTAGAAGTAATTATTATGAATGGTTTGAAAAGCATGATGCTGTGTATCCATCTAGAATAATATTCTTTAGTTGGGAACTAAAGTGGCATTCTTCAGTAAAATAGACTCGAAAATGCACACATATACGTCAAGAAGGCCGACTAAACAGTTACAGCTGCATAGATACAAACATTGATTAAAATTATTCTTAGATTTTATTAAACCTTTGTTTCAAAAAGTTTTTTAAGTTGGATCCACCAGTTAAGGAAACAAGATTTCCCCTTTGAAAGTAAAAAATACTCTAGAAATGACATATCGAAGCTATACTCTGATAAGATTAATATCTCCATGCATACTAGTGGCACGAGGTTGGAACTTTTTGCCGTTTTCAATTACCTGAAGCGCGTGAGAATATCCTGGATGAAAAACCCACAACTTTACTCGGAACGCCTGGCCAAAGACAGAACCTGTTTGAGACTTGGTAGAATATCAGTTGGGTTCACAAAAGAGGTTAACAAGAACGAAAATTGCTACGGGAAGACTTGCATTTATTTGAATGCATGATTAGTCCACACTTCTTCTTGGACAAAAGTGTCCACTACTAGCTCTAAATACTCTATTCACAAGAATTATATAAACCACCATATTGTTAGACATCCAATTTCCTCTGACAGAATAGAAACAAATTGTTCTATTCCATTTTAAATTATGTTGTATATTATATTCTGTTTTTCTCCTTCTTCACTCCACGTAATAGTGATTTATCACGGCGCCTCTTCGTGATGATTTGCCAAGTGCTGGGATTGAATGTAATATTTTATTATCCCATTTAATTAGATTGTATTATCTACACGTTTCTGCACATTTCCATCAATTGCCCCTTGCTTCTAAATAGGAATAATGCTAATAAATGTTAATTCTAACAAGTCAAGGCCTCCGCACGGAAAATGTGTCATTTTGTCGTCGAGATAAGTAAAAGACATTTTGCCATTTTCGACTAAACGCAAGTGACAAACTGTATCTGTTTCTTACAAATTTAATCAGGCAAATTCTGGCTTGAGTGGACATGGTTATCATCTTACAGAGCACAAACCCTGTTTCGATTCTATATGATTCCTTGATGAGATACAGTCTCGATATAAGAAAAAATCAATCACAAAGATTCTGCATTCAGATAGCACATATCATGGACTTGTTAGATCAACTATCAAACATGAAGTTATCATAAATTTGTCCTGATATATCTTCTCTTTAAAAATATGTCTAAATAAGCAAACAAACCAGGAAACAAAATACTATATTTGTATATTTCATTACTGTAAACAGTCAAAGCTGTTATAAAGGTCACCTCTTTGTGACAGCTACCTGCACTAGTCGGGTACTGTAATATTCATTTATAAATATCAATGGTTGAATTGTTTTGTATGTAATGCCATTTCTGCAAACCCTGTATGCTACCTTAAATGTATTCACCAGTGTTTTGTTGCTGATGAAACTGTTTCGACGTATTATAGTGATTGCATTGGAAAAGAAGGAACTTTAATTTGGAATGATTAAGAAAATATCAGACTCATGATTCTCTCATAAATTCTAATAACCAAACGAGGTCCACCTCACTTTGTAAATTCAAATTTAAAGATTCCCTACTGATAGTTTTGAAGCTAAAGCATGAGGTAAAACAATGCATGTTTTGGTGATTGAAAAATTAAGTTTCACTAAAAGACATGAGCTACTTTACAGATTTGTAAAAACTGAATGCACAAATTATAATCGGAACTTTGAGTTGAACTACATTGAAAACAATTATTCCCCTATGTTGAATAGTTCAATATTTGGAAAAGAAAGCTGAAACAGAGTATGTAGACTTGGTGCGATTTAGACTGGCATGGTCTCACAAAATAATCCCCAAGATGTGGTTTACATTGCACGCGACTCCAAGAACGCTACTACTAATGAGGCAGATATTCAAAATGCTGTAATGCAAATGTTAATATCCATTTTTTCTTCTTGGGGACATTTTGAAAGTATTTGTAAATATTTTTAAAATAAACCTTTCCCTTATTTGTTCTGGTATGCTGAAGGCGCTTTTGTAGTTTATACATATTACAGTTCAAGTAAGTCTAGCAACATCAAAGTATAGGTTTGATCAATTTTAATTTAAATTCAATACAATATGTAATCAAATTGTCATTTAGATTTGGCGAAGCACGTTATACGTTGTAATAATTATTATACATCCACAAAGCAACTATTCATTCCGTAGTTCGGAAGCCGTAATCCAAAGGTAGCTGGTTCAATACACCCCCATGCCAGCCCGGATCGGCTGCCTCGGTGTGTCCTTGGGAAAGGCACTTAGCTCCCATTTCCTTGGAACGATATAGCCTATAATGTATTAAAAGTGCCGTTAAAACCCACAAAAAACAAAAACATCCCATAGTTACGAATAATAACAAAACGCAAATACGCACGTTTATTATTTAGCCTGCGATATACGTTCAGGATCTAAGAAGATCAGTCACTTTGATATATAAGTACTCAAACTTATATAACACCCTTTCACTATCTCTTTATCAACATACGGCTATTTTACTTACAACATCTTGGTGTAAACAATTGTTTGAAGATTCTATCTTAAAGCGTGTTTGTAAATCTTGATATAGGGTACATTAAATTAGAAGCGACTAGAAAGATTCGTGTGACTATCATATAAAAATGGCTTTTGAAAGTTACTTAACAGTATACCTACAAGCAAACATAAGGGTTGAATACATTCTGGCTGTCATAAGTGAATAAGATGGTCAATATATTCACAGTTAGACTGGTTGGGAATTTCTACTAGTCCAGCCATTATTTTAAAAATAAAATATAAAAAAATGGTTTTAAATATTGCATTTTTAGTACAAAGATTTTGAAAATGACTCATTGTCTATCATATTTAATATTAGTAGCGTACCATTTTCATTAAGGATTAACTGGACCTAGGGATACAAATGTATCAAGTTTCGGAAATACCAATCACCTCGGGATGAAAATGTATCAAATTTTGGATATAGTAAACCCCCAGTAGTAATAAGGAGATTAAAGATAACATTTTCAAGAGGGAATCCTTGCCAGTTATTGTTATCGTGTAAAAGCACTATTTTCTTGAAGGATCAAATGGACCTCAGGATCAGTGAGTGTTTGGGATATCATATTATTCCTTCAAGTAACAAGGCAGCAGTGACAACAAGATAGCCAAGAATGTTACATTGTCGGCCACATTTGATGTACGAGATATATCATTATTTATGACTAATTAAACACGAGGATGAGAATGCGTGTCAAGTTTGAAAATAATCCTTCGCTTAGTTTGGGGGAAGTAGCGACAACAAATATTTAAAGATGCCCATAATGCCGACAATATTGATTATACAAGGGCACTATTTTCATAAGCTTTCCTGGTCTTTCAGCAGTTGGGCTTAAAGTGTTAGGAAAAAGGGCATGCAAAGATACTTAATGAGCCTCATTATGACTGTAATCCTTGTAATGTCATTTCAGAAACAGCACGGAGTCCATCATAGTACAACTTATTCACAGCGTATCAATCATTTGTTAAACCCACGAAATGACATTTAGTCGGATGTATTATTCCTAATTTCTGATAACGAGGACCACTTTCCAAGGAAAAGAATTCTGAAAATATGATTAGTCAGTTCCAAAATTATCTGTAATCTTTTTTTTTTTTTTTTTTTTCTTTTTTTTTTCTTCATGCTATTTGGAAAGACCATCACACCGGGAATTGTCTTTGACTGCAAAGTTGCTGATTCCGGGACCTATTGCATTAAAGTTAAAATAACCAAGTAAATTCGGCGATTACAATGAAAAATAGCAGCAAATGAATTTGTGTGTGTGTGTGTGTGTGTGTGTGTGTGTGTGTGTGTGTGTGTGAGAGAGAGAGAGAGAGAGAATGGAAAACTGCTACTCCTGTAAGTTAAATAGCCTGATGTCATAATATGTGGCGAACAAAGCTTAAGAAATATCCAGGCTTGTATATATAATATATGTGGCGAACAAAGCTTAAGAAATATTCGGGCTTGTATATTATACATCAAACGTACGTAAGTGGCATACTTGCCGTATGTACTTGCTTATAAAGCCACTACAACTGCAAACTGCATAGACCCAGACCTCCCGTCGCATAATGCGCCGGCAGATATGGGTTTATGCAGTTTGCTAGGACTAATCAGTGTAACAAACAACATAGACCCTGATGTGTCGGCGCATTATGCGACGGCAGATCGGGGTCTATGTTGTTTGCGGTTGGACCAGACTTATAAGCGAGTGCATTCGGTATATATTACTCAATTTAAATAATTGGTACACACTGATTGTACTAAAATATCTTCAATACGCAATGGTGTACTCCTGGGTGATACCTACTGAAAACGTTCCTCCTTGGTATGTAAGCAAATCTGACATATATTCAGAATGTTTCGGTCCTTGAGATAAAATAAATAGCAATGGTAGTCTCGGATTCAGAGTGTGATATTCAGGCTTGATATGTAAATAGCATATTAGCTTGTTGGCTATTGTGAAAAACATTATACATCTGTTAGGGCATTATATTCGCCTGCCAAGACAAGTTATTTTAAACATGTGCCTATGCGCGGCTATGTCATTTAAAACTAAATTTGGGGAAAGTTTCGTGTCTAACAAGTATTTAAAATCTGTATGTCCTTGAAATATAAACAAATTGCAGAGTGTGTATCCAAGTTTGGAGTTTGATATACATGATTGGTATGTAAATGGTATATTTCCATATCTATTGTGATCAAATCCGTCTTCAAAAAGATTGCCTTATTATGAGGTTTCCTTGAGTCCCAGGCTGAACAGATATCAATATAGATTATAATTTACTGCTTCACTGACAAGAAAATTGCAAAACAATCTTGGGATAAAACATCAGACTCAATATTTCTTGAATCAATGTTTGTTAATTGCAGTTGTCAATATGCAAATATTCTCAAAGAATATTTCTGAATTAATAAGATAAAACGGCGATGCATTTTTGGTACAAAAATCAAAGTTGTTTAGTTATGTCTGCCTTCTAATGTTTCAATATCTGAATTTATCGCCATGAACAACAATTGCTTGATAATGCTATTAAACAGTAGCTTTACAAACAAACCATATCTATAAAAAAACGACAATTCTATAGAAACGCTTTACTTTGCATGATCCCCGCAGAAAATAGAGGAAACCAATAAGTCTGTTATCTCTATATGTATGATGGAAATGTTAGATTGACAAGCTCTTAATTAGCAAGTAAAATGATCTAAATTATCTGCAACAATAGTCCGTATATATCTGAATGTTTCTGAAACAATAGTTCGTATAGATTATAATAATTGATAAATATTTTCTGAATTTAATTTCTCACTTCCCTATATATATATAAAAAAAAATCAAAATCAATTTCCGGGATTGGGATGTTGGTTTTGTGGTGGTCATGTTGCAGGTAGCTGACTAATAAATAAGTTCTTCAAGGTCTCTCCACTTTCTATTTAATATATGAACCCAGTTTTGCTTCTCGCACAAAGAAACTGATTTGACATAAAGGCATCCTGGAGCAAATGCATAGCTGCATCCTGGAGCAAATGCATAGCTGAATTCGACTTACCGTCTTCATCCAGGAATTGCTTTGATCACACAGCACGCTTGCTTTGACGATACGACAAAAATAATTATTATTGCCACATCATAAACGTCATATTTACAACTGGGCAGGGGGCTCACTCATTAAATGTACAGCTAGCATGTTTAGTTATATTAATCTCTGTCATATACAGTGATATTCCCTTCCTTGACATTTCTTGATGATGTCTCCAATGTCCACAAACTATACCGTTTATACCTGCAAGCTCATAAAAATGTTCAAACCTTTTTGTTCAGCTAAAGAAATTCATGCAATATATAAGCAGACCTTTAAGTGGTGATATTTGCAAGATGGTCAACAAAACTCTCAAGACATACGATGTCATTGATTGTATGTCTTCTGTGTCTTATTGATCATCTTGTTGGAGCTTATATTTTGTAAAACACTTCATGATTTTAAAGGTGCCGTAATAAATATGGAAGACAAGATAACAGCTGGCGATAACAATTTGTTACAGTTACAAAAAAAAAAACCCCAAAAGATTATTTTATCGGAAATAATTAAAAAGATGGGTGAAAACAAAAACAAAATAAATGTAAGCGAAAGTATGATTAGATCTATGAGAACGATTTACGATTTATTTATCATTGATTTCATCCACAAAATTAAAATATTTAAACAACAGACTTTAACTCTCAAAGATAAACTTACTGCTGGAATAGAAAAACCAAAACAGAAACAAAAGAATACGCTGATCGAGAAATGATAAAATAATACCGGTGTGGTACAAGGAAGTATTGACGAATTAGATAAACGTGTGAAACGATTAAGACAAGCAAGTTTTTACTGATATGGAACAAAGGTTTTCAGTCGAAACAGATACATTTTAAGCTGATGTAGATAACAGGAATCTTGCATTAAGTGATAGAATTGATACAGTTTAAACGAAAATAAACGAAAACTTAGAAATGTTTAAAAACGAATCAAACACAGAAATGGGTATTTGAAAGTATTGCATCTATTACTAAAATTCATGAAATCAAAAACAGGTTTAATAAATTTGATGAAAACTAATAACAGTTCATGTATGTTTTGTGCTTTATGATTTTAGCATTGTAAAAGATGCAATTATAATGATTAAACCAGGTAGCCTATTTGAAATTAAAAGTCTTCTAAGAGATAATAATACAGATATACGGTTTGTGGGAAAATTTAGTGCCCAAATTATACCCCAAACATTAGGAACGCGGTGATAGGACGTCACAGTATATTTATTGTAGGTGCAATAGCTATCGGTTTAGCATTCACATGAAGTAATTATTTGTTGACGTTCTTTAATCAAAATGGATCTGATCAAGTAAGAATACTACACAATAAAAGCACGAAAGAATTGCAGAAGGAAACTAATGTGTTCGACGAGAACAGAGCAAAGTCTCTGGACTACCTGAATAAAAGATTGATGGAACAAAGTTTGGTTGCTCAAATTTTAAATAATTTGGATGATACTCTCTATTTGTCTACTCATCCTGATGCTGTTTCTGAAAACCCTAGACAACCTAAACGTAATGATTTTTACCAAACTTCTGATAAGCAGGTAACTTATGAATATATATTTATTGCCATTATAATGGGTGCCAGTATTTATGTCGGATACAAATATCTTTAAAATTGACCTAAATGAATAGAATGGCGACATATGGAAAATCTATAACTCTTCACAAACAAGAAAAAACACAACAAGGTGTTAAACATCTTAATCCAACACATTCCTGTATTACACACACACACACACACACACACACACACACACACACACACACACACCAAGTAGTATCATGTCTGAACAAATGTTTAAATTGGTAATACCTAGGTTGGATCCTACTGTCATGATTGTACCTGGTGGCTTTTTCATATCATTTGATGTAAAGGTTAAAGGATATGCTAATAATGTAGTTATAAACAAATTGGGAAGAGTGTTTATTAGATACATAACAATATATTACGATAGTGACGATATGTACGAGTTAAATTACCACAACATTTTCATGGCATTCATAGATTTATGGATACCAGCGTCTGTAAGAACAAAAAAAAAAGAGCAAGTTATACTAATGAAATGTTGAGAAAGTTAAGACCAAGAGCGGCTAATACACAAAATACTGGTACAGAAGCTATTCAGTTTCTAGTTTATGGAAACAAATTTAGAATACTACTTGATTTTCAGATGCTTATAGATCTTTGTTCATTGTATAATTTAGTTCTTCTCAAGATTTGAGATTTACAATCACAACGGAGAACGCATCTGGCTGATAGAAGGTGCAAACCAGAATTATGAATTAGACAATATTTATCTACAGTACCATACAAGTACTTCTGATATTATGGCTAATTCTGTTAACGAAAAGTATAGACAAGGAATTTCTTTCTTTTATGATTACCTCACAAGGGAAGGAATTATTGATGTGGCAGCTAATACAGCTTTGTCAAATATCATGCTTGATTCGCCATATAATGAGTCTACAAGAGTCTTGATAGGGTGTAAAAACGACAGAGAAAGTTATCGTGAAAAGTATTTTAATTCAGCAAGAGAAAATATAATAATTACTATGTAAGTATTACCAGCATGTTTTATTCCCAGGGCTATAAAATGAAACAGCAGTTTACAGTAGCAAGGATATATTTCTTTAACGAGGAGAAAAAACACACGGAACTTAGTAATTTAAGTGTTAACAATTTCTATATTGGTCACTATTGTGTATGGCTCGATTTGAGAAGCACACATGATAAATAGATTGAATGGTGCAGAAGCGTAAATTAGCTAATGTTCAAAAAGGCAAACATCTACAGAAAAAAAGCAAAGATAATGTAGATGCACACAAAATATATATTTATTTTGTGTCTGATGCTCTGGTAAATATTCAGAACAACCAAATAACTCTGTACTGTTTTAAAAATTACTTTTTTAATAAATGGATCAATTTCAAAGTTTAGAAGATGAATGGGTTTCAGGTATGATGTTTGGCTAATGTGCAAGATGTAATAAGAACGGTATAATTAAACAAGACTGTATAAAACAGCGTGTTGTATCTGACTTTAAAATAATTACAAAACCTGAAGGAAGAGGAACATTAATAGAAAAAACATCAAATGTCAACAACAAATGAATTCACCTGAAAAATGTAATGAGATGACTTGAAACCAGCATAGTTTTAGATACTCACATAGAGTTTATATCTGACATATAAAACACTGTATTTGAAAGTACATCGTAATATCATTATAGGCGGTGTTACAAGTTGTGCAAGGACACATTTTGAGTAAGATTTGATCGAAACGAAATATAAAAGCTTCTTTCACTTTGTTCATTTGTCCAACCTTTATGTACTGTAGGAAATGACATTTCAATTGTAATAGATTCTGGTGATGAATAAGATAACTGGTTCGGATTACTCATTAGTTTTTACTGGGGAACAAATACGCTGTGTCTGATAGACGATTGTGTCAACATCTAAGATGTAAAAAAGAAAGCACCCATCCTAACAAAGTTATCATTCAGTGGTAAACATTACGGAGTTTTGTTGTGGTTGCGAAAATACATAGAAAGAACATTCTGTCATAAATGACTTCCGTGAAAATTTATAGTAGCCTTTAACTACAAAGATAAGGAGGCAATTAAAACATGAGTTTGAGGAAAATAACGTCGTACCTGTGGTTATGAGAGAAGAGACAGATGAACAGCTAAAACAAAACAAAAGAAATAAACTTCGAATGAGGTTGGAATATCCGTTTGATCAGGATGTAGACTAGACTCACTAAGGTCGAACATAACTATATATATGAAAGTGTCTTTATGTTATCCACTAAATATATCTTAGCATCGTAAGAATTTAATGCAACCTTATTTAAGGTAATATTATATATTTCTTTATGGTAGGATCTAATTACATTCATCTTTTTGTGATTAACAGTTTGGTTAAATTGAGAATCTTAGTAAATTGCTAACTTTAGATCGCTTTTTATTACGGATTTTTGTCCTACATACCCTTGCATACTTTTTTAATTGTTTGTAATGCAGACGTATGAACAAATTGTTTAAGACATGCCTTTCTATCTCTATTTTACTCTTGCAGACATTTATGCCCAGTATCTTACACGCAAACATTGTTACAATTGTATCCCATTTTATCTAAAACGGATAAAATGTGCAGAAGTTTCCGAAACGAGATAAATTACTAGAAACACACAATGTGCTCGTTTGTCATTGTTGCCTGCATTTTTCCAGGACATTATTTAAGCCATAAATTAATATCTTTAAATACATTACTTAAATTACGCACACACATTCACACGCACATACACACACACACACTCACACATACCTTTACGTAATAAAAAAATCTGGTAGTCTGGTAGAACAAGTAACCAATAATTTTGTACCAATATCGATCCATTTTCATTATTAATTTCTTGGAGATTTTAAACTCCCATTATTCAGCACATGGAGTTGATATTTTCCTAACAAGCATCAAGACTGTTTTAGAATTTCAAATATTTGCAACCTGCAGTCTGAACACCTGAAACACGTTTCATATTACTAATAGATTGGTCTGTAGTATCTGATAGATGCACACACTGAGTGTAATGGTTATCTAAACAATATGTAGGAAGTAAAGCTGCAGATAGAATGCAGATGTAATTTTCAGACCAAAGCAATAGTTTTCCCTTACATTTATTGAAAAAGTATGCTTCTGAACGACACGTTAGACACAAGACAGCATTCATAATTCTTTCATTACGTTCTCAACGGCAGTCACCCGATAGGAAGCAGCCATTAGATTTCATTTTGAATACGTGATTAACAAGGCTCTTTCCCGTACGAGATCCTTTGTTCTTAACGATAAACACAGTCCTTAAGAAATACATTTTTCTAGATGAAGGAAAATTTAGAAGCTCTGATGCAAATGAGGTAAAATTAAGTATCTGTGATAAACATCTATCAGAAGCGAGGAAATTATCTGCAAACGAAAACATGTATAAAAAATGCGTTTCGATCACAAGAGTTAATTACAATGCAAAATGAAAGCCAGAAATTAGTCAATATCGAATCTAATTCCGTGCAAAAGAATTCAGTTATTACTGTAAGCTGTGGATGACAATTTCAATCCGACACAAAATTAAGAAGATAAATAGCCTCTTTGCAGTCAATCACTATTTGTTATGACTAGCAGGAGCACCTTTTTTATAATTAGGTTGATTATTTACAAGACTTTCTTTTTACCTGATTTAAAGAGAGCTAAAGTTTCAACTTCTTTTACCAGCATCTTCAGTCTTCCCACTTATCCTACTAAAGTTATAAGGTTTTAAATGGGAAATGTATTTGCTTTACAATGAGAGCTGAGAGAGAAGTGAACTTAAGCCAGAATGGACATGGTGGAATGGTACCAGAATGGACATGGTGGAATGGTACCAGAATGGACATGGTGGAATGGTACCAGAATGGACATGGTGGAATGGTACCAGAATGGACATGGTGGAATGGTACCTGCGCTATAGAAAAATCATTTTAAAGATAATAAAAAATACCTTCGACAGGAGACTGAAGCTGATAGGAGTAATTTGCATATAAGAAAAGTAGACTTTATTTCACCTGCTGAGAGACAAAGAGTCGTGCTATGTGTGATTTAATTCATAGCTGTGTGGAGGTAAATCAAAGATGCTCTAGGTGAAAATATACTTGTTTTAAACTTTATCGAATCGAGAAATTTCACAAATTCTCTAACTGTAAATACTGTTTAAAGTACTTTTCTATATTTTGAGAATGGAAAATTTATATATATAGCATTGTTCTATACTAAGCCGAAGTAAGTACCATATATTTGAAGAAAAAAAAACATTATAGGACTTATCATCAAAAAAGCTTTCGAAAAATTCTAAATTAGATTCCAGAAAGGACTAATTATCAAGCATACGGTCATCGAGGGAGAATGATGGTATTTGTTTTACATTGCTAACTTTTACTTCTAAATACACCTATAACTTACACATAACTTGGCATTACATACCACTGTGAGGTCAATATCGTCTAATATGAAAGACATACTGGGGGTTAAATCTGAGGTAGCTTCATATGTTTGACTTGTCAAAAAGATAATATTCCTTATGATTGACTGTTGATTCTATCATTTCATGTTTGACTTGTCAAAAAGATAATATTCCTTATGCTTGACTGTTGATTCTATCATTTCATGTTTGACTTGTCAAAAAGATAATATTCCTTATGCTTGACTGTTGATTCTATCATTTCATTTTTGACTTGTCAAAAAGATAATATTCCTTATGCTTGACTGTTGATTCTATCATTTCATGTTTTTTATTCTTGAAAAAGTTGAATCCCACTTATGGAAAATAATAGACAGACAAATTAGAGATTTAGGTTCAGTAAAATTTTACCTAGATCTATCGATCCAACTCATAAGAATGGAAACAGAGGAGGATGGATTACCTCATCATCGTTATATAGACTGGTATCATAAAACACAAGCTAAAACATAATGAACAAAAATGAAATAGAAACCAAAGATGAAGGACTGTTTGATATACTAGATGCACAATTGTATCAGTTAACAAGTTTAGATGCAAATTGGTTTTGTTAATAAGATAAATTATTAAATTATATATGTTGATATATTTAGACCAATACGAGGAAATTCATACAAAGATTTACCAAATTAAAGACCATAAACGTTTTCTTTCCGCAACCGAATAAATTATAAACCCACCTAGAGATCATCCGCATGGACCATGAATATATGCCTTTGATCAATATAAACACTGGTTTAATAAATGTCCTAATATACAAGATAAAAAAACAAAAATATCGAAAATAAATTTAATATTTCTTTTCATGTATATGAACCAGAAGACAAATTTATAAGTTCAGTTAGAACAACAGAAAGAGAAAAAGGCAGTCACGTAGATATACTAATATTTGATTAAAAAATAAACCAGACGAAGATAATTATCATTATTATGGGATAAAGAATTTATCAAAATTGGTAACAATTCAAATTAACACAGACGAAAAAAAAAAAAAAAAAACACTTTTGCAAACGGTTTTTCAATTTTTGTTTTCTCAATTAAAATTACAATAACACGAAAGAATATCGAAACAGCTAGCAAGATAGACATAATGCCAGAAGAGGATTCTGTCGTTAAATTTAAGAACTACCAATATCAACTAAAGGTTCCTTTTGTTCTTTATTGTGATTTAGAAAGTAATATTTGAGCCAATAAGTACTATAAATGAAGACGGCATGGACAATAAAAACAGCAACACATTTCATAGTTGATAGATTTGAAAAAGAAGACGGTAACGACGTTTTTGTAAAAAGAACAATAAGAATTCTAGTTAGTTATCGGTTTATGTTGATATTACTAGATTAACTTGCTAAAACTCTAACCGATGATAAATTTGCAGAAACAATAAAACATTGTGAGGAAACGTAACTCAGATTTTTTGAGAAAAGATATTTATCCATACGAATATATGGATTAATTTGAAACATATAATGAAACTGAACTGCCACCAGTTGAAAAATTTGATTCAAAACTCACCGGATCAGGAATTAGTGCAGCGGATTACCAGTATGTAAAAGATGTTATGAAACATTTCAAACTAAATTCTCTTGGCAATCTTCACGACTACTACGTAAAGATAGATACTTTAATGATATGGGATATTGTTGTAAAAATTTAGATCTCTGTGTATGAATAATTATAAACTGGACCCGGCACATTATTTTACTGTACCAGGACTAGCTCACGATGCTGGTTTTAAAATAAGTAAGTTAGAATTAGAATGCAAACAGGCTATGACGTCCTTTTATTGACTGAATCTGGTAACAGAGTAGGAATAATTACGATACGTAAAAGATACGTTCAAACAAATCATGGATATTATAACAAACCTGACCATAAAAAACAAGAAATAACGGAGAATACGATAGACTAACGTCAATGCTACATATTATGTACTCTCAATCCAACAATTTGAATGACTGGGCCATGTGCCACCGAATGACCGTTACAAACTTTAAATGTAGACGAATAAGAAATGAATTTTGTTTAGAAAATGTAATGTCTTGGAGTGAGTATTCAGAAATTGGTGGAATTCTAGAAGTAGATGTAGAAGTACCAACATACTTAAATATTATCCTTTGGCACCAATACAAACTTATTCCTAGTAAGGATGATTTATCTTCACTACAGAAGAAATTGATAGAAGATACAAAGTGTACAAAATCATCAGAAAGTTTGTTGGATTGTTCAAAATGGCCTGTTAATACAAAAATTTTGTGGCATCATTAGTAAGATATATGCCTTGAGATCAAACATTGGAGAAATTAAAGTATGCAATGGTATTAAGAAATTTGTTACTAAAAATAATCAAAAATTAGACATGATAATGAATGTTTATTTAACCAAAATATAAATCACCAAGAGATGAATTTAATTAGATCATACCATTACAAGATACAGTATACAATGGTCGCTCTTTCACTATATGATGATAAACGTCATTAGGTCAACAAGACGAATATTTTACCCTATGGGTATGTTCGACCCTTGGGAGTCTAGCTAGTTAATCTCCTTCTACCATGTAATCGAACGGATATTCCAGCCTCATTAAAAGTTTATTTTTTTGGTTTTCTTCTAACTTTTTAACTATTTCATCTATAATAACTGCTAATACTACATCATGGACTTCTTTCTTTTGAGTAAAAGACAACTGCAGAGCTAACCTTTTCACGAAGATCTTTTCTGACAGAATTATACTCTTGTACTGTTACCCATATAGATATTCCATAATGCCTACCGCTGACTGATATCTCTGTTAAGTCTGTTTGCTTTTGCATTTCGATTAGCAGAATCGTCTATAAAAACAAAAGTACTACTTTCCCAGTATATGCCAATAAGTAATTCAAGCCATTTGTCTAATTTATCAGCAGGATGTATTAAATTACATTATCGTCTGTGAAAAGCCAGTGTATGTTGTAAGTCTTTTTGTAATAAATATTGAACAGATATTTACGATAAAATAAAAAAGAATTTGTATATACTGTTTTATCAAATCTAGTGCAAATTTGTCTTTCTGCAGTTTATAATACCACTTATAACCATGTTATGAGCTTCTCTTAGGTAATATATATATATATATATATATATATATATATATATATATATATATATATATATATATATATATATATATATATATATATATATAGATATATATATATACTATAAATACCAACGTGGTAAAGAATATAATACAAGCAGTTGATAAACAGTCCGCAACAATTCGTCAGAGTATAGATTTTGAAGTAACATAACTAGAATAAGAAAAGATTATTAATAATAATGTAGAAAGTACGCCAGGACTATTAAATAAGAATGACAAAATTGTTGCACCTGCAGCCACACCTGCAACAAATATAACTCATTATATAAAAGATATACATCATGAAACAAATAAACAGGCATTTATTATTTACTAAAGGATTAAAATTGACCAGTTAGCTAATGTATGGAAATAGATTAGCTAGCTAGTTAATTTTAATCCTTTAGTAATTGGAGTTAATGTCTAACAACTTTTCCAGCTAATTACAATACCAATTATATCAGGCAATGCTGCTGCTCCTTGTTTTTTTTTTTGTTTTTTTTGTTTTTTTATAATTTTTTTAATTTTTTTTTAGCGAAGTCGAACAAATAGTCGGCAATATTTTTAATATCTTTTTAAAGTTATCAATGAAGGAATCAGCGTTGCCGCTACCGCTACCGTTACCACTTTGTGCTGTAAATCCATTTACAAAATTTGCTATGGTTAGACCAAGAGTTGCTGCTATTATACCAATAGCTGTAGAAACAGTACCAACTGTTATACATTTTTCTTTAAACGGCCATTTCAACCTTTCACCTAATGGTAACTTTTCTCTAACCTTAATTTCTACATTCTACATCTGTTAAATGGCCAAGTATTTCTGCTTTTTTAATTTCAGTGTGTGTGTGTGTGTCTGTGTGTGTGTGTTTCTTTGTTTGTTTTAAAATTCTTCCAATTTAGCTTTTTTAGATGGATCTTTTCTTTTAGCAATGTCGCTGTTTAATATTTTCTATCTCTTTCTCAAGCCATTCAAGGTCCGTGTTCACTGATTTAATTTTTGAAATAACTACTTCCGCTGCCGCTGCATTACACTTTTATTATTTCTTCTTTAATATAAAATCTACTGAAGGCTGTTGGCTATCAATGTTTTCGAAGTATTCAAATATATAATATAGTCTCTGAGTCTCTTACT
The DNA here is from genome assembly GCA_029931535.1 of Margaritifera margaritifera. Classification (NCBI taxonomy): domain Eukaryota; kingdom Metazoa; phylum Mollusca; class Bivalvia; order Unionida; family Margaritiferidae; genus Margaritifera; species Margaritifera margaritifera. Next base: position 1,741,980 of record JAQPZY010001489.1, on the reverse strand, counting down.
TGCTCCTTAAATGGCTCATTTTTGTTAATTACATTCATTTGTATTTTCTCAAAAACTGTTATCCTAGAAGATACCTGGTTGTAACTGCTGGATGTAATGGGTGAATTTATATTTCATCAGTAGCTTCATTGTTTTTCCTTCTTTAATCCAACCTATTATATCTAAAAGTGTTCTTCATCCTTTTTGACTATATATATATATATATATATATATATATATATATATATATATATATATATATATATATATATATATATATATACTGTTAGGTGATAAGATCTTTTTTGGTTTACCGCTATCAGAAATTTGAATATCTTTCTTACTTATTTTTTGGCAGTACATTGTTGCTTCTTTAATCATTAAATCATTTTTAATTTGACCATGTTGTTTTTTATCTATCTGTAACTCATATATGATTTCTTTTTTTAATATATAAGCTACTCCAATATTTAATTGTTGAGTTGCTTCTTGACGTGTTGCAAATCCCTCTTTTGATAAATTATCAGATAAAGTGTTAGAAATATAATTTGCGTTCAATTTATCCACAACATACTCTTCATCAAAATCTTCTTTAATAAAAAGGATTGTAAAACTTTTAACCAGAACCGCCTTCCGCAATTTTAAACTGTCTAAATGGATCAATAAGAAGTTGAGAAAAGAATTAGGTTTTGTAGAATCTGAACAAGGTATTGGTGTCGGTACTATAAATAAAGACAGAATAAAGCGAAGCCTACAAACAGGAATTACACATTAGCGCAATAAATGGAACATACAAGGAAATAATTGGTAAACACTTAACTGACAGGGAGTTGGATAAACTGGACTTAAAACAAATCAAGAAAACATGTGAAATTTTTGTAAAAGCTAGATCTACTAAAATATCAAAGTATTGTCAGACGTAATAATATAAAACATCTCTAAAGAAAAACATCTTTGATGAATAATTGTATTTCACTTGATGACTTAATGTATTACAGAAAGAGCTGAAAGAAGACTACTTAACAACAAACAGAATTAGATACTTTAATGGGCTTTTATCTTTTAGGTTTGGATTACCAATTGCAGCATTCATTGCTAGCTTGATAACCTTTAAGCGCGTTGATTTTAAAAAGAAAGATGAAAACCGGGACATAATTACATTAGAAATAATTACATTAGAAAGTCAATAACTATAAATTCTGTTTAATATATTTGTACGTTCAAAATAACTCAAACGTAACTAAAAGATAACTTGAAATAACTTGAATGTAAGTTTAAAATAACGTGAATGTAACTTGGAAATAACTGAAGGAAACTTAAAAATAACTTGAAGATAACAAGAAAATAACTTGAAAGTAACTTCAAAATCACTTGAAGAACTGATTATGAAAACTTTAATTTCGTTGCAAAAAAAAAAAAAAAAAAAGGAAGGTGGTGAAACTAAAACTGAGTAGGTAACTTCACAAAAGATAAAGGATCCGCGTAGAGTGGAACGTGGGAAACAACTTGGGAAACGTGCAAAAGAATTTAAATAATTAAAAGCAGAAAAGTTTTTTAAAAAGAGGACATTTTTGATAGATAGAAGTGAAGCCCTAGCCTTTTCATATGGGATTGCCTTCTAAGGCTACAACATTTAATGCATAATCTCTGACTTAGTCATCTAAACAAGAATCATTGATGGCGGAGCCTACTGACATACTCCACAGAGTCAAATAATATGAATCCATTTCCAAAAATGTTTTATCGGTGACATGGAGGCTAAATTGAATGAAATGTATAACGAAAATTACTTAATTTGATGATCTTAATTATTTGTAATTACACGTAGCCAGGTTGAGCATAGGCTTATCTTACTAATAACCAGATAACTTTATTGATATTGTGTTGTTTATTGGTAGCTGGTTATCGATTAAGAAAAGTGAGTTTTATTTCTTATTTTTTTAAATTTATTTATTTATTTTTTTGTATATTTTTTTTCTCAGCATAAGGGAATTGGTAATAGCATTGCAGGCTGATATGATGATATAAAATTAGAATTGTCCAGTGATAAACATACACTTGTATAGGCGTTTGGTACATGTTCTTTGAAACTGGGAGGTAGACAATGACTCACGTAAGAAGCTATTTTTAGCCCCTCAACTCACTGTTTACATGGGAATAGTTGTAGGATCACGTTCGGTGTACATGATCAGAATCCCTCTGGCCTTTCAAAGCCACAAACAATGCTTGGGGCCTATCATTGGATATTTTAATATCAAATTCGCTTTGGTATTCATATTATGTACTAATAATTTAAATAACATGCCTGTTGAATAAATTTTTTGTACTGTTTTAACAAGAGGATCAACCCCCTCCCACACCTTATCTAAAGACTTCTGGAATCAGCCCAAACTATACAAGTCGTGTCTACTGGGATCAGCCCAGTTGATTAGCTTGGTTAGGATACCTGTAATTTGAAACCAGAATACATTCTTCATGCAGGGATCAGCCTAGCACTATTCCGCTTAATCTGGGATCAACACAGAATACACTCTTATGCGGTTATCAGCCTAGCACAGATTCTACTTAAGCTGGAATCAGGCCAGAATACACTCCAATGCAGGATCATCATAGTCATGTACAGTGTTTCATTCAGATTCTAGCTCATGAGTTGCCCCCGTAGAGAGAGAGAGTCACGTTTTTATCTTGTAAGTAGGGAAGTTATTTTTTTTTTTTTTTACATCTTGATTTGGTTAACTATTTGTACTGATTGAATAAGGAAATGTGCTGTGAACTGAGAGAGAGAGAGAGAGAGAGAGAGAGAGAGAGAGAATGCAAAATACTCGAGTAACCTTTCATTTCTTGTCTTACAAAGCATGTATTAAACATTTATACTTGCAAGTCTATATTTTGTTGTGTATAAATAATAATAAATGGCAAGCGAAACAAACAGCATAATTAACACTATTTACCATGCAGCATTAAATTCAACTCTTGCAGTAAGTTACAGTATGCTTTTGAAGAAGATATTTAATTTCAAAATAGATTCTCCAACTAACATGGGTATTGAAGAAGTCATACAATTGGTTACTCCTTTTTTATTTGAGTCAATTTACGATTGACTATCTAGTAGGACAAAGGATACTAACAGACAAAATAATTAGGTAAATGTATTAACTTAATACATTTAAATGGTACATAAAGTACCTAACGACTTGAAAATACTGTTATGCTGACAAAAATTAATGAAATTATGTATTATTTAATTAAATACATAGAACATTACAGAGGTATAAGAAAAAAGTATAAAGGAGCATATAAGTTCTTAGCTTTGTAGAGTTTAGTATGGCAAGTGTTTCCGGTGGAAGGGGTGTTGCAGCTGTTAGTTTAGGACGTAGCTTTTACATGTTTTTTTGGTGCAACGTGCTAGGGTGGTTGCAAAAGCTTTAAAAGACAAGCTAGTATACAATACAGTTTTAACACACGATGAGGCTGTAACCGCTTCTATAAATAAGTTGAATACTATTGATAAAATGTTGATTAGAACAACAAGCGATAATGAAATAAGTTACGATTGCTTTAATATGATAGTTAGTGAATAAAACAAATAGTTGGTAGGACGTCAAAACTATTTCATACGGCAAAGAGACAACGAGTCCTAGAAGCCTAAAGGACGTCAGAACTATTCATAAGGCGTCAGGTTAAGCCAGGCTTCTTTTCTCATTACTTAACTTGAAGCCTGCCTCTACCTAACACTGAAGCCTGTTATATCTAAGATCCTACAGAAAAAGGCCTAGCTATATTGCCGTGCAAGTACAGTCTGAGAAAGAAATATATTTTTCAAATCCAGCTCATACCAGAGATGATAAATTTAATTACAAATTAAAGATTTTGAAGTTGATTATTATTATATTTCAAATAATAAAAAACATTATATTATAATATTTAAACGATAAAAATGAAAGCATGACCATATCAATGCCGATAGTTTCTATATCTTGAATCTATACTATATTCCTTCATTTATTCGGACCTTGCAATCTAGAAGAAAGAAACAAGTCCATCCTATTTCTTCATATGATAATACTGTTTTATTAATTTCTTCAACTGACATATTTCTCCAGTATTCAACTGTTCCAGGTCCGTTTTTATAATGTTGTTCCAATTCACTTAATACAATATCTGCTTCAGGATCTGCAAATCTTTGCAGGTCCATTATCAATAAGATATTTGTTTTCTCCACTAATGTGTCTCTAATGAGTATTTGTAGAAATACATAAGTCATTACAAATTATTTCAGATTTATTTACATCTATATTGTTATTTCTTGGATTAAGTGCTTGATCATATGGTAATGGCATTGAGCATTCAGACATAAGTGTCGTATCTAAAAGTATGTATGAAACCTATATATTGATTTTACTAAGTTTGGTATACTATCATGTGATAAATGCCAATTAGACATTCCACATCCTGACGCAATGAATCGTTACTATACAATTTTAAAGTAGATCTATCAAAAATATTGAATACCTTGTGTGCAAAATAGGCATTGTCTGTGTAAAATATTTGTATCTCGTTAAATTAATTTGATATTCCTTTATCAACTGTTTCATCAAAGTGGGTTGCATGACAATAATAAGGTGCGTTGCTTGTTAGTTTTTGTTTGTTTTTTTTTTTTTTTGTTTGTTTGTTTGTTTGTTTGTTTGTTTGTTTTTTAAATTGAAGTCCGTGATTTGGTTATATAAACTTTTTCATTGTTGCTTACACTCTATTTGTCCTCTTCATATTTCCATTCGCTGCAAGGTGTATTTGAAAATAATGAAATTGGGGATACGGGCTGGTTTTTTTATCCTATGTTTATGGTATATAGTAGGTGTGGGTGACCTATGATGTTTCATAAAATTTTGAATGTCAGCGGGGTTTTTCATAAAATGTGAAGATCACTGGCCTAACGTTTTTCGTACAATTTTGAACACAAGTGACCCAGGTTTTTAAATAAAATTTAGACGACCAAGGGCGCCGGTTGTTTCATACAAATTTGGTGACCAGTGGTTCATTGTTTTTTTTTTTAAATTTAATTTGTTTTTTTTGGGGGGGGGGGCCGGGTTCTTTCCATAAAAGATCAGTGGCCCAGTATTTTTAGTTAAAGTGTCACGAACTGACCCAGACTTTTTAGTACAGTGTTTAAGACCAATGACCAAGGTGTTTTCAAACAAATTGTAAAGAACGTAGCCCAGATTTTTTAATAAAACATTTTGAAGACCAGCAGCCCCGGTTTTTTCATAAATTTTGTAGACCGGTTGCTCAGGTTGTTTCATACAAATTTTGAAGATCAGTGGCACATATTTTTATAGTAATATTTTCAGAACCAGTGTCCTAGGTGGCCCAAGTTTTCCATAAAAATATTGAGGATTAGAAGGTTGTGGTCTAGGGTTTTTCAAAAATTAAAAATGACGTATGATCACATGTTAGTTTGAAAACCGGTTTAAACAGGATAAAAACTCGTTAACCGGTTTAACTGGATAGAACAGGTTAAATGGTCCAGAACATTGGTGTTCTATACTATTATCATTTGTGAAAACTGAAGTTTAGGAAGTAACTAAAATTGAAGATAACTGTAAACTTTTACATACCGGCAACAAGTTCCTATGGTGGGAATGCGTTTCAAACTGCATCCTCCGTTTGCGAATTGTAATTATGAAAACACTGTATTATGTTCACATGCTTCTTTTGAAGAGAAAAAAAACTGATGTCCTTTCCTCTCTCTCTCTCTCTCTCTCTCTCTCTCTCTCTCTCTCTCTCTCTATATATATATATATATATATATATATATATATATATATATATATATATATATATATATATATATATATATATATATATACACACAGACAAATCTAAAATACTTTATGTAATAGCACGATTCTTAATAGCCAGGGACTACTGTATTTTGTACACTTACTTTTTAAAAATTAATTAGTGTACCTGATCACATCCTTTTAGAGAGCATCTTTATATAGAAAACATATGGATCTACTAATTGCAAACACTATCTTGATATATTCCAAATGGCTAGCTGGCTGATCTGTTAACAGCAGTTTGTTGGTATACACGTGAATATTTATGATTGCAAGCTGAGAGTGATTATCATCACAATTTGGTTTCTTCTGAATATTAGCCTTCATGGAGTTAGTAAAAATACGATGACTGTAAAATATAAAGTATTACGATACCCATGTTGCTCGTTTACAAAAGAAATGTATTCGTCTGATAAGTTCGATATCAGTACAAGTTTTATAAAATGAGTGTTTAATTAGGCGATAGTACAAAGTTAGTTATGACACCTGGCTGACCACACTACTTTTAAACTTCGTAGCAATTACATCCTCTACCGTTACTAAATTACTCTTTTCATGGATCATTTATTGCTATTCTATACATTTATAAAATCTTACCCAAGAAATCTGACAAAATATCACTGTACATATGACACATGCAAGTTTCGATAGCTTTACTTGTGTTAAGCAACCAAAATTCATACATCCATCATATCAACTGAAACTGTTTTCCACTTGGAAATTTCCATAGTCTCCAACTTTAAATAGATTCCAGGATTGGGGGTAAAAATATATGAAGTTAGAACTGGTGTTAAATGGATCTTTGTACAAGATTTTGTTTTTGTTTTATGTTTGTTGGTTCTAACAGCACATTTAGCACATTATTGGCTATATCATGCTGAAGAAATTGGAGCTAAGTGCATTTCCCAATGACACACAGAGGCAGCAGACCCGGGCTGGCCGCTACCCATGGATTAAGAGTTAGCTCTACCAACTGAGCTACCACAGCTCTTTATATTTACGATGTACCTGTCGTAGTTCATTCTTCAAGGCGGTTTATAAATAGTGTATATTATTTGGAAATGTCTTATTTACGACATTTTGAAGGTTTCTTGAGCAATCAAGTTTTCATCGAAATATTGGCTCATAACTCTTCTAAACAAAACAACAACAAAAAAGAATATGTTAAGGTACCAACGATTACACTTCAGAGATGAGTAAGTCATAGAGCTGTAGAAGAAAAAGCATTACATTAGAAAGCTAACATTTTCTTTTTCAATAATATTTATAAAGACTTAATTCACGTTATTCACACGTGCTGTGCCTTCTCCAAGGACACAAACATGCGCACTACTCATGTGGTTCAAGTTGGCATAATAGTTTAGAGTGACATACACAATTGATTATAAAAAAATAAAATGCAAGTTAAAGTTTCTAAGCATTCCAGCCTTCACATCAGTGTATTTTTGACTCTAACGTGTATGGACCATACCGTTACTCTAAGTTTCTAAGCATTCCAGTGTTCATACCATTATCTTCGTTAGTGTATCTTTGACTCTAACGTGTATGGACCATACCGTTACTCTAAGTTTCTAAGCATTCCAGCATTCATATCATTATCTTCTTTAGTGTATCTTTGACTCTAACGTGTATGGACCATACCGTTACTCTGAGGGGCACTAAGGTAATCTATGCAATCAAAGTAGAGGTATGTTTGCTTACCTAGATTGACCTTTCTATTGATCAGATTCATAGCCATAATTCATATTTTTACTGGAAAACTAATTCTTCCTAACTAACAGTGCCGTATATTGTATCACAGAATTAAGCTGTATAGTATGTCGTTTACTTGTACACATTTATCTGAAGAATGAAGAAAATGCAATTTCTAGTTAGAACTTAAATACAGAGCCAGAAATATCTTCTGGTACAAGATATTAACCGCAGTTGAAACAAGATGGATTATCAATAAGAAAGAAAAATGGTGACTTAACTGAGTTTGAAATACATTTAAATTGAGCTTCAATCTTATAGGGAGTGACATTGGCTCCCAGGAGTAAAGCATTGCTTGCAAAAATGTATACATGATTCAATTATCGTAATTGAAAGCTGGGGTTTTTTTTTGTTATTTAATAAGGATACTCAGTCTAAAATTATATTCAAACAATACACATAGTTATTTCCAAAGCTAAATGTGGTTCTTCTGCTAATGGCAGAGATATCAATTTCACCGATAGAACTTGGTTGTAATTTGCTAATTGAGGGCTGCAGTTCTGCGATTCATTTACTTCCAACGTCGGTACCTAAAATAGCTTATTGCAGGTCAGCACTCATTAGCACTTGGGATAAGATAATAAAACATGGTAGTCCTATTTCAGTCAACTCAAACTAAGCAGGCTACCTCAGTTCTGTTATCATTACTTTGTCAAATAGAATACACAATTCTGCTAATCTAAACATTTTCTCCATCAGTATTGTAACCGCTACCTCCACACGTAAGGATAGAAAGTATGTGCTTGATAACAATTGTCAGGCGTTCAAAAGCAGAGAGACAGAGAATTTATAACAATGAGCATATTGTGGTCCCCATAATAATCATTACACATTTTATTATTAATGATTAATTGATTTGATTGCATAAGAATCCTAGGTCCAGAGAGAATCTTACAGACATTACTAATTATTTGAGGTTCATCGATGTATGAAGAAAATTCCCAGATATATGAAAGTATCAACTTTGTGGGTGTATAAAAACCGAGAAAGACAATTTCATTTTCTTATTTCAAAACAAAATCTTAGAGATATTGACAAAAAACGAAAAAAAACAAAAAAAAAAAAAACAAAGGCTGCAACGTTTACAGCAATTTCTAAATGTGTACTCGATACAATAACTGAAGCGATGCCGTTTAATTGAACCGATTAGAAACTCAACCTTTCCTTCGACCTGCACGTTAAGCTTACAGCAGATAGCTGTTTATATGGAAACCATTGATTGCTCTGTATATCTTTGAAAATAAGTGTCTATACAGTTTTCCGCACTAACAATTAATCCAGCATACACGTTTAACTGCAGTGAAAAAGAAAGAAAGGACAATTCGACTGTACTAAAATCTGTAGAGACATCCGTGTTGGGTAAATGACTATGCATATTCACCCAGAGAACAGATGCATAAACCACTGAAGGGTTGACTAGCAAATTAATATATTCTTTTATCACCCTTCAAAAGGTCGATATATATTGTAAGTTTGCATGAAAGCAGACGAGGGCATAGTTTGTGATATTTTACTTACAAAATGTTTACAAGACATATGCGTTTAATGAGCATATCTTCTTCACAGATAATAATCATTTGTTGTTCTGACCTCTGAGGGAACAATTAGGTTGCATTGATAATTTCAACATGTAATATGGACTGCGGTACAAATGCAAATTATTTTACAGGAGCCAGAGCACAAATAGAACTGAACAAAACAGTGTACCGATTTTCTTTCTCGTGTTTAGGGTATTTGATTTTAAGACGCTATACGAGTCTCTCAGGAATCCTTTCGTATACTTAATTGACAAATTATATAGGTTTACGGCTTGGATACGATTGAATTCAATCTTCTATGCTCGATTATTAATATGCTTTGTGCAACCGTAACATTGACATTGCATGGAGTATATATTTAGTTTCAAATATTATGACATGATTCAGTTCGTAAGAAACATTCGTTGCTGAATATATCTGACATTTTAGATAAAACAACTTTAGGATCGTTGTGATAATGTTTCATACTGCAACACACACACACACATACACGCACACACAAACACACACACATACACACACACATATATACACACATACACACACGATGAAATAATTTTATAATTTATAATGCAATCGGAAAACTGCATGGAAGTGCGCATAAGCCAACACCAGCTACACAACATTTTACCACATGCATGATCGTTTACACTAGTAAACAGTTTTGTGACTGTTTACAGGCAGTACACTAAACTGAGCAGTTTACACATGTAAAATACATACAGAAGAATGAGCACACAAGCGGCATTTATATATACTGGATACAATTTCTCTTCAACCCCCCTCCGCCCTCACATATATTAAACAAAGAATTGTTACTAATACATTATCTTTTACAAAGCCTTAAATCAGTTTCATAGTTAGAATACGAAAATAATAGAGCACTTAGAAAAGAAAATCACTCAGGTCTGACAATGGACATTTGAAATTAAGTATAAATATCAATTATTAATGGTGGTGGTATAGTGGATAGAAAATGGAAGGTAGAGAGAGATATTTTGATCCGTCATAATAAAGTGGGATGAAAACGTAATATACATAGCTATTCTGAGTTTAGATGGGAACAGAGTGATTTAAGTATCAGTTCTATAAATTTACTTAATCTAACATGTACGTTAACATTTGTGCTATTTATCAACTCAATAAATTTGCATGTATTAACATTTTTGAGAAATTTCTTACAAATACATTGCTTAATTATTTCAGGAAAATACTGTCATTGAAAAAGATGGTGAAATTTATTACCCTATATATTGCGAGGCACATAATTCACATTTTATTTCATATATATACCCAAATTTTACCTTCCAGTTTCACCTGGAAAACTATGAATCGTTTTTTCTTTTTTGTATTTTAACTGCGTAACTGATTTAAGGTTTCCTAAAAGATACTATATCAGTAAGAATAGATTGTTTAATATATGAAAGAGAGAGAGAGAGAGAGAGAGAGAGAGAGAGAGAGAGAGAGAGAGAGAGAGAGAGATCATAATCTAGTGCACATGAATGCTACTTATGTACCCATACTTTTGTATATATTTTTACCAAATATATTTGTATATCACCATTGTATGAACCATTGAACTGAATAGTAAAAGTGTTTGTTTTAATTTCTCAATGTGTATCCGTTCTCTAAGACACGAATTGTTGAACTTTCAAAATGGTTGTTTTCTTTTAAAGTTCTCAACATATATAAATTAAAACTATAAGAAATGATCGGTTATATCTGCTGATGTAGCATATGTATTTGCTAAGGCTGTAACATTTACACGTGTTAACAGTTCAGTTTAGTTTACTACCTGTAAACGTTCGCCAAATCGTTAAACATGTAAACAGTCACGCACCTGGTACTGCTGGTGTTAGCCGATGCGCATGTCCAGGCAGTGTTTCCGATTATATTATCAATTTTGTCATCATGTACATGTATAAATGCCGTAAACACGAGAATTCAAATCGAAAGACTGTTTTTGTTCAGCCTCCATTTGTGCTCTCGTTCCTGTCAAATATTTCGCATTTGTATTGTAGTCAATAAGACGTGTTCAAATTATCAATGCAACTTAATTGTTCCCTTGGTAAAATAAGTTGAAAGGTAATTCAATTCTTTTGCAAGGATGTTTGTATGGATACGGTTATTGATTATGTTTGTTGAGATATAGCGTAAGTTTGAATAATTTTTACATGCAAAGGCAAATACATATCTGAATAAACTCCGTCCTCTTCAGAGGTCGGAACAAAAGAATGATTGTTATCTGTGAAACACGAATGTCTCAGCAGTTTTTAGTACAGTCGAACTGTTCTTTCTTTATTTCACCTGCAATTAAATGTGTATACTGAATTATCTGTGAACATGGAAAAATGTATTGATACCTTTTTTCAAAATTATACAGATCAGTCCTTGGTTTCCAAATAAATAGCTGCCAGCTGTAAGCCTAACGTGCAGATCGGAGGAAAGGTTGAGTTCAAATCGGTTCGATTAAACCGCATCGTTTCGGTTATTGCACAGTGTACATGTTTAGAAACATTAGCAAACGTTGCAGCCTTAGTATTTTTAATATCTCTAAGTTTTGTTTCTGAAATAAAAACTGAAATCGTCTTTCTCAGCTTTTATACATGTCAAAGTTCATCCTTTCACATATCTATGAATGTTCTCCATTCATCGATGAGCACCAGTTAATTAGTAATGTCTGTAAGCTTCTCTCTGGACCTTCGATTATTAGGCAATCAAATCAATTAACCATTAATAATACATTTTGTACTAATTATTATGGGGATGACAAGACTGTCCTCATTACAAATTCTCTGTCTCTCTTTGTTTTTTAATGCCTGAAAATTGTCAACAATCACAGACTTTCTATCCTAATGTGTGGGGGTATCTGGTTACAATACTGATGGAGAAAACTGTTTAGATCAGCAGAACTGTGTAATCTATTTTGACAAGATGATGATAAAAGAACCTGAATCAGTCTGCTCAGTTCGAGTTGACTAAACTACCTTTGTCATAGGTCTGAAAGTTACTGTATGCTGAATCTCTATCGGGTTATATCTTCATTGGCAACAATTCTTTCGTTTCATCAGCAAAAACCAAGTACATGTGCCCTTCCACAAGCAATGAAACACAGTCTGCAAGTCATGACCGTTATGTTGATGTGTACTACATCAACTATTTTGAAAACTGTGGGACTGGAAATTTCTTGTGTGAAACAAGTCTAATATATAAATATATAGATAACTTCTGGAATATGGTTTGACCGATATACACAAGTGGATTCACAGGAGGTAGAAAAGACATTAAATCAAGACTATGGAAGTAAAATGTGATTTTATTACTTAGACACAAAGGAGAATGACATTATACATATAATCTCCTATTACTTAGACACAAAGGAGAATGACATTATACATATAATCTCCTATTACTTAGACACAAAGGAGAATGACATTATACATATAATCTCCTATTACTTAGACACAAAGGAGAATGACATTATACATATAATCTCCTATTACTTAGACACAAAGGAGAATGACATTATACATATAATCTCCTATTTACAGCCTCAGATCCCTGCTGCTCGGATATTGTTTAACTGAAATCAAATTGGAATTGTCCAAAGTAAACGATTCCAATGTTGCATCTTCGTACAACAGGGAGCCAATAAATGTCAAAATGTCGCAAAAATGAGGGAATTGAGAAAGACATGACACTATCAAATAAAGAAAATCAGTCTCTTGATTCCGCGCGCTGTTATCATACCTGCTTCTTTCGTACCTGTTTGGTTATGTATCCTTCTGATGTTTCTTGTCTTCCTATGTATCTTTCTGATGTTTCTTGTTTGGCTATGTATCTTTCTGATGTTTCTGGTTATGCTATGTATCTTTTTGATGTTTTTCTTTTTTTTTTTTTTTTGGGGGGGGAGCTATGTATCGTTCTGAAGTTTCTTTTCTGGCTATGTATCCTTCTTATGTTTCTTGTTTGGCTATGTATCCTTCTTATGTTTCTTCTCTAGCTGTGTATCATTCTGATGTTTCTTGAATGGCTATGTATCCTTCTGATGTTTCTTGTTTGGTTATGTATCATTCTGATGTTTCTTGTTTAGCTATTTATCCTTCTGATGTTTTTTATTCGGCTATGTATCCTACTGATGTTTCTTGTTTCATTATGCATCGTTCTGATGTTTCTTGTTTCATTATTCATCATTCTGATGCTTTTTGTCTGGTTATGTGTCCTTCTCATGTTTCTTGTCTGGCTATGTATCATTCTGATGTTTCTTGTCTAGCTATGTATCTTTCTCGTGTTTCTTGTGTGGCTATGTATCCTTCTCACGTTTCTTTATTGGTTATGTACCATTCTGTTGTTTTTTGTTTGGCCATGTATCCTTCTTGTGTTTCTTGTTTGGTTATGTATCATTCTGATGTTTCTTGTCTTTCTATGTATCCTTCTCGTGTTTCTTTTCTGGCTATGTTTGCTTCTCGTGTTTCTTGTCTGGCTATGTATCATTATGATGTTTCTTATTTGGTTATGTATCCTTCTGATGTTTCATGTGATTTGCATGATATATGTCTAACCCTGCTTTTTAACAAACAAATTTGAAGAACCAATACAATATTTAAAATTATATAACGTAAAAAGGTAAGCTGCCAGTATTATATCGTATCTTTCTTTGAAAACAAACTAATCTTCCGATATGATCCATTAAACTTTTAAAACCTGTCAAAAAACAAACAAGCAAATTTGGTGACGTACCGGCTTAGATGGGGAAGTGACAGGCTACAGTGGAATCTCTATTGGATATGTTCACATGTAGTGTATGCAGTACTTCTGAAATCTCTAGCACTATTTATAAAACGAGACTTATATATATATATATATATATATATATATATATATATATAGAGAGAGAGAGAGAGAGAGAGAGAGAGAGAGAGACAGACAGACAGACAGACAGACAGACAGAGATACAAAAGGATATAGGTGTTAATTTGCTGATATCGGGCATGAGAAAGATATTGTACGATGTTTTAAAAAAGGATGGGGATTTACATTTTACTTCAGACTGAAATGATTTAGCATTGGCATGGAAACACTTTTATTCCATCTAAACTCGAGAGCATATAGACATTATCTCTGGATAATAACATTGCTGAAATGATATTAAACTCATTGAATATTTCTATCACTTTTTAGAAAAACGTCGAATTTAATTCAATATAAAAAATATCTCATTTGCAACATTATAAATATTATTGAAAAGAACGGAAATTATATTTAAGAGGTTGTTAATATCTACTGCACTCTCTCTCACTCACTCTCTCTCTCTCTCTCTCTCTCTCTCTCTCTCTCTCTCTCTCTCTCTCTCTCTATATATATATATATATATATATATATATATATATATATATATATATATATATATATATATAATAATAATAATAATAATAATAATAATAATAATAATAATAATAATAAATACCCTGATATGTAGATGTAACAAAGTTGGGATATGCAGTTCAACGTGGTATGCAATTTGCCTGTGCTTACTAACATAGGGCTGGCTGTATTATTTCTAGGACAGATTAACTACAGATAAATCTTTACAGGGAACTGGGTTTTCGATTAAAAAAAACATCTGCTAAAACTGCATATTGGGGAACATTAGTGAGACATTTGCATTTAAAAGGGAAGACAGGGGCAGATAGAAAAAAATTCTAAATCAATTCGAATTGAAATGTCAGAGCTTTGAGAAAGGATTCTGAGTACCGCCAAATCTGGTTATTGGATTCCTAAAATCTTCTCTTTACAACAAGATGTAAATTCAGTAACAAAGTATATGGAAAACAAAATCCTCTTTTCTAAAAGTTGAATTCCAAACTCATGTTCAAGGCTTTATAATTTCCAGAATTGACAACTTTAACCATTTTCATTTACCTTAACGAGTTATATAAAGTTTTTTTAGTAGATATAGGGAAATATTTCACGAGTGAAATAGAAACATTGTATTGCGAAGAGTGGCGAAGCCGTGAGTGCCAATATATAAACGTTGCCACTTCACGAGTGAAATATTTCCTTATATGTACTCCAAAAAAGTACATTTTCTTGTTATTATATATTTTTTAAGGAAAAGCTGTCGATTCTGTCCCAATGCGATTAACGGCTGCATTACTACATCGATAAAAAGAAGTTCTGAAATTTTACATTAATTTTAGGACAGCGACTTTTTACAAATTTAGCTTGTACATTTAATGCTTCAGATTGTGTATTTTGTCAAATTAATGACTGTATTCATACGAAAATGAATAGATTTGTTTTTCATTATTACATTTCTTGCACCAATCGATACAGTGAATATTTGTTGTGGGGGATACTGTAGAATCATCGCAGAGTGGTCGTATCTGACAGACTTTAGAGCGTAACATTTTTAAACACACGATTTTAATGATTGTGAGTTTATCTATAAGGAATTTTTTTTCTTTAACATTTTAATGTGAATTGTGTGGCTTTGGCAAACTGTCATTCATGTTCTGTAACAGACGCTGCACCAATATATCGATTGCCACTTAATTTCGGTTTGCAATCAGCACTCCTAAAGTGATATTGATACTGTGGCGATAAAAGTGGTATCGCCACTGTGGCGATATCAATTTTCTCTCACTGATTCTATTCAATATCTCGTTATGAAATATATTTTAAAAATATATAACTCTTCAAGCCCATAAACCTACTTCATGTATAGCAAGCTTGATAAATGACAAATGAAAACGGTAACAAATCCAGTTGATGTGACATTTCACTACACGCCTTCATCTGGCTGTTTCCTATTTGCGTCTTCTGCTATTTAATCTGAACATCAGCGCACATTTAATAATGACAGTAAGCATCAAGCTATCATTATGGCTTGGTAACTATTTTCTAACTTAATATTTATCCGTCTCTACGCCTAATAGATTTAATGTCTGGTAAAGATACAAGGAAAATTATTTAATTGCCATAACACAGAAGGTCTTTTGAACATACTTTTCAAAACGTCTCGAGAAAGTCATGTAATTATCAACGGAGCTATGGTGTTCACTTGGAACTGCCAGAATTAAATTGATATTTCTTATGAAAATTTTAACAATTTCCTTCCAAACCCATGAAAAGAAAATGATTTTCTCCATTAATCGAAATTAAATTAGGATTGTCTTAAATAACCGGAGGATTAATTCATTTTTCTTATTGACAGTGATTGACAAATGAAACAGATTTGGACATCAATTACTTACCATTACTCATACTTCCCAAAATTTTCAAGTTGTGGATGAAAATCCCAATTAATCAAAGTGACCTACTTTCTGGTTGGTAAGAATATCAATGAAATAATGCATATTATTTAAGCACATTTTAATGCTTTAAGCTTTATAAATTCCAGAAATTAAGCTTGCATATCACCAAATGTACCATCTAATGCCAAAAATTATAGGTGAAGGTAATTTATATTTGCGCCGTTGATAAATATAAAGAAACTGCATATTTCTTAACCAGTTTATGGATACTATGGGCATTACCTCAAATTCACACATCAGTGCTTGTATCCATAGAAGGTTATTAATATCCGCATACTAAACCCAGACAAAAATTATTAACGTGACAAACATTCTCTTGTGAGTCCTGGCAGTGTGCTCCCAAAAACATCTAGTTAACGTGTATGGTGTGAACTACCTTCTCCCTCTTAAGTGTAATGCTGTTTTGGGGTATTATATGATAAGGCACGTGCCAAATCCAACTAAAGGAGAATGATGGTGAATACAAAGGTGCATTGTTCCCTGTCAATTAATCATTCTCCCTCGAGTCTAGATCACTGAAATTAGCACAAACGTTTGGAATAAATCGGTGTTCTGAAAACATCTGTCTGTAAACACTAAAAGGGCTTTTCAAAATCACAATAGTTTTATTTCGTGTATTAGATTCAATGACTGATGACATTGTCTGATCCTTTCACAATAATTTACCATGCACTCTGTTAATGTTGCATCGGACAATGACGCACATTGGCTCTGCCCAGAAGTCCATACATTGACTCTGCCCAGAAGTCCATAAAACGGTTGATTTGTGTTTGTAAAACATGTATCCACCCAAGATAAAAATAAGTAAGTACAGAAAGTCCACAAATCTGATCCCACTCAGAAAAATCATATAAATGGCATAAAGATCTAATTAGGTCATCTGCATATATACATTAACTTTGATATCAAACTTCATTTGCCTCGGTACAGTAGTGTCTGTACGGTACAGTGGTGTCTGTACAATCGTGCTAAAGAGGTGTCACCAAAATAAATGTATGAATCCAAAAGTCAGAAAATCTTATTTTAAAAATTCCAAACATTATTCAAATAATCATGTCATATACATGTGGATAAAAATACGACTACCAAATTTAATTTGCCCGGGTCATGCGGGTTTTTCGTGACGAGTTTGCGCTGAAAAAGTCTAAGTCCAGAAAAAAGGAACAAATAGCGTGCAAATCTAAATAACTTACGTACAAATAAATAGAAACATACCAATCAAATTTAATTTCTCTCTGTCATATGATTTTTGCGTAATCGTGCTAACCAGTTTCCATGGGCGGATTTGTCAGACGGACGTATGGCCAGACAAAACCCAATAATTGTCCCCGCTGATCGCAGTGATAGCATAAAAACCAATTGATGCATAATTTATGGTGTTATTTTCCTTAATGTTGTAAATGAAACCTGAAATGCATTTATTATGCATACACTTAGTCTGTTTACAAAATGGGTAAGATTGACAAGTCTGGCATATAAATTACCCTGTAAACTCTCCTATAAGTCGGGTCCAACTGGAAACAGCGTAAACTTTGATCTGCCGTCGCATAATACTCCGGCAGATCAGGGTCTATGTTAGTTGTTCTACTTGTTAATCTTAACAAACTGCACGTGTCCAGATTTGCCGGCGCATTATGCGACCCCAGATCTGGATATATGCAGTTTGCTGTTGGATCCGACTTAAATGCGAGTATATGCGGTAAGTTCAACTGATTTAAACTGGTTGCCTACCCAATTTAATTTCGCAGATGAACAAAAATACGTCTTGAAAAACAGATATGACAATCTGTAGAGGCAATGTCTTCTGCTTCCAAAATTACTAGAAATTAATACTTTTGCTCATTTTTCCGCGATAAAACTACTATTACTTACTTGAAACCCGACGTACATGGCCGAATGGCCGAACACGTCGTTAATCTAACGAACGAACGAACTTACTTGATAGACATACTACTATTACTTACTTGATAGACATACTACTATTACTTACTTGAAATTAAAAGCTTACTTAAGGGCACTCATACGCTAAATTCTGCTTGTTGGAGAAACATTTTTTACATTAATTGAGTGACAATTTAAGTATCATCTATGCATGTCATAAATTTACCTTTATTAAGTTGAAACAAGAACCCTGTTCTAGTATATCATTATCATGATATTCTAACCGAAACAATCGACAAAGAACTCAATCGTCTACCTGAGTGTGTGTGGGGGGGGGGGGGGGGGTGAGTGTGTGTGTGTGTTCCTGATATGCTGAAAATATTATGGAATCTTAAGGAAACTTCCTTCTTTAGAGAAAACGTTCAGCTTATAAGCATGCAAAAACTTCCGAAAGAAAGAATATGTTCGTTGTATTTTTTTTTTCTTCATAAAACTTATATATGCAGTGGCGTACTAAGGGTAAATGGCGCCCTGGGCAACGATGATAGCCCAAAGGGCCAGAATACGAGGCCCGAATTTTTATCAGCTGTTTTGGCGCCCCAACACTCTGGCGCCCGGGGCAACCGCCCCCCCCCCCCCCCCCCCCGTAGGTATGCTACTGAATATATGGGTTATATACGATTAGCTGTGTGCAAACGACTGTCGATATACAAGGGAGGTCGAGATACAAGGGACGCGTTTGAACCCAACAGTTCAAAATAATTTTTCCCATTACTCCAACAGAAGGTTGAACAAAATAAACAATGTATGATCGCTGTTCTTACATTATCAATTGCTAACTACATAAATTATATAACAAATTACACGTATCTGCTAAAAGTAGTTATTAAACACAAAAAATCTTTGCACTTAAACAGCACGTGTGATTTCGATCTTAGAGCATAGTTGGTGGCTTAAAATTGCACGCATTTAAACAGGTAAAACCGAATCAATCATGTTTTAATACGATTTAAGGGTACCTATGATCATATACAAATATGTCTTATGGGTATTATTTGCCATTTGTTTTCCAACTAAAGCCCGTAGGAAAAATATAAATCATAGATTTATCTGTGTCCCGAAGTTGATTTTTCAATGCGCTGTCAGTTAGAAATCCTTATTAATATTGTCAACGTTTAAAAATGTTATGAGAAAATACTACACTTCTAATTTTGAATCGATCAAGAAAATTACTTAATCTATATAATTAGGCAATGAAAGGGAAATGGAAAAACTGTAACGCTTGTTTCATAAATGAAAAGGGGAAATCACAAGCTGATTGACTTTTTAAAAATATTTTTTTAATGGTATAATCCCGATTTTATTAGTATTATTCTGTCACATTAACAAATTATCTTCCTTTCCTTTAATTAGATCCCCTGTTTGAAGAAGATAAAATAACTAAAGAGATCTCCCAAATTTAACAACTATTGTGCTAGTTATTAAGAGTCTGTACGTTTGTATTAAACTAACAAGTTATTTAATTACAAAACAATTATAATTACAAATAGGCCTTTACGAATTGTTTTTCTCTTATTTACATCCAGCCAAGTCATTCTTTGCCGATTTCACTTTGAGCCATCTAATTACAGTGTATAATTGTCTAAAGCCTTCTGTTCTTTTTTTTTTTTTTTTTTTTTCCCTTTGTTTTGTTTTGTTCTTAATACTAGATACTGACCTTATATGAATGAACTAAGCTTGGCATAATATACGTCGATCTGCATATAATATTCTTGACTATTAAATTTTATATATCAATTAATTTTAATCCATTGTCTAATTAATACTGTAACGGGCCTCAGCAATACCACGTCCAATATCCTGGTTCTTTTTTACTACCAAATTTCATTGATTTAATGTCTCGGGATATCGTATTTGTCTTGAAAAGCGGGAAGTCCAGACTAATCAATCTAGATTCTCCAATTCTCAGTACTTGTTGCATCAGATTAAAAACGACAGTTCACTTGGAAACCAATGTACGTATTTCCACTCTCCTATATTTCATTGAGATTGCATCCAGAGCTATGTCTCTCTTGTTTTCTTTTTTAACTATATTTTGAGTGTGACCTCGAACTAATACACTGATATTTCTTTGTAGAGAAAGTCGGATTTTGAACATAGCTAAAATATATTGATTGAAATTGATACGCAAAGCCTCTGTGCATTTCACCTGCATTGGCAATCAGACTGAAAACTTAATTTCGTAAATTGTACACACAAAGTCACGTGGATATATAACCTAAACAAAACAAAGTCACGTGGATATATAACCTAAACAAAACAAAGTCACGTGGATATATAACCTAAACAAAACAAACCTAACAAAATGAAAAGCCATAAACCAAAGGGATCACACATATTGATGCCCTTGGACAATTTTCAAATTTCATCTAAATCAACATTATAGTCGCGAAATTCGAATTCTTTGCAGTTATACATATTTATTGAGATTGAGAAAAATTGAGTATGTTTCAATAGAAGAACTATTTTATGATTTTGAAGAAAACATCAAAAAGCTGAATTTTGCATTTCATCAATAATTATGAGTATTAATTACTGTGTAGGCACGTACTATATCTTATCATAATGCTAAAACATCCAAAAGAATAACCGTATGAACTGGAGGTGCATTTATGACCAAATGCCATTATATATTATTTTTATAAAAATTAAGGTAAAATCATGGTCATCCACTGAAATTTAACCGTTATGGCAATACATTGATCTGAACACGAAATAGTTATTACATGCATTCTTCGGAACCAAATATTACAGATAAAAGCTGGTTAACCATGGTTAATTTGTTCACACAAAATCTAGATTCCAATCTTTCTAACTCTCGGTCTATTTACATAATACAGATTAACATATCAACGTGCGTGTCCCAATGACGTCAAAGAAAGTACGTCAATTGTACCATTAACAAGCTTTTTAGAGACCTTCAATCAAACTTATCTTGTCAATGACCAATCGTTGAATAGTGGTAATTACCAGCCGATAAACAGTTGTCATTTTGAATAGCAGACATTGATCAAATTGTCAAATTCCGGTACATAAAAGTTACCGAGAGCAACCTTAATTCACTTATATTTATTGGTTCGATTGAAACCTTTTCAATATCGGAGATCTTAGCTGAAACATATAGTTTACTGTTTACAGCTGAATTTTAGTAATTCTGTGGCCTTCTAAATATAGGACAAGACCCATGTCATAGATACAGCAAGCTCATAGAACTTCTCAATATTTCATCAAAGTGTTCGGTGGACATGTGGTATGATGTATCAAAACAGTAGCTTTTAACTATGACTGCTGCGACCAAATCAAATACTGAATTAGACTAATCGAAATACAAGTATTTGATATGAATGGTATTATATTTAGAAATCATGATAGATACAAATTATGAAAAGAATGAAGATAAATGTAGTGTAGGGTCAAGGTGGTGAATCAATGGAGTGAATAGGGATACACGTGTCTAATACAGCTGGTGGTGGTGGTGGTGGTGGTGTGTGTGTGTGGGGGGGGGGGGGGGTACAATCTCAAGATCTAGAACACTTGGGTACTTTTAGGAAGTCTAAGGTCAGTCGATGCTCTGACAGTGCATTCTTTCGCCGCTGTAACATTAGATATGCACTTATTAAATATAAAGCAAAATGTGCTTGACAAATGAAAGTTAAATTCGTTCTAAGACAGAGGGACTTTTAAGGATCTACAACAATGTGCCAATGAAGGAATAGTTTTAGGTACAGAAATAATTGCGATTTATAATTATGAAAATTGTCTTAGAAACGCTGCTTCTGATGTGATTATTAAGAGGGAAAACTAAAGCTGCATGCAAAACAATTATATGCACCGGTTCCTTTGAAGTAATGGTCTGTCATTTTAAATGTAAACCTCTAATCAATTTTCTATTGTCACAACAAGAAATCTATCGACTGCAGCCTGGTACATTGTTTTAAGACTGCTGGGGTATCAGCACAAAACAATCCATGACACACTGCAGCCCATGAAATTTTAGCTTTTTCTTTGAATGATGTTAGGAAAACGAGACGCAGTCTGGTATAGTGAATAAACATTACTGACGGTTCTTAGTACAAAAAAGGACCATTAACAAAGCAGTTTTACAAAATTCAGTGATTTTTTTTTTTTTGGCATGTTCATCAACAAACGACGATACACAATCATAAGCTGTATTGAACATTTATGAGCGCAAAGATAACTGGTAAAAAGAAAAAAGAAAACCATATTCAGCTTAAAAACACAAAGCAACTTATCCCCATTATTGAAAGATGGACCGTTTGGCTGTGCCTTAGCCAAAACGGCAAAATGTTACGATTTTAATAGACGGAGAAGAGTTTTGTTTTTCTTTGTTTCGAAGAGAATAAGGTACTGTATTGAATCCATTCCGACTCTGGATATTTACTGTCGCTTCCAGTTTCGTCGGTTCTAGTTGCATCTGTATTGTTGCGTACGGTTTGGCATATTAGCAACTTGGCAGTTTAGCTTTTAATTTACACAACAGTACCGATACAAATAGCGACCACACGAAACCGGAAGCGACACCAAAGTAGTTTTATGGAGCGATCTAGAGCCAAACGGGAATTAGAATTAGCCCATAGGTTTACATTATGGGGCACTCTAGAGCAAAACGGGAAATCCTATGTTAAAACTGTCCATTGGTTTAACATTGAGGAAAATGGTAACATTGTGAGAAGTGGTTGACCTCAAATGGGTTTACATGGTAAAAGTGTTTGAGTTGGCCTCAAAATATGTCGATTGAGAGCCAATGACGATTGAGAGCCAAACGGGAAATCCTATGCTAAAATTGTCCATAGGTTTAACACTAGGGTACATTGTAGCGTTGTTAGAAGTGGTTGACCTCAGTTTACGGGTTCTAACGGGACTTTAACATGGAGATGGCGGAGTCAAAACGTGAATTTAATATTGGGGGTACATTGTAACATTGTTAGAAGTGGCTGACTTCAAATGGGGCTACATTGTTACATTGTTAGAAGTGGCTGTTTGGGGTCGTTCACATATGATGTCACGCAGTAAGGGGGGGAGGGGGTCCAAAATTTTGTGACGAAGTATGACGAGGGGGGAGGGGGGTTGAAGAAATGTGACATGACAAAATAAATATGAGTGTGGAACGCTTCTTTCAAAAATGTCAGATCAAAAAGGATTTTGTGACCTGCATCCTCAGTCCATTTTTTATCTGCAATAGATAACAACTCTCTCGTGGACGACTTATATTAATATTGTTATCTCGGCTGAAATATTGGGAAATTGTTATAACCTTTAACTGGTTTAAATTGTTGTTTTTTTATTTATGTAATTCTTTTTTAATATAATGTAATACACACTTTAAAAACAAAATGCAGACTAAATAAACAACAGGCCTACTGGTGATTAAATTTAGATTTTAGAAAAGTAAAACAATAGGCTATAAACAAGTTATCACCATCCTGACAACAGTCCGACGAGATCAAAGACACACGAGTTTAGCAAGTTGAAAGACGGTATTCGGTCCGCAGTGAACATTTAATCTTTTAATATTTTGTATGTGAAAAAACAACAAATGTAAAAATGGCTACTCCGAGAAATGCTACTGTTCAATTACATTTGAAGTCCCAAATTGATGTAATAAATTCTGACCTCGTTGGCTTGTATAATCGACAGAAACAAGGACTACTTTCAAATGAGCATAAACATAAAAGAAAAACTGAGTTGAAAAAGAAACTAAAGAGGAAGATTGATGATCAAAGAAGATCCCAGAAAGCAAGGGATTTGAAAAAATCAAAACTGAATGCTTTATTTGAAGATAATCCTGAACTGTACAGAAAACTGAATATCAGGGCCAGATGTGGTCAACCAAAAATTGAAGAGGAACAACCATTGCTTTTGCAAACTATACTGGATATCGCGATGCATAGTTGAGCTTCTCAAGAAAAAAGACAGTTCGAAGTCTACAGAAGTATCAAAACCTTAGATCAATTAACAGAGCATTTAAAAAAGATGGCTTCAATATAAATCGAAGTGGACTATACCTTCGTCTACTTCCAAAGCATAGTTCGTCGTCAGAAGTTAAGTGTCATGTAATCACTGTCCCAGTAAAGTTAATTAGATAGCAAAATGATTATCACACTAAACATATTGATGGTCAGTTTTGCACAGCTACAATAAGACATTTGGAAGAATTGTCTTCCATGCTAGCCCGGATGAGGTTTGTTTTATCAGCCAGGATGATAAATGTCGCGTCCCAATTGGTCTGGTCGCTGCCAATAAGCAGAGTCCACTGCTAATGCACGTTGAGTATAAAGTAAGCCTTCCTGACCATGACTGGATAGTTGCTGCGCGGCCAAGCTTATACCCTCGGTGTATGCCGGCATTGAGATCCATCGCAATGGTCTTGGAAACAAAGACGCTGTTGGCTTTTCTGGCCCAACGTTTATAGCCATCTGTAAAACACTCCGCATCAACAGTACTCAGCTTGGATTTGACTTTGAAAAGTTGCTGTGTCTGACAGAGTTCGATACCATAACCAGGACTGGTATTGATATATTGGTCAAGACGATTCTCGTGTTTACTGTTGATGGTGGGGCGGATGAAAACCCACGGTATCAAAAAGTCATTAAGGTTGCCATCCACCATTTCTTGAAACATGATCTTGACTCTGTCTTCGTTGCAACAAATGCTCCGGGACGAAGTGCTTTTACCAGAGTGGAGAGAAAGATGGCGCAACTGAGCAGGGAATTGAGTGGATTAATATTGCCTCATGACAACTATGGCAGCCATTTAGACGAACGAGGTAAGACAATTGACATTGATCTAGAGAAGAAAAACTTTGAATTTGCCGGAAAAACGTTGGCCGAAATATGGTCACAGTTGACTGTAGACAATTACCCAACCATTGATGAGTATATGGATCCATTAAATTCAGAGCTCATGGAACAGGATATATTGTGTAGAGATCAAAACTGGTTTGACACCGATGTCCGCTCAAGCCAATACTTGCTTCAGATTGTGAAGTGTGACAACATGTGCTATTCGAGCAACAGATGGAGCCTTGCACAAATTTCTATCCTTATTTGCAACTCAAAGTCTCAAAACGGAAGACATTCTACCTCGGTCAGCAAACACATTTCGGACAATTCCCTATGATCTTTATTGCCCTTCACTTCAATCTGTGCTTAATGAGTGAATTTGCAAGATATCCCACGTGTACTTCAGCTCTCTGGTCATGCTGCCCAGACACTCAGTCCTTCACAAACAAATAGCAGTTCCATCGAAGCGCATCAGACCAATGAGAGTCGCTGCTAGAAGGCAACGCGAAATGATGGTCATACTAGCAAATGCGGAGAATGGAGAAAGTGTGGATTGGATTGACGAGGAGGAGCTTGATTTGGAGGGAATATCCCTTCCAATAAACGATGTTAATCTAGAAGCAAATGGATTTCTTGTTCGTTCAGTGGAGGAGCATCTTACTTTGCCTTGGGATAATGATAACTATGAAGAGAAGTAATTCATTTACAAATACTTCAGATTTGAAACGTGGATTTGTTGAAACTTTAATGTTAGTAAGAATTGAAGTGATTGACGTGTTTAATTTACATTTCATTTTGTTTTTTGTTTAAAATTAATAAATAAAATTGTGTACAATTTTTATAAACTTTTAACTAGCCAAGGAGTTCTTGTAAAAGCCTGATTAATTAAACACTATTTTACACAAAAGATTGTTGTTTTGTCTGTATAGTTAACTGATTTACATTACATTTACTTTTCAGTGTTACAAATAATTGTGTGGAAAAAAAGGGGGGGGGGTAAGAGATTTGTGACATCACATAGAGGGGGGTCTGGGTTTTTGCGACGAAATGTGAAGGGGGGGGGGGAGGGTTAAAAAAAAAAGGCAAAAATTGAGTGACGTCATATGTGGACGACCCCTTTATCAGATGGCACTCATACAATTCAACACGCCACGTGTAGGTACCTGCTGGTTAGTAGCGATAGTAGTAATATTTTGGATTTGCGTGCTACTTAATCTGTGCGATTAATCGCTATTTACTGCCGCCCAAGCAACCACCAAGAAGAAGGGCGCCTTGATTGCCTCCGTCTATTCATCTGTTCGTCTGCCTCTGCCTAGCGGCTGTCATCGTATTACGTTTTTGTCAAATCTATGCCCAATTTCCTATTTCCAGTTGGGTTGTCCCTAACCGAACGCCAAAGAAGTGAAAGTCGTATATCCGATTCGAATAATTCTGAGTTGTGAATTTCCCTACTAATTAGATTTGGATTTTTTTCGTGTACTATGTGAACTTGTATGTTCTTCCGAAAAATGTACGGATGATGTTGGCTTAAAGTAGCCGGTAATTTTAGTGATCTCAATTTGGGTTTCGCGACGCCGTTAGTTCATTCAGCAGCATGCCAATCTGAGTCTTTTCAGGGCCATACAGTTTACGTCTGAAGGGGCTTTCGGGGGTCAGAATGAAAGCCCAGGGTAAAAATTTACCCATTTTCGTGCCATTCTATAATATATCAAATTTCGCCCAGTTATCTATAATCGGGCTGTCCCTATTTGTGGTATGCGTGAGTCGCATGAAAACATGTCGCTTTGAGTTGGTGAATTTATCAGGATTTGAATTTCTGTACTGATCGTACATGTTGTTTGTAAAGAATTAAATATACCAATCGTCAGGTATAGATTGTTTTTTGTTTATTGTGTTAGTGATCTTAATCAGATTTAATGGCCACTTGTGACAAAAATGCCAGAGTTTAAATTTGTCACACTTATCACGAATCAGTTTTAGGCAATTGAGAGAGTTGTTTATCAAAAGGGATCTTATGAGGCAAGTATAAGATCTCAATTTTAGCCTTAACAAGGGCTGTTTTACTGCAAGAGGCTATACCTCCCACTATTAATATCTGTGTCCACGCACTGCTTTGCTGTCCTCTTCTCGTTGTACTTTGCCTCGGGAAGCTGATGCTGGTCGTAGAGCACCACAAGTTGCTGGGCCACGTCTAGAAGGCTTGGAATGTAGTAATTGTTGTATGCGTTCTCATAATAAGAACGAATAATGCGTACTCCATAATTCAACTGAACATAGGAAGGCAAAACCCATTTGTTCAGTGATCGCCATGCAATGTACTTGACAGCATTCGTGAAGTTGATGGCTTTCTTTCTGTCTGCGAGTGCTTCCGTTAGCCACATGCTTTCCAGTAGCTCTAAGTCCAGATTTCCTTCGCACGACTCCTCCTCTTCCTTCTCCCCTCTTCTTCCGCCGAATCATGGGCTGACTCGGGATTCGATTAAGGGTTCGTTTCTGATTCGGATTCGTGGTCTGAATCCGGCCGGTTTTCCGTCTGCGTGGCCTGTGTGGTATTCTGAATGGTAGGAGTGGTAGCCTGTCGCAGTTCTTGGGAATACTTTTCATCGCCTGTAATGTGCTGGCAACTGGAGATGGGCTTCGGAGTCAGGCAGGGCGGGGTTGTCCGCTGGCTTGTTCTGGTGTGCCGCTGCAGCGGTCCCTCTCCTCCTTTTCGCCCTCTTCCTGTTTCTCCTTGACCTTTCGGGCCCCCATGGTCCATTCGCTTCAGTTTCAGCTGGTGAGTTTTCATACTCCCATATCAGCAGTAGTGTTGTTCTTCGCTTTCCAGCTCTAAGGCTACATCCTGGATCGCCAGATTTACAAGGACCCTTAGGGCCTTTAGTACAGGTGCTGGAATGACAGTTGCGACTGGTATCCGTCCAAGTGCCGCGCCTATTGTGACTGGTACTCTTCCGGACTCCGCGCCTAGTGTATTAGCTGTCGCACTCTCCATCGTTGGCTTATTGTTCGTTCAGTGCTCGCCTCAGACTCTTAGTGGCTATATGCATGTATTTGAGATTTATATATAAAACATTACCTATACCTCAAATTATGTTAGCGGTGTTGGTAAATTTGCATGTCTTGTACTGATGCTATAAATAGCTATAATCAAAGAAACCAACTCATAGTAACACTAAAATGGATGTGACTCAAAGTAATGCGAAAATTACGAAACTGTCCTGGATTCCAACGGAAACTGAAAAATCCCAGAACATTAGATTAAATTGGCTTAGATTAAAAGAAGTACTCAAATTACGAATATGTTCCAGACTCTGGAAGTCACTTTTTAGTTAGCTGGAATGTGAAAAAAATTCTTCAGTAACTACCAAACGACTTTCTTTCTTGGCTGATCTTGACTCTCTTTGCCCAGTGGAGGTAGATGGTGTTGGATATGGGTCAATCATGTCTTCTTTCAAAATCGCTAGCGTGAACTTCTGCCAACACTTCTTAGATAGTGTTGGGTGACAGAACGTCGTTGTCGCTTGGCTTCTGGAAATATGTGATCGTACCCCTCGACCTAAGAGAATACACTTATTCAGTTTTCAATCTGTGAAGATGGGAAAGTCACAACAGATCGCGCTTCTGGTCAGATATTTACAGAGAGTCATTAAAAAGTATACTTCCAACAAGACTTCTAACTACTAGAGATAAAAGTCAAGATACCTGCTATATCTGTCAGGAAAAAATGGCATTGGGTTCTAGAATGTCCACATCGTCGAAAAAGGTAAGACAGGAGAAAAGAGAGACAAAAGTAAAGATACCTGTTATGAATGTCAGAAAAAAAAGACACTGGAATTCACAGTATCCCAAGAAAAAAGAAAACTAAGAGAAGGAGCATTCAGAAGCAGAAACAGCAGAGGAACCCATTCCATTAAAGAAATTCAAGAAGGCGAGATAAGCAGATGAAACAGTAGAAGAGGCAGAACCCATACCAGTAAAGAAATTCAAAAGAGAAAGAAAGTAAAAAGGTGGACTTTTGTGTTTTGTTTTACAATTTAATTGTGATTCTTATTTCACTAGAATATACGAAAGAAAACGTAAGTAAATTTTTGACTTGATCTTTTTCTTTTAGTATGGATAAGATATTCAAACTCACTTTTACCGACAAAAAATGGCTTGTTGGATATTAAGTGTGCGGCGTTGGATAGTAAATTTAGGGTGTTGGATAGCATATGACTGGGTGTTGGTCACTCTACTTTTTTCGTTGGTTAGTAAGTATGTGATGTTGGTCAATGCAAACAGCGTTAAATGTTTAATTTTGTATACATATCTTTCAAAATATTTTGTAAATTTTTAGTACTACTTTTAGTCTTAGCCAATTTTTTACATTTTTTGTTCCGGATTATTTTCAACTTCATTTTCTTTTTTCATTTTCAATTCTCATTTTCTAATTTGGTTTTTCAATATTTGTAATTTTTTATTCAATTTATCATTTTTAATTTTTATTTCCACATTTTAAGTTTTCATTTTCAGATATTTGTTTTTCAATTTTCACTGTTTTCATAATCAATTTTCATTTTCAAAAATTGTTTTCTAAATTTTCATTTTCAATTTTCGTTTTCAATTTACCATTTTTAATTTTCATTTCCAAATGTTTCTTTTTCAATTATCATTTCTTAATTTTCATTTTCAATTTTCATTTTAAAATTTTAGGGTGATGATGTTGCTTTGGATATAATTTTTTGTTGTGCCAAACCAAAGACTGACAAAGTAAAATTTTCTGTTCGAGATTGAAATCGATAAAACTTATTATCATAGTTTTCCATAGACATTAAACAGGAGGGAGAGAAAGAAAATTATGTATCGTACATGGAGTGTTTGTCCTTATTAAGAAAATAATTTTCTGTCTATCTGTAAAAATGCGAAGAGTAGTAGTGCTTAAAACACACGATACCTACAAACATACTTATGTTGAAGGTTAAGTATTTTGTGAAAGACATAGACATATACAGCCCTTTCCACAGCCGCTTAGATTACTTGGAAAAGAGATACTATTCAAATGATTGCCAAATGAAACAGAAACAAAATCCCTCCATTATAACTACCCCTCTTGTGTGAGAGTGTATAAGTATGTTTGTGGGTATTAATGTGTATCAGCAATTCGATTGTTCTGAATGTCTGAGGCATCACTGAGGAAAAATAATTAAACAGGAAATTTGGTTCGCATTTGTAAAAGAAAACTATAAATTGGAAGACATGAACAGAGAAGTGTTAAAAGGAACTTTGTACTTACCTGAGTTACAACGAGTGACTAAGAAAGACGACGACGTGTACGATATCGAAAGCATTCTGATAGAAGAACACGTAAAGTGGGAAAACGTGGACATCACAAAGTGAAAGTTCGTTGGAAAAGATGTCCACCTAGTTTCGATTCTCGGATTGCAGCTTCACAAGTTATCGACAATACAGTCAAATACAGCAGCTACCTCTCCTTCTCAGAATTCCTCTCTTCAAGAACTGCAAAAACAATCCATGTGAGCGTGGTGTGGAGAAAGTGTCCCTAAAAATCAAATCGTCTTTGTCTACCAAATCTTTGTGGTGTATTGTGTCATTGGAGCAACCATTGGAAATTTGAATTTGCAACAGGGACATAAACAATTGTGGACTATTTTACTCAGCAGTTGTATTGGTTATTTTCTTACCTGTCATTAGTTCAAATATACCGACTGTAACAACAACAACAACGGTAGCCTTGCTGCCAACGCCAGTCACCACTCTTCCGATAACATTAGCTGCCCTCTTCTGGAACATTTGTAAAATCATTCTCCTTTGACAACGAGGGACTCTTTGGAGACAAGAACCATCGAACTATGAATAATCAATTTTATTTAACATTATTTAGTGGCAGTCCTTTGGATGTGTTTCCCAACAACACATTATGTTGTTTAACAGCCAAATTACCTCAAGCCATACAATTGGATCACGAAGATCACTGGGAAGTAGCCTTGGTAGAAATCATTTATCCCACTCAAGTCAAAAATGTGGTTTGCGATGAAACCACTTTTCTCGTCGAAATATTCAACGAACATGTTGAAGAACACTTGGACAGAAATGATCCTGGTTATTACGAATCCCAAACACCATCACCAGCGAATCCTCAGCTGAATATCTATTCCATGAGAATTCCGGCAGGATTTTATTTTAATGCTTAACATCTCGTCGAAACAATTGCAGTTATTTTAAACGATCAGTTTGGCAAAGCACTGGAGAAAACTCGCCGAAGTGTACAGATCGAGTACCATAAAATCGCTCACCGTCTTAAACGTATATTTCCGACGGCAAAACACTGTCTATCAGATTTTCTCCCAGTTTGTTTGCTATTCTGGGTGGAAACACGAACATAGCACCGCATTCAAAAGACATTCACAACAAGGATCGATTCTACAAGTATTTGCGCGTCCCTATCGAATTGAAAGATGGACTGAATTTGATGTGTGTATTCTGATGTATAACGTCATAGGAAACACATCTGCTCCGTTGCTGAGAATCATTCCTTTCAAAGTGATTCTGCCATCGCTGCTTACGATGAAGGTGGAAACTAGTATCACGTTCACCGAGAACTTGTACATCGTCATTATCTTCCTGTCAGTAAATCGTATTTTGACAGCGTCAATATTAGTATCAAAATAGATCTTGGACAAAATATTCTATTCTCGAAAAGAAAAGTCACTTTGAAACTACATTTTCGAAAACAATTATCCAGTGAATTGTAAATACAGATGTATCCTGACTAACATGGAGCCGCTCGACAACGAGGACATGGCATAGGAGATATGTTAAAATCAGCCTTTCGTGCGGTAGAATCCCATCTTGAAACCTATGGTCACTCGAGGATAGCATGCTTTAAAAAATGCAGCCTTGACGCAAGGAAAAGAATTTCTCCAAAACGTATCCACCGACCAACAAAGTCACAAGAAACCTTAATGAAAGCAGGAAAAAAATGTGTTGCTTCAAAAGACCTTTTGGGTCGCCAAGACACCCCTATAAATTCGCTTCACTCTTCTGACGAAGGCATTAATTCCTCCTCTACGCCACAACAAGGACAAGATAGAAAGAAACGTCGAAAACTTTTCAGACCTCATAAACACGATCAGAAAAAGAAGAAGAACACCTGTCAGAGATTTTGACGTTTTTGAGTACTAACTGAAAAAGAAGGAGAAAATGGTGCACCGAGATTCTTGTGAACGTTCGAAGTCAGAACTCGATCTGTTTGCCATACCACCAACGATGATGACGATGCAAGAATCCCAATGGGTATAATTTCATCCTGTGTCGTCTTTGACGACCTCGGCACCTATCGAATTTGAAATCAAGGACAAACCGAAGATTACATCGATCTGAATAATAGTCACTTGTACCTGAAAGTCAAAGTTCTCCAAGTTGACAACAGCAATCCAAAGGAAGATTCCAGAGTGGATACTTAGCCTTACCGAGCTTATATAGAACATCTCTTGACGTACGAAAAAGAAGCCAAGAACACACATCTGGATGCATCCGTGGTATGGAGATCTGACACATTTAAAGTCTTCAGCGACACATAGTTGACAGAAGCTGACGATCCTCACAAGGTTGGATTTAACGACCGTCAAAAGAAAATCAAACAAGTACTCGGTTTAGCAATGATGGATAGTTTGCATTTGGACATGTGGTTGCCAGAGAAGTATTTGTTAAATGGAATGGAGACTGAATCGAAGTAGTACCGTCTTCCATTTGATGGCTAATGCTAACGAGTACAAAACAATCATCGAAGAAGCCAGACTTTACGTGCGCCGTGTGGAAGTCATAGCTAAATTGTGAAACGACATCAGTCAAACTCTGAGCAGAACGATAGCCAAGTATCCACTAAGACGAGTGGAAATCAAAACCTTCACCATTGCCTCTGGAGTCCGATCCAAAATCAAAGATAATGTTTTCCAAGGACAGCTAGCAAAACGTTTGCTCACTGGCATCGTCAGCAACGTGGCCCATTGATCAAAATCTTTTCGAGTTCCAACACTTCAACGTGTCCAAGATAGAAATCACCCGAGATGGCCAGACGTTGTGTACCAGACCCTTTGAACCTAACTTTGCCCAGAAAAATTACTCGAGATCCTACTTGACACTGTTTGAAGCCACAGGAGAGTTGAGTACCAACAGCAGCCACGGTATTTAGTACGAGGATTATGCAGGAGGATATGCCTTGTGGGGATTTGATTTCAATCCAGACTAAGGCAGCGGCGAAGGACATTTCCACCCTATAAAATCGGGTTAACTTCGTGTGGAATTTCAGTTTGCTGTAGCTCTGGCGAACACAGTGAACGTCATCTTGTGTGCAGAATTTAACAATACTCTGGAAATCAACAGCTTGAGAGAAATGATCCTAGAATATTAGAAAAGAAATGATGGAACACGAAGAACCTATGGAGATAGGCGATAAGGGTGTTTTTTTATATCCAGAACAAGAAGACATAAATTCAGTCATGGTGTTAAGATGGTCAGAACAAGAACAACGTTTAGTCTCCTGTTTTGCTACTGACGAATCACAAACCCGACTTGAGAACGTTGTTATGAATGTCAAATCGATCATCCTAGTCAGAAACACCATGACAAATGTTTGATGATGAGTCAAGAAGAAAAGTTGGAAGAGGCATGGATTGTGGTATAATGGCTTGCCTGACCATTCCTAACCTCCATTGATTTCTATGGAGACGAAGCGCATCGAAGCTCTTTTTCAACAGAAGTACAGAGACTACCGTTCATCGACTTGCTTGAAAGATATTTTCAAGGAAAAAGTCAGGTGTGAATCAATGGCTTATTATTACCTGTGGAAAAAATGGACTCCTGGGAACTTCATTACCTTCTGACTCACGGTTCGTACGCAACTTTTTGGAATCCAGTGGTGTGTGCTAAAGATGAGCTTTTTACATCGAAAACCCAAAGACGTTCAAAAATATGTCATCAACACAGACGACAGTCATCGTCCATGAAACCCATTGGGTAGCCGTCAACTTTCCCAACGATCACAGTGTGGAATATTTTGATTCTTATGGATCACCTTCTCTGGAAGACGACATATCCACTTTATGAGAAGAAACGCTGTATGTACTCAATTCAATAATGTGGGATTACAAGGATCAGTTTCCATGGTGTGTGAACAATATTGTGTGCATTTCCTTCATCAAGGCAGTCTTGGGTTTCACTTAGAACATTTAGTGACTTGTTTTCATCGTGAGTACCTAAAAGTGATGATAAAATAGAAAGATGGTTTTGTGAACATTATGGCCATCTCTTTTCTTTAGCTCAGAAACGAAGTGTGCACCGATGGCAAAATGACAGTCTAGAATCATTGGAAGTCGAGTCTGCCTCCACAACGTTGTCAACCTTGTAAATACGCTCATGTATAGCATGTGTCCTTTTGTATTCCTGTTTGAGTTAGAGAAGCTTCTTCTTATTATTTAACATGTTGATTTTGAAAAAAATTGGTGTTTTATTTGTTTCTTTTTGGTTGAAAACAAATTGTGTTCACATGCTCTTTCATATTCTCTCTGTCGATCTCTGTTAAAAAAGAATGTTTTCATTCACGTCTGCGTACCGAATCGGAGGGATGTCTTCCACCACGTCCGTGCTTCTACCATATAAATTTCACCAGTCTTGCCTGGCGTGTTGGATAGTATAGGTGGGGTACTAGTCACTTCACACGGCGTGTTGATGGTATAATGTGGGGTGATGGATAGTAGATGACTGGGTGTTGGTCACTACATACGGTGTGTTGGATAGTGTATGTACGGTAATGGACACTACACACGGCGTGTTGGATATTAAATGTCGGGTATTGGTCACTACAAAAGGCGTGTTGGATAGTATATGTGGGGTATCGGATACTAGATGACTGGATGTTGGTCACTACAAAAGGCGTGTTGGACAGTATATGTGGGGTACTGATCACTACACATGGCGTGTGGATGGCATAATGTGGGGTGTTGGATAGTACATGACTGGATGTTGGTCACTACATACGGCGTTTTGGATAGTATATGTAGGGTATTAGTCACTACACACGGATAGTAGTTCCACAAATTGTACCATTACATTTCCCATAGGGGGCCATAAAACCAAAATGTTGCTTGTGTGTGTGTATATTTCATCTCCCTTCTTTTACATCTTACCCTCTCTTGAGTAATAGTATATTTGTGTGTTTGTAAGTATAATGTGTGTATAAACACTCCTACCCTTTAGGTTCGATAGTAGAGACATGTGTTGGATTGTAATCTAAAAGCAGTTGCTGGATAGTAGGAGTGTGTGTTTGGATAAGCATATTATAAAATGTGTGTGTGTGTGGGGGGGGAGGGATAATATCTAAAAGTTTTAACATTACATTTCCCGTAGACCCCTATTTGTATGTATGTAAGTATAGCGTGTGTACAAACACTCCTACCCTTTTCGTTGGAACTACTTTCTTTTCCCATTTAGGAAATATATCTGCCCTTGTGTATGTTATTCAAACTTATTTTTTCCCTATTTTGGCCTATTTCGTGATTCTTCTTATTCTCCTTCTCTCTCTCTCTCTCCCTATTCATTTCTTTCTCTCTCTCTCTCTCTCCATCAGGATGAACAAATCTTAAAATATGTAAAAGACTGTACATGTATATGAAAGCAATGAGGAGGTGCCATCAAGAAATTCCTAAAAACGAAACCCAAACAACAAAAAGTAGATTTCAAGCATTAACTTACTCGTATTTAAAAATAGTTTTCCACATGAATCGTGAAAATTGTAACGGACTGAACTTGCATGACCTGTTTCTATTTGATATTCAGTGTCACCTATACAGTAACTGTTACACTCTACGACAAACGATACAAGTTTATTGGGAAAAACTCTTGACTAAATATATTACTAAAATTATTTGATTAGCGATTTTAACTCTCATCACACTAATAATCATATCTGAAAACGATTGGGAAATTGGGGATGTTGATTGCAAACTGAAATTATGTGATGATCGAAATTTGGGTGCAGCGACTCTCACCAAACTTGATTGCAAGCTTGCCAAGACCACAAAATTCATGTTTGAATGCAAAATAAAAACAAAATAAAAAAAACTAAATCCTTATAGGTAACTCACAATCATTAAAATATTTTGTTTAGAGATGTTTCACCCCGAAGTCTGTTGGATGCGACCGCTCTGTGGTGATTCCACAGTTCCCCCAAACCGACAATATTCATTGTATCAATCCACGCAAGGAAATATATCAACGAAAATAAAAACCTCTTCATTTTCGTGTGAAAACAGTCATTAATTTGAAAAAAATATACAATATGAAGCATTGTATGTAGGAGCTAAATTTGTAAAAAGTCACTTTCCTAAAATATTTTTACATTTCGGAACTTCTTTTTATCGATATAGTGATGCAACAGTTAATCGCATTGGCACAAAATGGAGAGAAGAAAAGAAAGAAAGAAACAAACAAACATCCATGTAAGTCGACGGCCTTTGCCTTCAAAAACATGTAATAAAAAGTAAAGCAACATGTAGTTTTTATTTTTAGTAGATATAAGGATATATTTCACTCGTGAAGTAGAAACATTTTGTATTGTCACTCGTGGCAAATCATTGTTTCCACTTCACTCGTGAAATATTTCCTTATATCTACTCATACAACGTTGTTATCTTTTATATGTGTATAAATATGGTATTTAAGTCTGTTATAAGGTTAGACTTAAAATAGAAACACATATGTATCTCCGCAATTGCAAGAAGGGGCTGTTATTGTTGCTTGCAACTACGATACACTATGCAGGGATTAGTCTCTGCTATATACCTGTACGAAAAATAACAATGACTCCCTGGTTTTGACAGTTAAAGGACCTTATTTAATAATCAGATTTTACACAAACTAAAGGTAAAAAATGGTCATATTTTGTTTAATTTAAATTGGACAAGAACGAAGACGGCATCAATGTAAATTCTATTTCAGTGAGTCAATTATAGTTACAATTAAGCCTTTGTAAAAAAAAAAAAGCAGTATTTTCAGAAAAATAGCATTTTTTCTGATGTTTACTTTTTTTCTATTTTCTTCGCATAGTGGTCATTTTCAACCTGAGTAATAACCATGAAATCATTATATTTGAAAACAAAACTTATATCTGTGCACGAAACATTTATTCTTGATAGTTAAATATTTGCATAGTTTGGGCGAATTGATACCCTTGCTAAAGAAAAATGTGGTCAAAGCCCAAGGGTGTGAGTGGGAAGATAATGCTTACAGTAGTGATGAGTGACTACGCCCCTCATACTATGCTACCGGTATACTCACAGCTTCAAATGAGAAACATTTTTCCTCAGAAAAATGTAGTTATAATTGCCCCCCCCCCCCCCCCTCCCGAAAACAAAACAGAGACCCGATTCGTGTCGAGTCCGACTTTTATCTAATAAGTAATTAAAAAAATATCTGTAATATTTAACGACAGGCATCAGTCGAACCACGTGTTACAGCTGCATGTCTCCTAGCTAAAAGCTCAGTTAGAACCAACTATTTCTCGGAGGGAAGCCGATCAACTAATTCAAAACTAGGTCTGCAAATTGTGGAGGATCTTCGGCCAGAGACTTGTATATACAATCCTCTGATTCAGTCAATTGAAGGATATTAACTTCGCTCAGTTCGCACGATTCGCATGAGCATAGTTTCTTCACACAACATAGTAAGTTTACTAGCAATTTTTCTCACCATTTTGATGAAATAAATATTTCTTGAAGGTCATATGGGTCAAAATTCGTCTCAATCTACACGTTTTGATCGGGTGTGAAAATATACACGTTTTGATCGGGTGTGAAAATAGACTGGGTGACACTTGTATACAATATGCATTTCGTCCATAAACAGATACTGAACTAGTATGATGGTTGTATTCTGTGTATTTTCTCACGAACATATTCGGTATTCGTACCTCCATAATGCACCGAGATTTTCCACGATGGCCAGCGATTTTCTGGCTGGTCGGCAAATACAATTTTCATCTTTCATTCTTCGTCAGCGATAAACTGGTTTGCATTTTTGTTCAAAAGTTTTGCTTGATAACGAAAATATTTCATGAGAACCAAAGATGTACGATTCGCAGACCTTCACCCTTAAAAAATAAAGTCATCATCGAATAAAATACATTTTTATCAGAATATTTATCTAAACATTTCACATATAGAACATTTACTTTAAAATTTGAATTCCCCATTGTTATTTTATTTGTTGTTGTTTTTTTGTACTTTTACTTCTCGTAAGTGCCACACTGATTCAAAATTAGTCACCGTCACATCAGACATGGCTGGGTTTTCTGGAGCAACGAGACCAGAGTGTTAACTCCCAGCAATCATGACATTAGTGCATCTATTTCTTTAAAACAGGCGTTTGTTCTTTCTAAAAAAATTGTCCCTGTGATTGAAACAAGACGTCAGAAAACGGCAAAAATGTCATAAAAATTGGATAAAATAAATCGATGGTACCAACGGTTGAAATTGAGTATGTTTTAAATTTAAAAATTGTCCCTGTGATTGAAACAAGACATTAGAAAACGGCGAAAATGTCATAAAAACTGGATAAAATAAATCGATGGTACCAACGGTTAAAATTAAGCATGCTATAAATTTTAAAATGTCCCTGTAATTGAAACAATACATCAGAAAAGGGCGAAAATGTCATAAAAAGTGGTTAAAATAAATCGATGGTACCAAGGGTTGAAATTGAGTACGTAATAAAGTGGATTCCATCTATTTGCCCTACTCGATTGGGCAAGCTCTTGTCCGGCCACCCGATTATGTAAAGATTCACACCTAGCTGCGATTGAATTGGTCGGCAGACGATTGGAATCTCTGTTACGCGATAACTGATTTACAGATGCCATAGGTTATCGAGAGGGTAAAGTGGCATTCAAAGGATAAATCTGAAATGCTTCATTTTCAGTTCTACGTCCAGCAGCATGAAATCAACATCCGTCTTTGCGCCTTACGGAGGAAAATACTGTATACTTAAACATGTGGCCCAAGTGGTTCTGAAATCGCTCACTTAACAAGTTGACCATTTCACAAAGCAGGCTTATGTAGTATTGTAAGAAAAGACTATGTAAATTATCTCCCAAACTTTATATTATATTAATTTGAAGTATTTTACTATATCCTGAAAACGTAAAGAAAAAAATAAAAATAAAAATCTTGCCAAAGATAAAGGCATAATTAATATGCAGTCCCTAGTTCATAATAGAACTCATCCAAGATCTTTAAGATTTAAACCCATTTACCAAGTTTGATAGAAATTGGATGAGAAATATAGTCTCCAGCTCTAGAGAGGTAACAAGCTTTGCCACTCAGATGCAGTGCATCTCACTAATATGCGCAGATCTCACTTATCATAGAAATTGTCTACGACAATGATAATATAAGCTTATTTACCAAGAAATCCTATTGGAATTTGGTCTCCAGAGTGGTAAAAGCTTCGACAGTCACAGAGAAAAGATTACATCATTAATATGCGTAAATCTTGCTCATAATCAAACTCATCCAACATCTTGAAAATATAAGACTATTTAACAAGTTTAATTAAAAATCTGATAAACACTATAGTTGCTAGAATTTTGACAAGCTCAGCCAATCAGATGCGTCACGTCATCAACATGCAAGAATTTCATTCATACTCAACCAAAATTTAAATGACATAGGCCCATTTAATACGATTGATCAAACTCCTTTCAAAAATGCAACCGCGTGAGTAGTAACCTCCCCCCCCCCCCCGAGCCAATCTGATGCAAGATCACCTCATAAAAACAAGAGTACCTCGAAGAGACTGACACTCTACTGGCCGAAAAGAATTTCCAGGAATCCAACTTCTTTATAAACTGTTGAGTGTTTAAACCATCTCCGATATTTTTTAGCAATAGAAATTATCAAGATAGCCGCTACAGCGGCCATATTGGACGTAAGATCAGCATCATTTTAATTTAGGACCAACTAGACATCATAAAAAGTCTTTTGGTGAAGACCTTATGCTGATATGACCATCCATTCAGAAGGACTAACGATAATAATATTTTCAAGATGGCCATCACAGCGGTTATATTGGATGTAATATCAGCACCATTTTCATTTAGGGCCAACAAGATATCATAAGAAGTTTTTTTACTGGAAACCCCTTGTCGAAATGACCATCGATTCAGGAGTAGCAATAAAAACATTTCAAGATGGTTGCCATGACGGCCATATTGGATATCACATTGGCGCCATTTTTATTTAGGACCAACAAGACATCATCGAGTCTTTTGGTGAAATCCCATTTTCATATGACCAGTTTTGTGAACTTGGAGCCTATGAAATTAGCTGAAAGTACGGCAGAAAAATAAAACTGAAAAAAATGTAATAAATTACAGCCAATATTGCACCACAAGTGAAACAAGAATACTGTGAAGGATACATTATATGCCCACCCCGTGTTTAATAGTCCTCTATGTAGGCACTATTAGACCATGGTTTACTTTGGAGATTAACTCATGGATCTCAATAAACTTGACCTTTGGTCAAGTTGTGCGGTCTTGAACTAATCTTACTGTGCAGAAACCATTATTTTCTTATTAGATTTACCATGACTATGACCCAGAATCAACAGGTTTATTTATTACACTAAGTGCAAGTAATCCACAAAGTCTGGTCAAGGAAATTACTCTAGAACTCACTCATAAAGGTCAGAATTTTAGTAAGAAGTCACTTCTCCCTCCAAGGGCCAAAAGGGCGAAGTTTGAACTCAAAGAGAGACTTGACTTGGACTGGCAAATATTTTCCTAGACACACTTTTATTTCAGCTATGTTTATATGTAAATGTATGTATACATGTACAGAGATCAAGCTAGAAAGTAACAGAGGGATGACCCTCTTTACCCCTCAAAACAGCTGCATCTTTGCCCGCACTGTGGGCCTCTATGCCTCTTCAGTGCATCCCTCTGCCTTCTTGAACTTCAACAATAGCGTCTTCATAAACGCACTTTCATTTTTCATATGCTTTGCTTTGATTAATATTCTACTTATCAATATCAGGCAGGTAGGGTTCAATACAATGTTACTTAGCTTTGCTAGCCCGTTTAAAGCCACTACGCTATTCCGCTATTCGGCAAATCATGTTTTCGATAGGGAATACACTCTGACCTCCCACCATACATAACTGTCCAAATATCGAAAATGGGTGCGAAAGGTCAGAGGAAACTCCGACTATGGCACAGGTCTCTGAAATGGGAAGTGGAATGAATTATTGGTCATGAAATAACAACTACATAACATAATTTTCTCCCCCACTATTGGCTGAGAAGAGAGTGACTCTATCTTTGCCCCAGGGAATAAAACAAGGCAAGATCTGCCAGTTCAAAGCACAATTTTGCTCCAACTCGCCTGATCACGTGAGCCCTGTTATGCAAAAACCATATTTCTTCTTTCAGTCATAGTGATGTTGATCTTTGACCTTTTGACATCAAAATCAATTGGCTTCTTCTTGCCCAATGTGCAGGTCATCCACAAACTTTGGTGAAGGTACATGGTCGATAACTGAAACTTTTGTGCACAAACCATTTTTCTTCTTAACGTCACAGTGGCCTTGACCTTTTACATTTTGACCCTAAAATTGAAAAGCTTCTCCTTATCCTATGTGCTAGCCATTTACTAGTTTGGTCCAAGTATGTGGTGTAAAACTAATGTCACTGTACAGAAACTATTTTTCTTCTTTCAGTCACAGTCAACTAGACCTTTGACCTTTTCACCCCAAAATTGATAGGATTTTTCCTTGCCCAAAGTGTAAACCATCCAGAAAGTTTGGTCCAGACACACAACGTATTACTAATGATATT
The DNA here is from genome assembly GCA_029931535.1 of Margaritifera margaritifera. Classification (NCBI taxonomy): domain Eukaryota; kingdom Metazoa; phylum Mollusca; class Bivalvia; order Unionida; family Margaritiferidae; genus Margaritifera; species Margaritifera margaritifera. Next base: position 1,699,923 of record JAQPZY010001489.1, on the reverse strand, counting down.
GTGCAGCAACCATTTAACTTCTTACAGTCACAGTGATCTTGATCTTTGGTCTTGAAATCGATAAGCTTCTTCCTCAATCCAAGTGCAAGAAATACACAAGGTGTGGTCGAAGTTTGTGATGCAGAACTAATGCCATTGTGCAAAAAATAATATTTCTTTCAGTCACATTGACTTCGATCTTTGACCATTTAACCCCAAAATCGATTGGGTTTTTCTGTACCCCTAGTGCAAGCCATCCACAAAGATTGGTCCAGGTATAGATGTAGAACCAATGTTAGGTGGAAACCATTTTTATTCTTTAATGTTAGGTGGAAACCATTTTTATTCTTTCAGTCACAGTGACCTTTGACTTTTTTACCCTGAAATCAATAGAGTTCTTTCAAGCATCCTAAAGTTTGGTAACTGTAGATGGTGAACTCCAGTTATTATCCTGAAACTATTTTCTTTTTTCAGTCACAGTGACCTTGACATTTGACTGCGAGATTTATAGTCTTTTTCCTTTACCCAAGTGCAAGCCATCCATAAAGTTTGCTAACTGTAGATAGTGGATAACTCGAGTTATTGTGCAGAAACCATTCATCTTCTTTCAGTCGCAGTGACCTTTGGGACTGAAAATTGATGGATTCTTTCTTATCCCAAGTGCAAGCCATCCACAATATTTGTTATCTGTAGATGGTGGACAACTCGAGTTATTGTGCAGACATGAAATTAGTAACTGACAGAGAGACAACATCATCACATAATACGTTTTGCCTTATGACGGGCTTATAACAAGTGTCCATCGAAGGGACTGACTCTCTACTGGCTGAAGAGAATTTCCAGAAATTCAAGATCATTTCTTTCTTTTAGCTGCAGAGTGTTGAAACCATCTTTGATACTCTTCAGTGATAACAAGATTGTCAAATTTGCTGCTGTGGTGGACATATTGGATGTCAACTTGGCACCATTTTCATTTAGGCCCAACAAAGCATCGTAAGAAGTCTTCTGGTGGAAACCCCATGTTGATATGACTTTCCGTTTTGAAGGAGCAATGATAACAAGATTTTGGATGCCATAGTGGTCATATTTGACATAAGATTGGCACCATTTCTATTTAGTACAAACTAGACATCATAATAATTCTTTTGGTGAAAGCACAATGTTGATATGACCAGCCATCTAGTAGTAGTGATAACAAGATTTTCAACATGGCCATTGTGGCAGTCATATTTTCATTTATGACCAACTAGACATCATAAGAAGTCTTTCAGTGAAAGCCCCATGCTGATATGACCATTCATTCATATCAGCATAGGGCTATCGTGATAACAAGATTTTCAAGATGACATATTGAATGTCTGAATGGCATCATTAGGACCAACTAGACATCATAAGAAGTTGTTCAGTAAAAACCCCAGGTTGATACGACCATCCATTCAGGAGGAGAAGTGATAAAAATATTTTCAAGATGGTCACTGTTGTGGCTATATTGGACATTAGATTGACACTAGTTTTGTTTTGGAGCAACTATACATCATAAGAAGTCTTCAGGTTAAAACCCCATGGCAATATTACTTTTCCTTCAGGAGGATTAGCAATAACAAGATTGTCAAGATGGCCACTGTGGCAGCCATATTGGACATCAGACTGGCACCATTTTCATTTAGGATCAACTAGACGTCATAAGAAATCTGCTGGTGAAAACCCCATGGCAATATAACATTTTGTTCAGAAGTAGCGATAACATTTTAATGTCAATATGAGGATCCATTCAGGAGGAGCAGTGATAACAAGATATTGAATGTCTGAGCAGCACCATTTTCATTTAGGACCAACTAAACCATGGGATGAATGTGTGTGTAAAGTTTCATGGCAATCTTCCAAGTAGCTTGGGAGGGGTAGCGATAATAACCTAGTGCTAACGGACGGACACAGGACAGACCATCCCATAAGGTCTTCCATTCTATGATGAATAGAGCTAAAAAGCAGAGTGTACAGACTGTTTTATATATGTGAGTGTGTATGATGGTTCATTAGAATTACAAATATGAATGACCATACATGAAAATACCTAAAATATATGTATTTGATATGTTCACTGTTTGATATGTTCACTGACAACTATCATGCTTTTTCGAAAAAGAAAGTTACAAAAAAATGAGACTAATATGTCAATTTGAAGCAAGGACGATGCAGTGTACAGGAATGTTATTTTCTCTGTTCCAAATGAAACATGAATAACATAAATAAATAGTTTTTTTCAGGGTATGAAATGTTGGGTAACATGATGCAAGGCTGGGCTTAAAGACATGATTTATAAGGTGGTTACACTTGTACAAGAGACCAGGTATGTCTGTTGAAAGAATCAGGCCAATCAAATGCTTATTCAGATGTCTGTTCACCTCCACAGTCAAGACGAAAATGACACAGCTCAGCTAATCCTCCTTTTATACCCCAGCTATGTTTTTTAATAAGGAGTATTTCTTTCATCATACCCAGAGTAAAGGTAGAAAGGTACATGGTATAAATTACAACATTCAAGATTGGTGATGTGAGTTAATAACTTTATTCAAGACCATAGTGTAATTTCAATAATGACTTCATGACTTTGCAAATATTATCAATATGATGTATCCTGTGGACAAGTTGTTCTCAAAAATTTTGATTAAGTATTTTGACTGTCTCGTCCAAGTACCAGGTATTTTTGGAAAATAAATTAATTGTGGAATAGAAGCTAGAAATACATCAAACCTGCCTTTCACCACAACTGGCACACAAGACAATCTAGTAAATCAAACATGTTAAATATCCACTACTGGTATATACATGTACATGTTCTGGACTATTTCATGGTGTAATGCTAAACTCTACACAGCTGTAACATCTATTGCAACGTGTGACACTGGGAATGCTAGTATGGTATATATACACGCTTTTAAATTGGGTCCAACTGCAAACTGTATAGACCCAGATCTGCCGTCACATCATGTGCCAGCAGATCTGGGTCTGTGCAGTTTATTAGGAGCAATTGGCAGAAGAAACAACACAGACCCTGATCTACCAGCACATTATGCGACAGCAGATCAGAGTCTATGTTGTTAGCAGTTGGACCCAACTTATAAGCAAGTATACTTGGTAATTATGAACTTATTCTTAAAAAGATTACTCGTGTCATTCTGATTATATACTAAAATCAACCCAATCCAATTATTAAAGTCATTCTTATAAAGAAAAATTCTAAAATATCCTTGCCATGTTAAAAAGAAGACAAAACAAACAAACCCAACTCAAGCCATATCTATGGGGAAAACCCAACTCAAGCCATATCCATGGGGAAAAAATATGCAAACAATTACCTAGCCAAGAATAAAATGTAGTAAAAAATAAAAAAGACGGAGACAAATCTTCTACCAGTTAAAAACATGTAGTAGTAAATTTATGACTTCTTTATTTTGAGCTACTGTTTTGCTAAGTTCAATAAGACAACTGTTGGTACTGACTTGTAGTTTGAACCAGATGAATAGTGAGCAATTTGCTCACGTAAATATGCCCCAACTGTCCTACACCCCACTCGTCTCAGCACCATGATGAAGACAAGTCAATAGTAAAAAAAAAGTATGTAACACTTCCAAAAATAGTACTGAGTACAGTACAATGATTGGTCAAAATGCATTCCTGACAATTACCACAATATGTACTAAATTTCACAGCAATCCATTGAAAACTGTACAAAATTCTGTCATGTAATGTATCCAGCTTTAAGTAAAAAAAGGCAACAACTTCTACACAAATTGTAGGAGCACAAAGATTTGTAAATATGCACATCTTTATATCATGAAAATAATACCATAAAAATCAGAGAATAAACTGCACAATTTTATCTTATGTTTCCATTTGAAAATGAACTTAAGTCCAACATTCATGTCATCCTATTTTTGACCCCCATCCATGTGCATGTGAGGTGTGTTGGCAGGAATAAACATGAACTGAATTCATCAGTATTGTCTTTGATAACAATCAATAAACTTGTTACCCACCTGTTTTCTTGAGCAACACAATAATAATGCAGGTGGAGCAGCCATCAGTGAGAGAGTCAATATCTATGACTCCAGCTCTGACAGTGTCCTGGATAATGAAGACTTGGATTCAATGTATTAAGATGTTGGTGGTGAGGACTATTCCAGAATACAAGACAATCAATTGTGAGGACTCTGACAGAGACCCGATAATGAAGACTTTTATTCAATATATTAAGATGTTGGTGGTGAGGACTATTCCAAAATACTAGACAATCAATTATGAGGACTCTGACAGAGACCCGATAATGAAGACTTGGACTCAATGTATTAAGATGTTGGTGGTGAGAACTGTTGCGGAATGTTAGACTCAATTGTGAGGACTCTGGTATTGTCCTGGATAGTGAAGACTTGGATTCACTGTATTGTGATGTTGGTGGTAAGAACTATTGCAGAATATTAGACAATCAATTGTGAGGACTGTGACATTGTCATGGATAGTGAAGACTTGGATTCACTGTATTGTGATGTTGGTGGTAAGGACTATTCCAGAATATTAAGACAATCAATTGTGAGGACTCTGAATTGGAATTCGAGGGTTTCAGCAATAAGGACATTTTGTGTTATTGTGAAACCACTTTTCAAGTTTGAACTATAAATTCATTTCTGTCAAAGTTGGGATGCCATTTAAGTCCTGTCCCTTGTATATATTGATTGCATCTACATTACCTTATGTACCGTATTTACCGTATATGTTGGGACACCATATATGTTGGGACACCATAAATTAATTTTTAAAGTAATTTTGTTGTGCACTGTAAGTTCTGGGACAGATCGTTTTTTTCGAGTCGTAAGTTTTGGGACACCTTTTAAATTATAATATCGATGCTTAGCTTGTAAAAAAAAATGCACTCGAACTTATATTTTATTAAATAAATAAAATAAAAACCGCTGTCAGTGTTGTATATTTACACTTGTCTTCTTATCTGCAAACTTTTGAAGAACAAAATTTGATAAATCTATGGGCAATATAGGAGACTAGATGTTTGCACTACGTACAAAATACGTGCAAGTCGGAGCAACCCGTACTTGTATTATATTTTGTTTTGCTGTATAAACACTGTTTGATGCAATAAAAGTTTTGAGTTGATTTATATTTGCCTTTTTCATAAGCCAGATCTAATTCCCAAGTACTATTTCCTCAGTTATCTGCCTGTGCAAATCCCTTAGCTTGTCAAGGCAGCCTCACTTTGTTTTCCCAAGCCTTTGATCGAGCCGCCGAGTTGATCCTTGTTCAGTGCCAATTAGAGTCCTATATTCAGCTGACAGAATTTATTTGAACTTCCTGTGATCATGCCGCACAATTGACGCCTGTTCAGTTGTGGCAAATCCTTTAATACCAGTACATTTCACAAATGTATGCTCAAAGTGTCACTTACAGACCCCGACTGTTCCACTGTTTCAATTTATTTTCAAAATTCCTGTGAATACTGCTAAAAGAAACCAAAGCCGGCTTCCCTTGGTCTGCCGACTTTGTATAGAAAAAATCTGCACACTTAAAATAATCCAAAGTTGGCTTCCAGGGTCTGCTTGCTTTGTAATAAAATAAACTTTGTGCTTTGTAATAAAATAAACTTTGTATTTGAAATCCTACTGGTAAGTTGAAACAATGAGTTTATTGCTCGCTACCAGCTGTGTTTATTCACCACCCGGTCTTCTGTTGTTTGCCATCTGTAATTGTAACTGATACAAACAGGCATTGATATCTGCAGGGTAAATAATATACACGGCATTAATTGTCTTTAAGAATACGTTCTGTATCCCATGCTAGCGAAAATATTGTCATTTGCTCTCACGGTGAATGTATTTCCTAATAATGATTTTTATTTGCGAAATGTTGTTATATTGTTAACCTGGATATAATACACTCTTGGTTATTTTGCACCATACACCGGATCATGCGTGAATTGCTGGTGCCTTCAAGCAATCGGTTGTTATTTCTGTCTCTCTCTTTCTATTGTTTATGATTTTACTGGATCCAATTTTAAGTTTGATAATATACCGGTATTCAGACTTCTGAGGACAACCAAACATGATTCATGTGTCTACATTCACGTCAATAAAATAATGTGTCAATGTTGTTACCTGACATAAGCGATACACACGACCGGTACTCTACATTACCGGACCATGTGTTAGTGGATACGTTTGTGTCTTTTATACATAAACTGCTTATGAAGAACAAAAAAAGAGGAATAAATGAGAACAGTACAAGGTTAGTTTCTTTCAGTTTATTATCAAATAAACGTTTAATTTACCGATCTTATTTTAACATGAAGTGCTGGGGGGGGGGGGGGGCAAATTCAACACAATTTGTTTTGGTTCTTAAGTTTTGGGACATATGATCTAGTTGAAAAAAAGTTTAATCCATAAGTTATGGGACAGGAAAAAAATCATTTATTTTATCCTGTCCCAATATATACGGTAAATACGGTACCAGACTTTCTGTCTCCTAATTGTATAATTCAGTAATTAAAACTCTTAACAAAAATGGCAGGGCAGTAATTTGTTGATATGCACATTTTCCATTTTTTTTTTTTTAAAAGATAAAGTTGTGTAAATGTTCTTCTATTTTTAGTAATGGTGGCCATATATGAATGGTGGATTGGCATCATTTCTATAAATGTGAAAGACCTTCAAGCCATGAAATTTGTAAATTTCTGTTAATAATAATAATATTAATAATTCTTCATTTAAAAACAGTAGCTCAATTAGAATACAAATGTATCCAGTCTATCCTGAGACCCTCATCTACTTCCTAACAATCTTCATGTAGGAAAAAGAAGAGTCACACTTCAAAAAAGTAACAATTAAGTGTTATGTATTTATGTTACTCTGAACATATAAACCATGTTTAAACATAAACATACAGTAGCATGCACAATGACAAAACCTTTGAAACAGAAACTGGAATTTAAAAAAAATATATATATTGACAAGTAGAAATCATTCAAAATCAAGCTATAAATATTGGAGATATTTTTTAAAAAAAATGTCGACAGAAATGACTGCTCTAACTGGTGTGGGAAAATAATTACACATCCTTGCTCCAGAATATTTAAAACAACATTTATAACATGTTCAGCATTGAATTTTGGAAATTTCAAGTGACCTTGTCAGGTTGACCATAAAGCATAGGGCCCATGTTTTTCATCAAAAAGTTCTCTCATGTATTCTGGCTTATTACAATTTTTATAGGTAAGTACTGCTTTTGAATGTTTATTCTATCATTTATTTGAAGCCATTTATGTTTATAGAAAAAAATACTAACGTATGTGTCAAAATGAGCATCCAGAATTAAGTGAGCTATTCTCCTTTGGAACTTGTTTATTGTTTCTAACTTTACTCTTGGGGCAGTTTCTCCATATTGTCAAACAATAGTCAATAACTGGCAAAATGTAGGCATTGTTGTACACTATTCTAGTTTGTATGGGTAGGTATTTTTTAATTTAACTTTGCAAAGTTATTTTACTTGTTAGAGATCTCCAGACATAGTCAATATGTTTGTCCCACTTTTAAATCACTGTCAATTATCACTCCTAAAAGCATTTCATCCTTATTGTTTTCAATGAGTTGAGCCTTTATTGCCAAATTTACAAGTTTCTCAGAATTGGAATGCTTCTTAGAGGAGGATACTACCATACAGTTTGTGTTTATTTCATTTATAACCATTTTATTTTGTTTAACAACTTTGTACATAAAGTCATTAACACAGCTTTGTACAAGAAGTTAATAAAAAATTTTCTATTTTTAGTAGCACCAGCCATATTTGATGTCAGTTTGGCATTATTTGTATAAATTTACAAGCCCTTCAAGCCAAGATGCTTTCTGTCAAATTTTGTCAATTCTTTTCTTGGCCATAATATTTACTATGTTTCATGGTCATGCAATAAAAACTGCAGAACTAGTTGCATTCACAAGATTTTGTGATGGAGAGATGGATACCCCGGCCTCAAAAGATAAATTGTTCCAGGTCATGTTCATTTCGATTATTGTATAATTTTGTAAGGACCAAGTTGAAGGTCGATATCAACCTCCTTTAACTTTGAACCTGGCTGCACAAGGAGGTTTCTGATGTAGAGAAAACCATATTCCTTGGATGGGTGACCACATATCCTCGTGTCAGCCGGAATCAGGTTAAATCAAAGGACTACAGTGATGCAAAGTTTGGGTGACCTGGGATATAGATGATGCTATATGGCAATCAATATGGAAGGATAGCTTTTCCAGAATTTGTTAAGTCAAGCCAACATCGCTTTCTCCTAAAGTTGTTACATGTAGAAAGAGATTTTAGTGCAGAATTCATAACAGGAGAAGGGGGAAAAAAAACCTTCCCAAAATAATATATAAAACATTTCAGATAGTTAATATTTCATAACAAACTAAATTACATGATATGATATAAATGACAAAGTCAGAATTTTCAGGGGCATGCTTAGTAAGAATTATGATTAGAATTTCAGTATTAAATCTGTCTGCCTTGAGTATGTCGGTGTGATTTTTGTTCAGATGGTTTTTGAAATACAGCACAGTGTCAGATCTTCAAGAAATGTGTATTAGGCAAAAATTCTGTCCAGAAGCAAGACATGGACATGGGTTACTAAAGTCAGCTTGTCACATGCGTTCCACAGGATTGATTCCCAGTATGTGGAATCCAGATCCAATTACACTGGCTGTCGCCTCACACAGAAGCAGACGACTCATGTTGACCTTCACAATGGCACCTGAAAATTGAGACATCATAAATATGAGATACTTTTCAAGGCACTTTAAATAATCATCAATAAAAATATACTAAGCCACAATGTAAAGAGATATATTAGACTTTAAAATATCCCCTGTTGAAACACCATGAAAATCTGATTCCAGCCATATCACAACTGATCTTAACCGGCTTTTATGCACCGTAGAAATCTCTCAGACTATTTGCTGGATAGATGGAAATGTAATCACCAATTACATAGTTTGCATCAAAGAAAGTTTTAAAAGTCTACTGCAGCCACTGTAAACACGAATCTTCATCAGTAAAACAATATTCTGACTAACATGGCCCTGACCTCTAACAAGCTGATCAATGTGATGGGGCAGTAAGTCATAAAATGATAATGAAGAACAATTTTTTTTTACAATATCAAAGTAAAAGTACTATAATGTGTTAATACAAACTGATGAGCAATTTTGAAAACATTTTAAAACCATTTTCATAAAATCTGCTACAAGTTACCTGATGGGAGTAACAGGCTTCAAGCAATCTTTGTGTGACAGTCTCTATGACCACTATTATAAGCCTGGTTCATGCATGTGTAATCATCCTGATCAACTTCTACAACTGGGGTCTCACATGCAAAGCATGCATTCCACTATTTGACTGTGTATGCCTATTGCCTACCCATTCACATGATTGTACAAAAACAAACCTGTAAAGCTGTTGAGAGTAACCCATCACAATATACAATGTATAGTCATTAATATGGACAGTTTACCACTGAATAAAGATACTTACTTCTATTATCTACTGCAGTGGTCAGAAAGGATCGTATAGGTATGATTGTATGTATATAGCATGCAAAAATCTATAAAAGTTAATGAAGCCTGTGGTAACAGTGAAGTATTTATAATGATGCAAGTTTCATGATTTTAGATAACAAAGTATATATAAGCTAGCAACAAAAAAATAAACCCTATGTGGTCATGAGCTAAACACAAAAACTTAAAGGCAGTAAAACATGGAAGAATGGTCACAGTGACATTTTCAGTTGCAATGGTGTGGTACCAACAGATATGCATCCTGTCATCAAGTTGTATGCCTCTACCATGAACAATGCCAAAGAAATGAACTTTAAAAATGAAAATTCAACAAATTCACTGAAGCATGAAATATAGGTCACAGTGGCCTCTTTTTGTTATAAGGATATAATACTTATCAAGATGCATCCCCTCCGCCATTATCATAATTCTAGGTAGGATAGTGTCTATATAGCACGCAAAAAGCCCCAAACCTATGCGGTCATAACCCAAACCCAAATCAGGTCTGTAACCTTCTTTGGTTGTGCGGATGTCGTAATAACACAGATGTATAAAATCATTATGTTTCATGACTCCAGCATTAACAGTGCCTGAGAAATGAACTTCGAATACAAAATTTAAACAAAGTAAATGAAGTGTGAAAGATGAATAATTGTGACCTATGTTTGTGATAAGGTTGTTTTACTTATCAAGATGCTCAACAAGTTTCTTGAGTCTAGGTATAATAATATAGATACAGGGTACGAAAAATGTATATGGTCATTAGGTAAATGCAAAAAACTTAACCAAGAATGGAGTCATAATGTACAAAGTTAGCCCACTTGGACTCTTCCCCAGAGAATAAGTACCACAAAATGCACTCCAAACTGCTGCCCAGGACCTTGGAAGAATGGGTGAGATGCAGTGAGAATGTACATACAGCTGTTTGTATTTTATGGTTTGTAGAACCCTGGACCCGGATAATTTCTTTCAAACAGTTTTCAAGGACTTCTAAAAGTTTTCAAATAGTTTTTCTTATGGGTTATACTTCCATTTTGAATTGTAAATACAGCTCATTCCTAATTGACCTACATTCCTTGCTAAATCAGTCATCCATTTACAAATGTGATCTGCATACCACTTCAGCAAAGGGACACAACTCCACCTGTATGTCATTTGATCCTCTCGATTGTATCAATTTATTTATTCATTAATGTTCACAAAATATACAAGCCACTAAAAATCTTGAATTTTAAAAGGTGATATATTTTATTCAGTTTTAACATTTTGTATTCCCCCCGATAATTCGTTTATGGCAAATTTGAAGAAGTTTTTCAAAAAATTCAAGGATTTTTTAAGAATAAAATCAACATTTTTTAAATTGAAGTTATTTTCAAGGCAACTTCTCAAATTCAAGGTATTTTCGTGGTTGTATGAACTATGTATTTGCTTTTACATGTGTGGATGTCAGTGCCAACCACTATAATTTGTACAGGCAAGCTAAATATGTGAGCTACTAATTGTACATGCTTGTACCTATGAAAAGTCACACATTTCTATTTTGTTGTTTAACAACAATTAAGCATAAGTGAAAATGTTAACATTGCAACCATTCACAATTGAACAGGATTAACATCCCTCTGTGAAGCATTGTATCTACTAAGCATTACTTCAGAATCCATTCGACCAAATGACACAATGATATTTTAACAACCGAGAGCAGCATCAGATCACTGTGTACAACATGATCCACTCTAATGAGAATGGAAAAAATAATTTTTTTATTCCTAAAAAAATTAACTTATAAATTTGATCCAAAACATTAAAAAGTGAGTGAGATTCCCCCTTTAATGCTTAACAAGGAAATATTTCTACAATCTTTCATCAAGTGTTATATATACATTTATTCTTCTTTCATTCGCTTGTTTTTCTCTTTGCTTGAATACAAATAAATAAAAAGGCACAAGAAAACAAGTAAAAGATTGTCAGGAAGTGTGGATCTTACTTTCACCCATGCAGACATCACAGTAACTGAAGTTGCCACTACTGGGTGAATTTCATAAAGCTCAGTGAATCTTTTGACTCTAGCAAACAACAATGATTAGCCAAAAATGAGCAAATGGTGCATGCACAGCTAACTGCAGGAGCTAGTGGGGACTGTCCCAAGCTACTAACACTAAAACGAAAATACTCCTTTTTTCATGTGCCTGAATAAATATACTAAGTAAATGAAAATTATATATCAAACTTTAATTTAAAAAATCCACCAGGCAGTTTTCAAGATAATGTCAATTAATTTCCAACATTTGTGTCGATAGTCTGAACTTTACAAGCCACCATGATGGATATAGTTGTGATGTCACTAAGTTGCATCTGGTCTATCGCTGACACACTGTTCTATCGCTGACACACTGTTCTATTGCTGACACACTGGTCTATCACTTACACACTGGTCTATCGCTTACACACTGGTCTATCGCTTACACACTGTTCTATCGCTGACACACTGGTCTATCGCTTACACACTGGTCTATCGCTTACACACTGGTCTATCGCTGACACTTTTCTATCGCTGACACACTGTTCTATCGCTGACACACTGGTCTATCGCTGACACACTGTTCTATCGCTGACACTGTTCTATCGCTGACACACTGGTCTATCGCTTACACACTGGTCTATCACTGACACACTGGTCTATCGCTGATACACTGGTCTATCGCTGACACACTGGTCTATCGCTTACACACTGGTCTATCACTGACACACTGGTCTATCACTGACACACTGGTCTACAGGTTCACTGTTGCCATAAAGTTCATTTTGGAACTCTTAAAAAATCACTCAGAACAACAATTTTAAACTATATAGTAAACAATGAAGATGAATTCACATTATGGCAATGCACAAGGAACCAGTTTATAAGGCCGTTAGATTTGTGCAATCTACTCCAACAACCCACCACTTTTCACTACGGCAAGATAACTGATTTGTTACATAAATCATAAATTTTATCAATATACACTGAGATACAGCTAAGACGTCAACTTTTTTCACATCAAATCAAGTTATATTCAAATTAAACCCAAACTCTGTAACAAATATCAAAACTTTTGAATCACTTTCAACAGACTGTCATCCTGTCACATAACTGGAACAGACTAAATTATGTCACAGGATTGGACAATTACTGCTTTTGCATATGAAGAGCTTACAAATATGGTGACATCCTGTGTATTGAGAAATTTGTAAAATTACAGAAAAGAGATCAAGAAATTATCCCTTACAAAAGTGACAACAAAAATAGAACATCGGTAACCACTGTATATACGGATACTCATTTACAAGTCAGGTCCAACTGCAAACAACACAGACCCTAATCTGCCATCACATAATGCACTGGCAGATCAGGGAATATTTTGTTTGTTCCACTGATTACTCCTAACAAACTGCATAGACCCAGATATGCCAGCACATTATGCAATGGCGGATCAGAGTCTATGCAGCTTGCAGTTGGACCAGACTTATAAGTGAGTACATATTGTACTGAATTTTCAACACATTTAAAAAAATCGGTTACTAGCAGTTTGTTTTCCTTCAAAAGAATATGACCATCCTTTCTGAGTAAAATGTTGTCAATAGTCAACACATTACATTATCATAATCTGATTACAGTTTTGTCAATAGTCAACACATTACATTATCATAATCTGATTACAGTTTTGTCAATAGTCAACACATTACACTATCATAATCTGATTACAATTTTGTCAATAGTCAACACATTACATTATCATAATCTGATTACAGTTTTGTCAATAGTCAAAACATTACATTATCATAATCTGATTACAATTTTGTCAATAGTCAACACATTACATTATCATAATCTGATTACAGTTTTGTCAATAGTCAACACATTACATTATCATAATCTGATTACAGTTTTGTCAATAGTCAACACATTACATTATCATAATCTGATTACAGTTTTGTCAATAGTCAACACATTACACTATCATAATCTGATTACAATTTTGTCAATAGTCAACACATTACATTATCATAATCTGATTACAGTTTTGTCAATAGTCAAAACATTACATTATCATAATCTGATTACAATTTTGTCAATAGTCAACACATTACATTATCATAATCTGATTACAGTTTTGTCAATAGTCAACACATTACATTATCATAATCTGATTACAGTTTTGTCAATAGTCAAAACATTACATTATCATAATCTGATTACAATTTTGTCAATAGTCAACACATTACATTATCATAATCTGATTACAGTTTTGTCAATAGTCAACACATTACATTATCATAATCTGATTACAGTTTTGTCAATAGTCAAAACATTACATTATCATAATCTGATTGCAGTTTTGTCAATAGTCAACACATTACATTATCATAATCTGATTACAATTTTGTCAATAGTCAACACATTACATTATCATAATCTGATTACAGTTTTGTCAATAGTCAACACATTACATTATCATAATCTGATTACAGTTTTGTCAATAGTCAAAACATTACATTATCATAATCTGATTGCAGTTTTGTCAATAGTCAACACATTACATTATCATAATCTGATTACAATTTGCAATTTGTAGCAGTAAGACCTATGATGCTCTGTAAGGAATGCTGACTCTGTGAAGTAGTGTCACAGAGAATAACAAACATGTTGACTCTGTGTGAGGTAGTGCCACAGAGAATTACAAACATGTTGATTCTGTGTGAAGTAGTGCCACAGAAAATTACAAACGTTTTGACTCTGCGTTAAGTAGTGCCACAGAGAATTACAAACATGTTGACTCTCTGTGTGAAGTAGTACCACAGAGAATTACAAACATGTTGACTCTGTGTGAAGTAGTGCCAGAGAATTACAAACATGTTGACTGTGTGAAGTAGTGCCACAGAGAATTACAAACATGTTGACTGTGTGAAGCAGTGCCACAGAAAATTACAAACGTTTTGACTGTGTGAAGTAGTGCCACAGAGAATTACAAACATTTTGACTCTCTGTGTGAAGTAGTGCCACAGAAAATTACAAATATTTTGATTCTCTGTGTGAAGTAGTGCCACAGAAAATTACAAACATTTTGACTGTGTGTGAAGTAGTGCCACAGAAAATTACAAATGTTTTTACTCTCTGTGTGAAGTAGTGCCACAGAAAATTACAAACGTTTTGACTCTCTTTGTGAGGTAGTGCCACAGAGAATTACAAACTTGTTGACTGTGTGAGACAGTGCCACAGAGAATAATAAACTTATAAATTAAAAATTTATGGACAAATTATTGTATACATATGTGAAAGAATTTGTTCTGGTTTTAATATCTCTCTTCTAACAGCTCTACACATGTTGCTGGTTTAATACAAATTTTTACACTATTAATATCTTACAATACTCAATACAAGATTGCTTTCCCGAAATGTATGTTGTAAAATAGACCTACCTGTTTGTCTGTCTTTCTCTATACAATAACAGTTGTCATAGAACTCGGTGAATGTTGTGGACAACTCATACAGGAAGTCACACAGACTGTGTAGCAGTAGATCATCCAGGCATTTCAAAATGACCTCTGGGTAACGAAGCAAGCACTTGGATAATTTCCATTCCTTTTCATGTTCCAGGCTAATTTCATTTGATTTGACATATGCCTTCAACTGCTCGGGTGTTACATTGGCATTTCGGACAATTGACCTGTCGATGATAAAATAATGTATTCAACTATGGCTAAACCAGATATATGTGCATTGAACATGAATACACCACCACTGTGCCTGAAATGACCTAAATGCAAAACATAAGCTAGGTGTGATGGATGGACACATGGACAAGGGTAACACAATATTCCCCTGTTATTGTCATGGTGGGGCATAAAAAGTAATTCACAAAGACAGTTATATTTTCTAATCATTATTTTTGCTTTCTATGATGACTTGTTCATTAAAAATAAACAAATTTTTTCTGGAAAACTTGAGCTATTACGATGGCTGCATCACAAAGGGCCTTGCTCACTACAATTTACAAGAAAACTTCTGGTGAAAACCCCATATCAATATGATTTTCTGTTCAGAAGGAGTAGCAATAAGATGTTTTCAAGATGGCTCCTGTGGTGGACATATTGGATGTACAAGCAGTAACATTTTCATTAGACAAGGGTAATAACTCTGTTCAAAATAGAGTAGACGAGATAAAATCTGTAAAAGCTAAATTAAGCTCTAAAAGACCATGTTCTTACTAAATTCCATTAGGATATGATGAATGGTTCTTGAGCCATGCTGACTGCAAGCAACATTCAATGTTTCCATGTGAAGATAAGAATTTGCTCAATAATGACCATAACTGTCCAAAAATGATTAAACCAGACTAAACCCTTAACAGGCACATGTAAATCTATGAGACAATGTTCATACCATATTGCATCAGAATATGTTAAATAGTTATTGAGCTATGCTGGTTACGAGCAACATCACATGGGAAGATATAAAGTTAATTGTCAAGGGCCATAACTCTATCCAAATAGAGTAGATGTGACAAAACCCATAAAAGGCACATCTAGGTTTATGATACAATGTATAATGTACATGCAAAATTGCACTGGTATATGGTTCCTGAACTCTGCTGGTTACAAGGATCTGCCGTAGTAGCGATTTACAAATATTGACAAAAGGGGCAAGAACTCCACCACAAGAAGCTGGATAAGGCCTGTATGTTGAGCCTGACCCTAGCTTCAATAAAAAGGGCACTTATTTAGCAAGATAATGATATAAGCATACTGAAGCTATATTCCACATCCAAAGAGGGAGAAACAAAATGGTATGAAATGAAAGGAAAGTAAAACCTGCAACATTGTCATTAATCAATGGTGTGGATGAACAAACACATGAATCAAAGTAGCTGCTACATGGAGCTTCTGCCAAGGTGGGCCAGAAAAAAATTTAGATGGGAACAGATGAAACCTTTAATAGGTACATTTTATGTAATAGACAATTCACCTGGAAAATAGCATCCAATTATGTGAAAAGGGTTGCAGAGTTGTGTATAAATTGGTGGACATAGGTCCAGATGAAAAAGGTGATTACTATAGGACTCCTGCATTACCACGCAGTATCATGTCCTGTTACAAAATAATCTACTTCAATCCAACACGTTTTTTCATGGTGCTTAAAGCAGCTAAAACTAGTAAACCTTTACAGCTAACAACATGGTTGAGTGAAATTTCTGTGCAGAACCATTAATCTTCATTCAGTCACAGTGACCCTGACCTTTGACCTTTCTACCCTCAAACAGATAGACTTCTTTCTTATCCTAAATGCAAGCCATCTACAACATATGGTCCAGGTCTGTGATGTAAAACTAATGTTATTGTGCAGAAACAATCTTTCCCTGGAGTTACAGTGACCTTGATCTTTGACCCCCAAATCAAAAAGCTTATTCCTTACCTGATGAGCAAGCAACCCACAAAGTTGTTTTTTTTATTCATCAGCAATCAATACATAGAAAATAATATATGACATTTTAAGCTCAAAAATGCAATACACAGAAGCAAGATACCCCTGTAAAAAAAAAATACCTCAATATGTTGAGAAAGCATGATAAAGTGTCAAAGCCATTTGATAAAATATTCTTCGAAAGATACAGAGAATTACCAGTGAAACTTCAAAATAAATGGAATCATATACTGAATCAGAACTACTGACTCAGTGACTGGGAACATGTGAATTTGTTACTTTTCAAGATCACCTATGATACAGGTCTTCTGAGTTTTCAATACAAAATTATCTATAAGATAAATTTTACCAATAATAGACTGTTTGAGATGAAAATTTCAGCAACACGTCTTTGTTCCTTCTATAATGAATACCCAGAAACATTATTACACCTTTTTGTTTGACTGTCATATTGTAAAAGCTTTACTCCTGAACTTTAGGTTAATATTAAGAGATAAATGTGATACTGAGTTCAATTTAAATGCAAGTTTCGTGCTTCTTGGTGTTGATATTTCAGCTGAACATGACATTATCAACTTATATCTACTAATCATAAAGAAATACATATACTCCTGTCAAAAATTTGTGTCCTTCCTTACATGTAGGCATAGAAAATATCATGTTTTATTAAAGTATTGAGCTTTATTCTTTACATCACTATACCTCTGCGAAAGCAGTTAAAATTATAAACAGGTGGAAAAAGATAAAAGCAGCACTGATATCACTAAAGCTTATTTGCTCTTGATATCTTTGAGGTTGTCTTGTTTGTTTTTTTACTGAATCTTGCAATTCTTATGCATATAGGGTAAATATACATATATATATATATATATATATATATATATATATATATATATATATATATATAATATATATACAAATAAATAATATTATCATACAGGTTAGAGAATTTTAATTCGTACTCTATGGAGATTCGAACCTGGATTCACGGGTTATGACACCCATCACCTTGCCTGTAAACACCAACCCCTATACCATCTCGACACATCACCAAAAAATGATGCCACAAAATGGGTGGTATAGGCATTCGTGCGTAGCAGACATACCCGCATGTTGAACCAGTAATTAATTCTCATCTAAGTACACAGTCCATCTAGATTCCTGATTAAAATTCTCTAACCTGATTGATAATATTATTTGTATTTGAAAATTCTGCTAATGTTATCAAGCATTCTCTTGTAGAATCCAGAGAAAGCACTTTCTGCTGTTTGGTGTATATTTGTAATTCTCTATAATAACTTCAATATACCTTGATTTCTGTAGTAGGAATCCAGATGGACTTAGATGAGAATTAATTGCTAGGTCGACATGTGGGTATACCCTTTATGCATGAATGCCTATACCACCGACTTTGTAGCATCAATTTTTGGTGATGTGTGCATGGTCAAGATGGTTTGAATCTCTGTAGAGTATGAATTAATCAATTAAAAATCTCTAACCTGTATGATAATATTATTTATTCGTATTAAAAATTCTGCAGATGTTATCAAGCATTCTCCTGTACGATCAAGGGATGACACTTTCCGTTGTTTGATGTATATTTGTAATTTTATATATATATATATATATACGGGCATATATTTTGTACAGGTGTATATGTGCACATATATGTATGTACTGTATGTGTATACATATGTATTGTTAGGCATATATAGGTGTATATGTGTATGTGTATCTATAGGTATGCATGTGTTGGCACACATATCCATGTGTGTGTATGCATAGATATGTATGTGGGTATACCTGTGTATGTGTGTGTTTATGTGTGTATGTACATATGTATTAGCTACCCACAAAGTTTGATCCAGGTATGTGATGTGTAACTTCTTTCAGTCATAGCGACCTTGACCTTTTAACACCACAATTGGTAGGTTTCCACTTTACCCTAAGTGAAAGCTATCCACATATACATGTGACAGAACCAGGATTTCAAACCAGTAGATTTACAAATTTTGATCAGTAGATTGGCCTCTAAACAGTAGATTTTTATTGGCATAAATTTTATGTTTCAAGGGGATGAAAAACAAAACAAGTGCTGTTTTTTTGTGTGCCATAATATGTATTCTCTTCATACTATAATAAAACAGCAAGTCTGAACATTAATCAGATTCAGATTTTGATGGAAAATGTTACAATAATAATTAATTAATATGAGTCAGTATACGATCAAATAATGAAAAAGGAAAAGTTGTTTCTCTGATAGTTCACTGCAAAGATTTTTCTTGTATAAAATCCAATGGTATTTTTAGTTTCATTCACAAGATCACTGTCTAGTGACCACTAATGACATTCATTGTGATTATTAAGCTTCACACTTAACAGGCTCTCAATAGTTCTCTGGTCCAGATTTCCCCTTGAATCACTTTGTATTTTGTGAAGAATGGAGAATGTCCTCTCTGTATCAGCATTAGAATGTTGTAATGACAGGACAACCACGCTCAGCCTACAAAGAAGTTCTAACTTCAATTTCCTGCTGCTGATTTTGTAAGGTTGCTGACTACTCTCCAATACTCCTCCAAGCTATGTTCACCCAGAGGAGGAAGTTCCTGACTTGGACTTTGGATGTATTCCTGAGCTCATTCTCAAAGGCTTCTTCCTCTTCATGGCTCAGATCCAAAAATCTGTTAGCAAGTTTCACCACTGTAAAAAAAAAAAAAAAATATAAAAAAATGATTTAGACTTGGAATAAAAATGAAAAAAAAAAAAATACATGATGTATTTATGCTTTGATGAATAATTTATTAAAACTGTAAAATTAATTATCTTGTAATATATTTTTAACTGATATATTTTATCAAGGGCTCGAACTTAATTTATGCGCATCAAAACTTCAAATAGTTTATGAAATACAAAAGATGCATACCTTTGAAACACACAATGCAAACTCAGGACCTTTGCTACTTGCCTGCACAATTTAAACTCTGATATCTAAGCATTGTTGAACTTGTAATATTTCTTAGCATTGGGAGAAAGCACACGTTTCGGCATTTTGACATGAATTGAACAAAAAACGTAAGAGCTGCCCTCTTAAAACATCTTGAACAATTCAATAACAATTAAAAAATCAAAATACTTACTCTAGTGTCTCTGCCGAAATCTTTTTCTTCATTTTATCTCCCCTCCGCTAAGGGTCGGCCAATTTTCATCAAAGACTAAGAAGACATTGTGGACCACCTTTTATCCCTTTTTTACTTATAACACCTCAAAAAAACATTCCGCATTTGGCCTTAAACTCCTCAAAGTCCAACAATAAGGTAATCAATTAGCAGCTTGCTGTGAACACATATCAGCTGTTCTTTAACAATTCTAATCCTATTGCTCTGCCATGCATCATGGCACCGGTCATTGTACTGGTGGAACATTTCTGGTCCTCAGTAGACTGGTTCTGGCTGATTTCTCTAATGTGTTGATAGAACGTGTAAAAATACCATGTTTGGGTATTTTTTTAATAAATTTTTTACAAAATTCTTTTAATTTTCAAAAGCGGTAGATTTGAACTACTAAACGGTATGTGCGGTAGATGGCCTTTAAAACTGTATTTTTGGCCTACCGCCGGTAGAATCACATGTATGTATCCACAAAGTTTGGTCCAGGTCTTTGATGTAGATTTTTCTTCCTTCAGTCAGTGATCTTGACCTTTGACCTTTTGAACCCAAAATCTAAAGGCTTCTTCCTTAATCCAACTGTAAGCTATCCACAAAGTTTGGTCCAATTAAGTTATGAAGAACAAATGTAATTGTGCAGAAACCATTTTCCTTCTTTCTGTTACAGTGACCTTAACTTTTGATCTTTTTATCCCCAAATCAATTGGCTTCTTCCTTACACCAACTGAAAGCTATCCACAAAGTTTGGTGAAGGTATATGCTGTAGAACTGAAGTTATTGTGGAGAAAAGGAGATGTTAACAGACTAACAAGGTCATAGCATAATATGCTCTTCCAAAATGACTGACTCGCACAAACTTATTGTGTACAAGGTTAGCTCATGGAAATGAAGTTATTATTTAAAGAACAAGAAATTATAGCTGTATAGTGACTTTATCCCCATTTAAATCATCAATTCCTGTACCACTAAAGCAAACTTTCCATAATCAGGATTCATACAGCTGTTGATAAAAGAGATTACAGACCTTTTTCCTGCCAAGTGTTTTGCAATTTTTTCCAGACCCCTCTGGCATATGTATTTGAAGTCGGTGTCATTATAAATGAGCATGTGGTATCTGCATATCTAAAACAGTATCCACCAATCATGAGTGGGTAGTGTATCATGCGTGTCTTGGCAACCACACTGAACCAGTATGCAGCAGCTAATGCCCCATCCAACCCATCAAGCAACAACAAAAATAAAACACAGCATTTTTACTTTTTTCCAGACCTTTAGGGCAAAATCTTTATTTCTACACTTTTTCCAGGTCTGGAAAAATCACTCTTTTTTCCCATACTTTGTCCACATTTTCCAGACTTTGTATGAACCCTGCATAATCCATGCTATGCACATTTTTTGCATTGGTATTTACATGGCTTCGAGTTGGCTGGTTCTGACACTGCACCATGACAAAGAAGTTACATAGTTTCCATGCATCTATTCATCCAGTCATCCATCCATGCAGTATAACCAAGTACACCCCTACCCGACCCCGTAAAAAAAAAAGGAACCCAGTCATTTGAGGGGGAGGATAAGGCCAGATTGGGATGGGAGGGTTACTGTCATTATGTAGCATGAAGCGTTATTTAACCCCAGATAATTACACACACGTTTTCCCTGACTGGTATATTTAGTAAAATTGACATTTCACATATTTTTTATCATTAACATATATATATATCAAAAAGTAATAAACATTTCACTCTTCTGAGAAATTTTATGTAAAAAAAAAAATGAATTTTACAAAACGCTTTTGATAAAAAGTAGGTAAGAATTCTGTGCAAGTCTGATTGACTTCATCAAAATAAGGTTGTGCCAAGAAAATAGTTCAATTATTTTTCACCATATATTTTGCTAATTAATGAGCAACATTTAAACTTGTCTCTTACCATATTTAACATGGTTTATTCTTTGTTATTACATGTACCTACAGTAAATTATAATGCACATGAATATTTTATTTGGCATTCTAATTAAAGGCATTTTGTACGATCTATAAAATCAGACTTACCGTATTTACCGTATATGTTGGGACACCATAAATTAATTTTTAAAGTAATTTTTTTGTGCACTGTAAGTTCTGGGACAGATCGTTTTTTTCGAGTTGTAAGTTTTGGCACATATGATCTAGTTGAAAAAAAGTTTAACGATAAGTTATGGGACAGGAAAAAAAATCATTTATTTTATCCTGTCCCAATATATACGGTAAATACGGTAACTAATCTGAGGTACATCTGCTTCTTTCCTTAACTTTAAGCCACCCACTCTTTTTTCCATTTAATGTTACAAGATCACTGCTCCTATTACTAAAATGAATTAAAGGAGTAATATAAAGGTTTATTATATTGAATATACATCAGGGGTGGCCAATACGTCGATCGCGGTCAACCGGTCGATCGCAAAGTAGTTTCTGGTAGACCGCACCATGTTGGTATGACTCGGTAAAAAGTAGATCCCATGTCACTAAAGTCTGGCCATCCCTGACATATGTACAATTATTAATAGACTTTGTAAAAAAGTATGTAAGAGTGTTTGATATATCATTAGCCGCATTATTTGATTACTAAACGAAATTCAATATTTTTCAACATGTTTCAATGTCTCGTGAAGGGGGGGGGGGAGGGGGCGGCATGCTGGTAGACTGTGTTGGTATGACTTGGTAAAAAGTAGATCCCATATCACTAAAGTCTGACCACTACTGATATACATGCTTTGTAATCAACTTTTTGCTAATTAAATTGCCATTTCTGTCTGCAAATATGATTTGATCAATGAGATTTTTCTTATAATTTTCACATTGACTTCTAATATATGAACTAAATGCTATACTCAGAAATGGTATACGATGCTTTTGTAGATCTAAAACATGCGTATATACCAATAAACATGTTTATATAGAGTATTAGTAAAAATAAATAAACATATTCATTGCTGGATCTTTTATAAGGTGTAGACAGCTGATATTGACTATTAGTCATCAGTTTCAGTTGATACTTATTTTCTAGCTTAGTGTCTTATATTATACAAGAAAAGTTTACAATAACCGTGTTGATTCAGTATGTATGTATGTATGCATGTGTGTAGATATGTATGTATGTGCATGTGTGTATGTATGTATAGGGTTTAATGGCACATCAGTACAATACTGGATATATGGTGCCAATTAAAAAGCAAGTTGTAAAAATGTTAAAATTTTACGATAAAGAATTGCCCAAAATTTGAGGAAGACATAAACATATAGTACAAGATAAACAATAAAAGTTAAAGAAGATGTTACATTTTTGGATAAGGCATATAAACTAAAAAATAAAGGTAAAAAACATAAAATTCGTAAAAATATATGGTCAAAATTTGCTATATGAACTGCATTCCCTCAAAAAGTCGAAGATTTTCTCTGGTGGTAGATCATCATAAAGTCTCTTAATTGAGTTCACATTAAAAACTTCAGTCTCACAGGGTGGAAGTCAACACACCTAATAAGAACGTGTTCCACTGTCTTGTCGAGGTTCTCCCTTCAATATACATGTATATCAATGAGTCAGGTATGTGTGTCTGATATGTGACAGGCATAATGCCAATTCATCCCTGTGATCTGTTCTGTATGAGGGATGCCACACTCCAATGATGGGTTTCATGTTCCAAAGCTTGTTTGTGGAGTCTTCATTCCACATATTTTGACAAGAATATAAAACATGATGACTTGTATACATTATACCGGTACAGTATCTCCTCTTTAAAAATATTAAACGATGTAAATAGGTGAATCTCAATATATATAAGTAAATGCATCTACACAATATCATAATCCATCCTGTAAAAAAACACCAAATATAATTCATAATATCAGAAAAAGATTTTTAAAATATAAAAATGTCAAAGAAAACAAACCTTCCTAATCAATATAATAAATAAATAAATAAATAAATAAATAAATAAATAAAAAAGATAGAGTCATAATAATAAAAATACCCCGAGTTGTCGAGGAGCAAGCCCATAACTCGGAAATTACTGGCAGAAATTTAACGAGACTTGCTACACTTAATATTTAGGGAGTAGAGACTGCTTTTTCTTGTTCCATCAAAGCGATTACCACCTCCATGGGGAAGGTCAAAGGTCTCTTAATAATTAAATCTATAAATGTTTCCGAAGAAAAGCTTATTTGGTTATTATTTTATTTATTGAAAGCTAAAATGTCACTGATAATTAAACTCATCCAAGATCACAATGATATAAGCTTATTCACCAAGTCTGATCACAATCTGTTAAGAAAATGAAGCCTCTACAGTGTTCACAAGCTCAACCAATCACAAACATCTCATAAATATGTGTAGATGTCGCTCAAAATTAAACTTATCCAAGAACTCAACGATATAAGCTTATGCACCAAGTTTGATCACAATCTGTTAACAAATGAAGCCTTTAAACTAAGCCAGTCACATGCAAGAATGCCTAATTAATATGCATAGATGTCACTCATAAGTGAACTCATCAAAGATGTCAATGATAAAAGCTTGCACACTAAATTTGATAACAATCTGTTCAAAAATGAAACCTCTATATACATGTTCATAATATAAGCTTACCTGGCAAAAGGATTTACAAGATTACACAATTGTCAACAAAACAAGAATGTCAGCAACAAAACATGTACCCACAACAATGTGCTACAAAGTCGATTCACTGCACTTATTTGTGGCTTTATTGAATACATTCAATTTTTGTTGTGTATTATTATAGTCCTGTATGTCTGTATGTATGTATTAGCGTTTAACAGCATGTCAGTGCAATAATGGCTATATGTTGCTGATTAAAAAACAAAAGTTCTAAAAATGTAAATATCAAGAACTGCACACACATTTTCGGAAGATAAACCCTTCCAAATGAATGTAAACATGAAGTACTACAAGATAAAAGATAAAAGGTGAAGATGTTAAAATTATGTAAAATGTAATAAAATAGAAGATAAAGGAATAGAAGATAGAGGTAAAGTATGAAATCATTAAACTATCGCTAAAAATTTGTTAATTAAACTGCATTCCCTCAAAAAGTCCAAGATTTTCTCTGGTTGTACATCATCAGCAAGTTCCTTAATTAAGTCTGCATAAAAATTTTAAAAAAAAATTCTGTCTTGCAGGGTGCAAGATGCTACATTCTACAAGAATGTGTTGCACCATCAGAGACACTGTATGTTTGTACTTTTTATTTCCAAAGAAATCAATAAATCTTATTAAATAATTTTTTTTCTTCAAAATATTTTCCCTTACCATGGCTCCTAAATGTTTTCCTTACTGAACATAGTTTCATACATTTCATTTGAAATTGGCACGAACATGAAATAATAATATTAATAATAATAATAATAACAACAACAAGAAGAGGCCCCATTTTTTTAGCCAACCTTTTATTTATCTAAGTAACAAAAAACTTTAACATTAACATTAAGGTTAATATAGGGTATGGACAGATGGACGAAGACGCAAACATATGCTAAAGTAATCATTATGTCACGCTTCCAACATGGCAAGCTGAACCATAATAACCATAATAATAGCAGCTGCAGTAGTAGTATTAGTAATAGTAGCTTAAGTAGTTGTAGAATATAATGCTACATTATACCAGTCTTTTAAAAAAAAATAGTCCCTACCTGTAACCTGATCAGTACAGGTAGGTCATTCATGGGAGTTGACCTGAAATACTTTATTATGTTAAAAGTGTTACATCCAGGAGTTGTAAAAGATGGAGAGCTCCCTCTTTCTTTCAAAAATGTGTTTGTGTGTGTGTGCATGTGTGTGTGCAGTAAAGATTTAAGGATGGTACAAATGACTTTAAAAATACAAACTTAATAATTATGTTTTTGCATCAAAAGTCAGTTTAAATTATTGCCATTATCTTAGCCCTAGCAAAGAAGTTAGTAAATTGCCTCCATGCCTATTCATGAACACACAGTGACATGATATTATCATAGCTTCTTGAACTGTGCTGAGATTGCAACTGGATAATTCCTCTAAACAAAAGCTACAGCACATACGTGCAAAGCTGCTACAGTATTACTTAAGCTTTTCACAGAAAGAAATTATCATCATGGAATTTGGTGATTATTCTACTTTAATTTTTTATGGATCTGTACAGACCTAATTGAAATGTGCAAGAGTACAGTTACTTCTGCTTGCTTTCTCCCATCCTTTATGCATGTTTTTGCACAAGCAACTTATAGAAATGCATGAACTATGCAATCCTTCAGACTGGATGCAACAATGCACATAATGAAATAGGTGTGACAACTGGTTACAGTTACTGGAAGGATGGGGAAAGTTTTACAGCGATAGGATTTGTACACCTCATGCAAACTATACATCAATCAACTATTTCATTAGGAAAATAATATAGGGATTATACAGGTTTCCAAAACATGCAGGGAGATTTTCTGTAAGTTGAACTTTTCTGACCGTTCCAGTTAAAATTCGGAAAATGTGCAAAACTTGTATTATTTTTTTATATTCAATCACTTTAAAGATTAAATGTAAAGAGAAAACTCTCCCCCAGAAAGAGTTTTCCACCCCAAAATTTTGAAGTCAGGCACAATGCTAGTATCTTGTGTAGACCTAAAACAAGTCTTACACATGTGCAGCTTAGACTGTACATATAGTAGTAATGCACATGTAACACAATGTGTTTACTTGTAAACACAAATTACCTGGCCAACAGGAGCAAACTTGGAGCAGCCAACCAAATACAAACAGGTATAAAGGAAAATTAACAGAATCACTCAAGCCTGAAATTTAGGTCACAGTGACCTGCTTTCTGTATGGCTGAGTTACTCTCCTTGAGATGCATCCACATAAAAAAAATTCATGTGCAGGTGAAATAGAGTCCAAGATATTAAGGGTGAAATGAACAGAACTCAATCAAGCATGAAAATTAAGTCGGAGTGACCAAGTTTTGGTAAAGTTGAGTTACCCTCCTTCAGTGAGATGCTTCCACATGCTAAGTTTTTTAGACATTAAAAAATAGTTACTTTTCTTGCTGTCCAGATAATTTGTGTGCAAATGAAAATTACCATTTTTTCTGAATATATTATCCAGAAAATTAACAGTTCTATTATATAAGCACCCTGCATGTTCAAAGCCAATCAGAAGTAGACTATGTAAACTAGTTTGCATTATATCCTTGCTTCCAAATAAAGAACAATTTACCAGTGTTCAATTTAGGCTGCATCATTTCACCACTGACCCTTGTTTTCATTTTTTGTGCCAGAAAGCTGTCTTTATGGCATCCGTAGGGTGCATAAAAAAAGACACCAGAAAATATGGATGAAATATCATTTTGGTTGATTTTAGACTGAATTAAGCACACCCCAAGTTGGTTTCCAGAAGAGAGTGCACTCACTGCCAAAGAAATACAAGATAATCAACTTCATTGGCTGGCAGATGTCTTACTGAGTTTGATTAGTTTGTGCACCAATTAAAAGCAAATGGTTGATGATAATGGATAATGGATAGAACATATTAAGAGAAGATGAAATCTGCAGCATAAACACTTTTGCATTTATTTCTCAGTAGCATAATGTCCAAAATAAATTCTTGAGGGGACCGGTTACTCGAGCATGAGGAATTCAGCTCCTGAGATAGATGGTAGTGTAGGCTGTTAATGATATGTCTTTGAATTTTCTTTAATACTGGTGCAGATATTCAGGACTCCTGTGTTTTCTAAATGACCCCACTTTTGACCTGGAAGGAGTCCTTGGGTTTTCTTTTACAAATCAATAATAATATTTGCAGTTCTGGTGTTTTTCTTTTTGTTTGTGTAGATATACTGCCATTGGAACTGTGCACAAAGGTCTATTTGTGTCAGATGTGTCACAAAGGTCTATTTGTGTCAGATGTGTCACAAAGGTCTATTTGTGTCAGATGTGTCACAAAGGTCTATTTGTGTCAGATGTGTCACAAAGGTCTATTTGTGTCAGATGTGTCACAAAGGTCTATTTGTGTCAGATGTGTCACAAAGGTCTATTTGTGTCAGATGTGTCACAAAGGTCTATTTGTGTCAGATGTGTCACAAAGGTCTATTTGTGTCAGATGTGTCACAAAGGTCTATTTGTGTCAGATGTGTCACAAAGGTCTATTTGTGTCAGATGTGTGTTTCAAATCAAGTGTAAGAGGGACAAACCCAAATTGCACATGTGTCCACTGTGTCAAAACAATGGTGATTGTAAACAGTACAGATGGACCCCAGCTCTGAAAATGTAATGACCTCTAAGAAGGAGAGGAAGTATAGTACGATTCTTAATGTAGTATGTACTAAAAGTAAAATTATTTTGAACCCCTCTGCATACTAGTTCAGGACTAGAAATTGTTTAGGTAAGTGACAGAGTGGCAAGAATACGGCAGTGCCTCAGAGAAATACAAATCTTCGGATTTTGTCACCTGCTGGTCTCTGGCCCTTTCATGTAGTCGAGAAATAAAGAAAGCTGGTGGGCCAGAGGAACTTGGACTATATTTAGGATGATCAATGCAGTTTCCAGTTCTGATGCATAGATGATGCCAGGATTTTATCTTAAGGGGGGAGCTCCCCCCTTGTCACTAAAAAAAGGGGGGAGTAGAAAAAAAATGAGGGGGAGGTGGAAATGGCCATAGTTCAATATTATCCTAACACATAATTATCCATCTCTTTCTTTCTTCATGCTCTGTTGAAATCAAAATCCTCTCCTCAAAAGATGTCTCCTCTAGTTGTATAAACATTAATCTGTTGATCATTTTTGAGCTTAATTTGTTCCTTATCTGTGTATAAATATTGTTCTGTGCTGATAACCCTCTTTCAGATATGCATAGCTAGCTAAGCCAGCTTGAAAAAGTTGGAAAAATGTTCTTCATGGTTGTTATGTACAATTTTCAGCAGCTCATAGGTATTGTCTCTTGGATATCTCTGCTCCGAAATAATATTTTTCGCTAA
This sequence comes from Margaritifera margaritifera, assembly GCA_029931535.1. Taxonomy (NCBI): domain Eukaryota; kingdom Metazoa; phylum Mollusca; class Bivalvia; order Unionida; family Margaritiferidae; genus Margaritifera; species Margaritifera margaritifera. The sequence continues at coordinate 1,670,731 of JAQPZY010001489.1, read as the reverse complement.
TAAAAGCTCTGCCAAAGTTTCACTTTCTTGAATCAAAGCTTTGCTGACTACTACATGTATTCCAGATTTCTGATCTGTTCCACAATTTTGTATTAGGGTTTTAAGTCCATCAATGCCATAGTCAGCTTGTTCAGACAGACTTATTCTGATTAAAAATAAATATCCTTACTTTTTAATTTCTTTTTAGATTTTTATTTATACAATTTATCTTAACCCTTAGAGTGCTATAGTTTTGTAGTACAAGATCCATAAAGGCAGAATTGTTTCAGAAAATAAATGAAAAATTGCACTCTACTTTTAAATTGCCTGTACTTTAATTAGACTTAGTATTCTGCCTTTTTTACATTTAATTTCGAAGGACCGCTTAATAGGGGGTTGACTGGCATGCCGTCTGTTTTTGTCCATCCAGCATGTACATCTGACTCGTATTCAACATCATATTCGGGTTCAAAATTACTCACTGGTATTTCCATTAAATCTTTCTGGGCTCCAATAATCTCATATACATGTACATGTACTTCAAAACTTTAAAAATCATTGTCATCATCGCTATCATCGGCCAGTGTTTGCCATGTTGTGAGTCAGCCATTTTGGACTTTCTAGGGCCCTTACTTTACACACTCATTTGTAAAACTTCCTTCATGAATGCAAGGTTAAAACTCGACAATGCTTGTTCCAGGACCCAATATACCAATCAAATTTAGTTTAACAACCGTTAATATCAAGCCAAACGATGTGTAAAAAGTTGCCTATTGCAAAAAAGACCGATAATGAGACAAGCACTACGGGACTTCTGCTGGCTGCACGACTTATGCACCGACAAACACTTTTGGGGTTAACAGTTAAATAAAAATTGTATACTGAACAGAGTACATTTTTATATGCACGACTTTAAATTTATTTTTGTGGGAGTTCTTGCGCATCACTGCTTTCCAAGTGCGCGATTTTGTACAAATTTTGCACAATTCATACACTTACGCACCCTGGCAGCATCTCTGTCTGATGGTCCTCTACTCACCTGTTTTTGAGTAAGGGTAAAGTATTCCTTAGTTTAATTTAATCTTTATATGTTGGATTAAAAAGCACACTTAAGTGTCCAAAAATTGTATAAACTACAGTATTGAGAACTATTGCAGATTTTGAAAATACGGTGTTTGGAAAATTATAGGGTCTGGATATTCAGATAAAAAAGGGTCCAACATATTTAAAGTGTAACAATTCGATAGCTGACAACAAGAAAGTCAACCAAGCATGAAAATCAGGTCACAATGACCTAGTCTATACATGAGAGGATTACTCACCTCAATATGCAGCCACATTGCAATTTTCACATGTGTATATGAAATTGGGTCTAAGATAGCTAAAAATAACAACAAATCACTCAAGTGTGCATATATGGTCACAATAACCTAGTGTATGTATGGCTGAATTACTCTTGTTCTGATGAATCCACATACCAATGTTCATGAGTATAGCTGAAATATGGTCCAAGATACTGAAAAAGTAATGAATGAATTGCTTTAAATTTAAAAAAAATAACTCAGGTGAAAATTAGGTTACAATGGCCTAGTTTTGGTATAGTCAAGTTACTTTCTCTGAGACGCAACTGCCAATTTTCATGAATATTTGTGAAATTGGGTCTAAGAAATTGAGGGTATAAAAAAAAATACAGCTCAAACTACAAATGTTACTCAAGTATGAAAAAATTTGGGTAACACTGAACTAGTTTTGGTATGGTTGGAACATACATAACACCTAATAAATGTACTTTTAACATGAATTGCAACAAGTCACTGAAGCATGAAATATAGGTCACAGCGACCTCTCTTTGCATAATGGATGTAGAACTTGTAAATTATACATCCACTCCTGATTCTAGGTAGGATAGTGTGCATATACGCCAAAAACTCCTGAGGTCGTGAGCTACATATACAAAGTTATCCAAAGTCAGTAAATGACGAAATATAAGTCACAACAAGCCTCTTTTGTTGCAAGGGTGTAATAGTAACAGAGATGAGTATCATCATCAGTTTCACAATTCTAGCTTGAACAGTGGCTGAGAAATGAATATCAAACAACAAATTTTATCCAAGTCAGTGAAATGTTAAATATAGACCATAATGACCTACTACTGAAACGAGGGAGGGAATAGTGCTCATCAAGATGTATCCCCAAGTTTCATGATTCTAGACAGGATGGTATATACTTAACATACCAAAAACCTATGTAGCCATGAGCTAAGTGCAAAAACTTAAGCTAGGCAAGTAAAATGTTAAATATCGGTTACAGTAACCTTTTAGAGTATGAATGTAGTATTGAAAGATGTACTCAATCATTGTAGTACTAAGTGAGATGAATACAATCATCTAGTTTAATGATTTTTAATGCATGAAACTAAACCAAAATCAGTAAAATGTGAAATATGGGTTACAAGAACCTACTTTTAATATGAGGGTGTAAAACTCATCAACATGCATCCTCTCACTAAGTTTCATGATTCCTGGTATAACAGTATTAAGCAGTAGAGAAATACCCAATTTGGTCACGAGTTAAATGCAAAAACTTGACACAAGCCAGTAAAATGCAAAATGTAGGTCACAGTGACCTTCCTTTGTGGTAAGGGTCTGGAGATGGATACAATCATCATGTTTAATGATTCTAGCATTAACAGAGCTTGAGGAATAAACTTAAAACCCAAAATTTAACCAAAGTCAGTGAACTGTGAAATATAAGTTGCAGTGTTCTACTTTTGTGACAAGGGTTTAGTACTCATCAAGATGCAAGTTTTGTGATTCCAGATATAACAGTATTTATACAGTGTGCACAAAACCCAAACTAAATGCAAAGACTTAATCAAGAATATAGAACTAATGTACATGTATGTACAAAGTGAGCCCGCTCAGCCCCCGCCCCTGGGGGTAGGTGCTATTCCCTATCCAAACTGCTGCCTAGGAACTAGGAAAAAAGAATGGTTGACATTCAGTGATGGTGTACATATGTATATTCTTTTATCTGTACAGATGCCAATGCATACACCATGGTTAGTATAAGAACTTAACTCTACTTTGTAGAGGTGAGCTAAAAAGGACCAAAATGGCAATAATTAAACAAATTTCAATATATTTATATTTAAATTTGATATGGTAGCATACAATCAAACAAATACATAACTGAAGAGCATAATGAAATCATCACAAAGCATGTAACATTATTACTTTCTATTTGCAACACTGAGAAAAATGCATGTAGAGTAATCTTGATAACAGTTTCTGTTTACACATGCCAGTATCACTACTTATTCACAGAATTGATAACAGTTTCTATTTACAAACGCCAGCATCACTACTTATTCACAGAAAAGCACATGACCACATCCTCTGTAAAAGTACTTATCACTTCAATGCTGATACTGACAGGATATTTAAACGGCATCACTATGGTTTGTACAGCCCTGGAGAATTCTTTCAAGGATTATTCAAGGACTTCCAAAGTTTTCAAGGAGTATTTTGTCTTATGGAAATTGATCCTTTTCCACATGTTACTTTGACAACTTCCAGTGTTGTGTGTCATTTGATTCATCAAATTTTATCCAATTTTATTAATTTATTCATTATTTTGGATAGTATTTAAATAACAAAAATTCAAAATTTAAAAAGTGATATATTTTACTCAGTTTCAATGTTATGTCCTCCCTCAGATTTATTCAAGGAGTTTTTGCCAAATTCAAGTTTTGCAACTACTGTATATAGTCGCGTATAAACCAAGTCCAAATGCAAACAACATAGACCCTGATCTGCCGGCGCATTATGCGCCGGCAGATCAGGGTCTATGTTGTTTGTTGTACTGATTAGTCTTTACAAACTGCATAGACCCAGATCTGCTGGCACATTATGCGATGGCAGATCTGGGTCTATGCAGTTTGCAGTTGGTATTAGCTTATACGTGAGTATATACATGTACAGTAATTCAAGGACTTTTCAAGGATAAAACCATTATTTTTTTACTTCATGGAGTTTTCAAGGCAATCCCTCATATACAAGGACTGTTAAAGGTTGTACAAACCATACTCACTTATGTCCACTCAAACATTTAAGGTGATTATGCTGTTTTGTTCCCTTCCCAATCCCACATTTGATTTGGACCTGGTCAGTAAATACATATGCTTTTTTATTTGAGAAAATAATAACTTATGACAGGTGATAACTTTTGTGGCATGAATTGAAGATTTTAAAGCAGCAAACTGACTTAATATCTGAAGAAGAAAAAAATGCATTATTGAAACTACCCCAATAACATAGAAAATGCTGATAAACTGGTGATTTTGTGTTATCGTACACTGCATGTTGAAGGAACAGATTGCAGATACAGCCAGATTTGACACAAGATAACCACAATGACACACAACTGCAGAAACTGATAAAAGTAAACAGTTCTATTTACTGTCTTGTGTTTCGAAAACTGAGATGCACAAAGTTGGTGGTGCAAGACACTTAACAACCATCACAGCGTCAATAAAGTTACATGGAAATTTCCTTTCACTGAATTATTGAGCATCTTACCTAATATGTAACTAATGTGTATAAGCCGATACCAACTGCAAACTGCATAGACCCAGATCTGCCATCGCAAAATGCACTGGCAGATCTGGGTCTATGCAGTTTGTAGGGAATAATCAGTACAACAAACAACATAGACCCTGATCTGCTGGTGCATTATGCGACAGCAGATCAGGATCTATGTTGTTTGCATTTGGACAGCTTATATGCGAGTATATACAGTACTCATTCCTCATATCATAATTTTTCTGTCCTCATGATTTGGTAAGTTCTAAAGTGTTCAATGAGGAATCAAAATGTCTTGTAGCTCCCATATTTTGGAATGTCCAGATCACTAAGGAACTTTGAATTATATATGCAGCATGGCAAGTTAAAGGTTTATCAGATTGTTTAATAAACAAACAGCATACTGTTATGGATACGAATAATGTATACTGCTGGACCCAGAAATTTTGTAATGCAACTTTTAATTTCTTCCAAAAATGGGATTTGGGAGTTTCAAACATTGATGGTAGGGACTGGAAGCATTGTTGATGCTGGAAAAAATGTCCTCCCACTTGGGAGGTTCACATGTATATGTAAAGATTACAACAACTAATTCCATGTACCGGTAATAGAAAAAATGCAGTCCTCTGAAATGTCGTGTGGAGATACAACATATTTGCAGTCGTTTCCTGGAATTCTGCTGATTGATCAGCAGCATATCAATAAAGGCATCAGTCAAACTAGAATGGAATCCTATTAACTTCAGCAGAAGCACCAGTGATTTCACTATTGAAATTTACCTGAATAAACAGTGGAACATAAAAGATTATGCAGCCTTGTTATAGCTGCACTGCTGGTTATCAGCTGTGCTGAACTCTGGCCTGGGAACTCAAACTAGCCAGATTATGGTTGAAATGAAGAAAAATTGCATGTTTATTGTAAGTGTGACTAATTCTGTACCTGATGCGTGTGTATGTATACAACAAGTGTGACTAATTCTGTACCTGATGCGTGTGTACGCATACAACAAGTATGCAGCAGTGTTTCCTCTATCGTCCAGCATTTTGTCAAAAGAGAAGATGTAGTCATGGTTCCTATTGTGGCAGAGGTCTGCGTACTTAATACAACCATATGCTACAGCTTCCATAGCTGCCTTCATCTCAGCCTGAGTAAGTTCCTATGATCAAAACAAAAAAGAATGTCATATTATTATGTCTGAGGCAACAGGTGTCATGATATGGGTAAAATACTTGTAAATGTGAAGAAGGACTTCATTACTCACATAAGAAACATATCTGTACACTTGTTGCTTTTAAGAGATGTCTATGAGACAAGTACATGGATTGATCCTGTTTTTTAGGATGACTTGGGTCAATATTTATGACAAGCATCCTTCCTGATTCAGAATCTTTACAACGTCTTGAGTGAAATGGACAGAAATCTAAGAGCTTTTACAAGCAAAAATGCCTAAGCTCTTTGACTTGTCATACTAAATGACAATATGAGCAACTGCAATAGTCTTTGGCTTGTCACACTAAATGACAATATGAGCAACTGCCTTAGCCCTTTGACTTGTCACACTAAATGGTTGACTTGTCATACTAAATGGTTGACTTGTCATACTAAATGGTTGACTTGTCATACTAAATGACAATATGAGCAACTGCCTTAGCCCTTTGACTTGTCACACTAAATGGTTGACTTGTCATACTAAATGGTTGACTTGTCATACTAAATGGTTGACTTGTCATACTAAATGACAATATGAGCAACTGCCTTAGCCCTTTGACTTGTCACACTAAATGGTTGACTTGTCATACTAAATGGTTGACTTGTCATACTAAATGACAATATGAGCAACTGCCTAAGCCCTTTGACTTGTCACACTAAATGGTTGACTTATCTCACTAAATGACAATATGAGCAACTGCCTTAGCCCTTTGACTTGTCACACTAAATGGTTGACTTGTCATACTAAATGACAATATGAGCAACTGCCTAAGCCCTTTGACTTGTCACACTAAATGGTTGACTTATCTCACTAAATGACAATATGAGCAACTGCAATAGTCTTTGACTTGTGACACTAAATGACAATATGAGCAACTGCCTTAGCCGTTTGACTTGTCACACTTAATGGTTGACTTGTCACACTAAATGGCAATATGATTTTAACACTAAATGACAATATGAGCAACTGGATTACGAGTCTGATGCTCTAGCAACTGAGCTAATGTTGTTCCCCAGACAAAAATAAAAGATTTGTGTTCAGGGTTTGGTAAGCAGACACATAATTCAAAGATGTAACAGACCTTTCTGAAAATTTACTCTAAGCCCCACACATGCTAATTTATATAAAAAACCTTTTCAAATATATTAAAAGTTATAAAACTTGATAGACTTATTATGCTAGATACAAGCTTGATAAATCTCAAATTTCAGCAAAATCAGAGCAATAGCTTCCTAGTTATTCAAACTAATGTCTGTACTTGCTTATAAGTCGAGTCCAACTGCAAACTGCACAGACCCAGATCTGCTGGCGCATAATGCGCTGGGAGATCTGGGTCTATGCAGTTTGTTAGGAGTAATCAGTGGAACAAACAACATAGACCCTGATCTGCATTATGCACGGCAGATCAGGGTCTTTGTTGTTTGCAGTCAGACTTGACATATAAACGAGTACACGGTACAAATTACTATATATTTCCTACATTTACGTTAAATTTGTGGGAATCATGCCCACATGTATGTCATAAATGGCGACTACTGCAGACAGTTGCCAAGATGGCTTTGTGGTTAGCATGCCAGACTCGTAACCGAAAGAATGCAGGTTCAAATCCTATCATTGGATCAGCCCAAATTGAATACCATGGTGCATCCTTGGGCAAGGTACTTTACTCCAAATGCTGCAGCACCAAATAACCTACTTGCGTTGCTGTGCCATAAAACAACAAACCAAGTCAAACTCACATTATGTAACTACCACCACCAGGCTTCTGTTTATAGCCCTGTATTTGGTTATAGGTAATGTGATAAAAGAGCCTTTCAGTAATGGGAAAATTAAAAAAAACCCAATTCTTCTTAAAAACAAGAGTCATAAGTGGATCTGATATCGCTCAAATGCCTCACATAACTTAACAGCTGACCATTGCACTAAGCAGGCTTCTTTGATTGTAAATACTGCATGTCCAACTGTGAATATCATATACCCATGATCTGACTGTACACTATGTTCCATAAGATCTGGTCTACTTTTTTAACAATTGTGCGTGCGTGTGTGTGTGTGTGTGATTTACACTGGTGACAACAGCACTGTAATAGTGAAAGTACAGATGATTTAGTTCAGTTTGGATGTGTAACAGCTGCCAATTAATGTGAGACTTTATCAGAAATTAAAAAACTTATCCAAATTAGTGATAAGAAGTTGTATAACAATATTTTAGCAATGTTTTCAATTCAAATTTGTCAACAAAATGGCCACTGATGAAGTGTCTTATTGATGTGGCATTCTGTAAATTAAGTCCATTCTCTGTCTCTTGCTTCCCCTCCCTACCTTATCTCTCTCCTTTTCCTTGAGTTTCTGTTCTGCTCTGATGATGCCTTCATCTAGAAGATCCACCAACCTCACAGTGTCCCCTGATCGAGTCTTAAACTTCCTCCTGAAAAGACAAAATACAGACCTGACAGCCATTTTTCTTATGGACTTTGGCCCATTAAGAAATTTCTATGCAAGTCCTTTGTGGCCCTTACAGCAGGAACTCATTGCATTCCCATGGCATGTAATAAATGATGTTACACGAATCACTCACCCTGTATGGGATATCAGTCAACTGCAGGTTTATACCTCAAAGCTAAAACCTGTACCCATTTTGAGCCAGGTTAATTAACACAATATTACAGCTAAGTGCCTTACTGGAGGCCACAATTACAATGATGTTCTGGGACTGACTGAGATTGGCATAGCATACCTGTCAACCTCCTGAGACAAAAACCTGTACACCAGACCAAAAAAAACCTTACAAAGACCAGAAAAACCTTACGCCAAAGACAGGGATGAGCAAATTTTTTTTCATCCACTTGTCCAGGACAAGTGGTTTCAGAAAATTCACTTGTCCCACCTTAATTTTCACTTGTCCCACCTTACTTTTCACTTGTCCCAAAATGGTAATCACTTGCCAAGATTTGATGAGATGTATGTACTTAATCCATATAAAGAACAAATGAAATAATATACAACATAATTATTTCTTAAAAGAATTTAATTTTTCTATTAAAATAAAATTGATATACATTTGGCTACTTCAGGTACGTGTATATATGTTTTAGTTGCTGGATTTTGAAAAAAATATCCATGTACATGTCTGCCACCTGCACCAGCACAAAGCCAGCAGTTGATAGCTGTGTCTGAGTTAAAGTCCTCAAGCTCTGGTCCATTTGGTGAAATGTTCATTAGAATTTTTACACTCTCTTGGTTTAAGGAATTCTCCCACTCAGTAGCAGTCTTATGTTTTATCCCTCCACTTTAACAAGAATTTTCCTTCTTCAAATCGTCCTTATTACCTTCCTTGTGAAAATAATTTCGCAAACTCATTTTATCCACATAGTAAATATCAGCTTGCTTGACAACTACATGTACTTCTGAAGTGATCATAACAAACATTTTCTCTTTTAAATACGAACAGAGCTCCTTAATTAGCGTAAGTGTTTCGCTTCAAACGCAATATCGCACGTGAAAGTTGATCGTCTGTATAATCAATTAAAAATGAAAGAATCATTACTGTCATTTAATCAGTTCATAAAGGAAACCAACACTGATGTCGGTAAAGTACCTTTCATTAATTTAATTATGCTGACTCACTGGATTAAAATCAAAGTGAGCCACTCGTGAGGATCTGGTTTGAGTAAACACAGTGCAACAAGCTGCTTAAAACACTGCTAATTAATCATACCGGCTTTGTTTTGTTTGAGTGTTTTGATTTGCCGATAATTTGGTCGCTTAGCCCAATATGCAGTCAAGCGGTAACAGAACATGCACATATGCGATAGTTATCACTGACCACCTGTAGGTGTTATACAGGATGTAAATGTATACATGGAGAGTGGTAGAATCAAATATTCAGTACGCCCAGAGGGCATGAATGACCAAATAAAGGTAGATGTAGTGATTAAAGCACGAAAATAAGGACTTGTCCGACTTTTTTAAAATAGGAAAAATGCACTTGTCCCGGTGTCAAAGTGCTTAAACTAGAAGGACGAGCTGAATGGAATACAGCCCTCTCATTGGTCAACTGAAAATGACGTACTACGTCTACTGATAACCTGATTTTCAGTTGACCAATAAGGGGGCAGAATTCCATGCTTGAATAAAGAAATAAAACTCTAAAATCGGCAAGCGAAAGACAGATCAATATTTGGGGTATCTGATAGGTGGTTCAAGCGATTCACGTTGTATTCTTGTTGTATCTCATGAAGAAAAAAAATATCCCCTGTTGAATCCCGATCTTGGCGAAAATCGCTGAGATTTTTTTAAAAACAAAAATATAAAAAACTGTACAAAATGGTTGTACGGCCATACACTGCAAACCCCCCCCCCCCAAACCGTACAAATTACGGGATTCCTGTACAAGTTGACAGGTATGGCATAGCTTCTTCATACTGCTGTAACTACTAAGCTACAATGTTAAAGGCATCTAAGTTGAACAAGAGTACTGTGAACAGTACACTGTACTCCTACCACGTGTTAAATAGTTTCATATGTAGGCACTAGCAGGGCATGGTTGACTATGGAGATTACTGACTAATGGGTCTCAATGTCCTGGACCTTTGGTCAAGGTATGCATTCTTAACTAAGTTTACTGTGCCAAAACCATTATTTTCTTACTGGACTTACCATGACCATAACCTCTGACCTTTGGACTCCAGAATCTATAGATTTCTTTATTATCCTAAGTGCAAGCAATCCACAAAGTTCGGTCAAGGAACTTACTCTAGAACAAAAGTTATTCTGCAAAACCCATTTATCTTCAAGCAATGATGACCTTGCCCTTGGACCTATTGACTTCCAAATCATTAGGTCTCTTCTATACCTCACTCCTCAAGTTTTGATCCAGGTACATGGTTTTGAACTAAAGTTATTATGCAAAAATCTTTCTTCTTCTGCAGTCAAAGTGATGATGACCTTTGTCCTTTTCATTCTTAATATGATAGGCTTCTTCCTTACCTCAGATGCAAACAATCCCCAACATTTTGGTCCAGGTATGTGATGTAGAACTAATGTTATTGTGAGGAAACCGTTATTGTGAGGAAACCATTTTCCTTATTTGTCATTGTGACCTTGACCTTTGATCTTTTCATTCCAAAACTGATAGACTTTTTCCTTACTCCAGGTGCAAGCCAGTTACTTAATTTAAATTTCTGCTGTATGTTGCAGTGATTTTTTCTTATCTATTTGATATAATCGTAATTTGTTAGAAAGCCTGCTCATGATGATTTGCAAAAAGCAAGGATTTATCCTATAGTTACTAATTCCTTGTACATGTAATCAGATTGCATTCTTTCCACATCTCCACATCCACTAATTACTCATTACCTCTAAAAAGAATTAGCACAAATCAGATCTAATTTGAAACCTAGTCAAGCCCCCCCCCCCCCCAACAGAGAATATACAATTTTGTCCCCAGATTCAGTAAAAAAACAAAAACATATTTGCTATTTTCCACTAATTCAAACTTACAAAATGTGTTTGTCTCAAACATAAGCAGGAAAGTTCTTTCCTTATCTGAACTGGCCCAGCCTCAATTATGAAAAGCATATACATGTATCACTTTGTTTCATAGAACTGATAAAGCATAATATGTTAGATATATGTGACAAGACTACACAGGAGACAACCAATTCCATGTTATACCTTTATACATTAAAGTATCCATAGAGCAAACAAATGTGTCATCTAATTTAGCCATCAGTCAAAGAGATTACAAATGCCAAGAAATTGCCACTGCACTTAGTACAAAGTGGATTTTCCATAATGATATATTGGTAACTACCGTTTATTTTGAATATCTAAAAAAAGAAAATCTAACAAACAGCTTGTTATCTAGCTATTTTCTGTACTGTATACTGCACAAGAATCCCTCAAAGGGGCTGACACTCCACTGGCCAAAAAAGATATAGGAAGGAATTCACAAGAAGTATGTTTCTTCCAACCTTTTATCTTTTTTAATTGCTGAGTATTACTGTATTGCATGTTATTTTTCATACTGGACAAAATAATGATTTTTATAAAGTATGAAAAATAATGTGTAAACAAATTATCATTTTTGGGAAGTTATTGTGTACAAAAAAACACAATAATGTACCTCACTTTAAATGTCCCCGTTAGCCATTAGCTGAAGCTTTTGTTAGACAGAAAACAGAAATAAAATAGTAAAATAAAAATGATCAAAAACAAGATTCATAAGTGGGTCTGATATCGCTCACCTGGCTTACATAACTTAACAGGTGACCATTTCACTAAGCAGGCTTCTGCAGTATTGTAAGAAAATAACCTATGTAAACTATCTCCAAAAACTTTATATCATGTTAATTTTACTTATTTTACTATATCCTGAAAAAATTCTTTCTAAAGATAAAAACATAATTAATATGAAGTGTCTTGCTTTTGCTCCTAAGTCAAGTCATCCAAGATCTTGATGATATAAACGCATTTATGAAGTTTTACAGAAATTTGATGAGAAACATAGTCTCTAGATCTAGAGAGGTAACAAGCTCAACCAAACAGATGGAAGGTATCTCATTAATATGTGCTGATCTCACTTATAACAGAACATGTCTATGACAATAATAATACAGTATAAGTTTAAGGAGATGCAAAACCTGACTGGAATTTGATTTCCAAAGTGGCAACAAGCTCAGTCAATCAGAAAGAAGATTACCTCAATATATGCATAGATCTTGTTCGCAATCAAACTCAACCAATATCTTGATAATATATGACTATTTAACAAGTTTGATCAAAATCTGATCAGAAATATAGTTGCTAGATTGTTGACAAGCCCAGCCAATCAGATGCAAATTCCAATATTTAATATGTATGAATTTTAATCATAATCATACTCAACCAAGTTCTTGATGACATAGGCCTATTTACCCAGTTTGATCAAAATGCTTTTCAAAATACAGTCTCTGGAGTAACAAAATACATGTATCAGATGCAAGATCACCACATAAATATGCACAGGTCCAACTCGTAATAAAAATCACCCAACATCTTAGCCTATTAGTTGATCAAAATCTGGTATGTATGTATGTATGTATGTATGTATGTATGTATGTATGTATGTATGTATGTATGAATGTATGTATGTATGTATGTATGTATGTATGAATGTATGAATGTATGTATGTATGTATGTATGTATGTATGTATGTATGTATGTATGTATGAATGTATGTATGTATGTATGTATGCATGTATGAATGTATGTATGTATGTATGTATGCACATGTATGTATGTATGTATGTACATGTATGTAGATAGGTAGGTAGGTAGGTAGGTAGGTATCTATGTACATGTATGTATGTATGTATGTATGTATGTATGTATGTATGTATGTATGTATGTATGTATGTACATGTATGTAGATAGGTAGGTAGGTAGGTATCTATGTACATGTATGTATGTATGTATGTATGTATGTATGTACATGTATGTATGTATGTATGTATGCATGTACATGTATGTACATGTATGTATGTATGTATGTATGTATGCATGTATGTATGTATGTATGTTGTTTGTATGTATGTATGTATTTATGTATGTACGTATGTACATGTATGTATGTATGTATGTATGTATGTATGTATGTATGTATGTATGTATGTACATGTATGTATGTATGTATGTATGTATGCATGTATGTATGTACATGTATGTACATGTATGTATGTATGTATGCATGTATGTATGCACATGTATGTATGTATGTATGTATGTATGTATGTATGTATGTATGTATGTACATGTATGTATGTATGTATGTATGTATGTATGTATGTATGCATGTATGTATGTATGTATGTATGTATGTACATGTATGTATGTACATGTATGTATGTACATGTATGTATGTATGTATGTACATGTTTAACAACACCACAGCACAATAGTGCCTATATGGTGCCAACCAAAAGTACAAAAATACAAAAATTAAGAGTTCCACAAAACTTTAGGAAGATCAACCTATCAAAATAAATGTAGTACAAGAAGATAATATACAAAAGGCAAAGATGCTAAAATTCTGTAAAAGGTATAAAATGAAAGATAAAGGTAACACATGTAAAATCCTTAAAACAAAATCAGGTCAGAAATACAGGCTTTCAAGTTGTAAGAAGCTTTGCCAATCATATGCAAGATCACTTCATTAATAAGTTTAGATCTTGCTCATAAAAAAACATATATACCAATTTTGATAAAAATCTTATCAGAAATAGAGTTCCTAAAGTGTTGACAAGGTCAAGCAATCAGATGCAATATCAGCCCATTAATATCCATGGATCTTGCTCACAATTGTACCTGTCCAAGATCTTAATGATTTAGGCCTACTGACCAAGTCTGATCAAAATTGGATCAGGAATACAGTCTCTAGAGTGGTAAAAAGCTCAGTCAAACACATGCATTAATATGCATGGATCCTGTACATTATCCAAATCAGGGGTCCCCAACCTTTCTGTGCCTACGGGCACATTTGTGAGTTTATGAGAGAGTGGCGGGCACCAACCAATTAACTTGACCCATTTTAAAAAAAAATTTATTATTCATTATAACCTCTTCCGCGGGCACACAAAAAACCTTGGCGGGTACCATGGCGCCCACGGGCACCGCGTTGGGGAACAATGATCTAAATCATCCAAAATCTTGATCACATAAGCTTGTATTTTGAAACTGTCCAAGATCTTCATGATAAAAGCCCATATTCAAGTTTAGATACAAATCAGATCAAATATATGGCTTCCTGAGTGGTAATAAACTCAGCCAATCAGACGCAAGATCACCTTATTAATATACATGTATATTGCTCTTTAATTTTTTTTCCCAAGATCTTGATGATATAAGCATATATTCCAAGTCCAATCAAAACTGGATCACAAATATGGCTTCTAGAGTGGTAACAAGTCCAGCTAATCAGATGCAAGATAACATAATTAATATTTGTGGATCTACCTCATTATTGAACCCATCCAAGATCTTGATGATAGAAGTCAATATTTCAAGTTTGATCAAAACTGTATCACAAACATGGCTTCCAGAGTGGCAACAAAATCAGCCAATCAGTTGCCAGACAACCTCATTAGTATGCACTGATTTTGCTCATTATCAAGCTTGTCTGAGATCTTGAGGATATAAGCTCATATTCCAAGTTTGATCAAAATCAGGTCAGAAATCTGGCTTCCAGAATGGTAACAAGTTCTGCCAATCAGATGCAAGATTATCTCATTAATATGTGTGGATTTTGCTCATTATCGAACTCATCCGAGATATTAATGATATAAGCATATATTTCAAGTTTGATCACAATTGAATCAGAAATATGGTCTCCAGAGTACTAACAAGCTATGCCAATCAGATGCAACAGCTTCTCATTAGTATGCATGGATTTTGCTCATTATCAAACTTGTCCAAGATCTTAATGGTATAAGCGTATATTCCAAGTTTGATCAAAATCAGATCAGAAATATGCTGTCCAAAGTGTTAACAATATTATCCAATCAGATGCAAGATTGCCACATTATTGAACTTATCTGCAATTCTGATGATATAAATCCATATTCCAAGTTTTTGTGAAATTGGTTCAGAAATATAGACTCCAAAGTGATAAGTAATTGTTGATGGATGGATGACGAACGACACATGATGCACACTGGATACAGGGCCATACCATACGCTCACTTGGCCTCGAGGCCAGCTGATCTAAAAATACAAGCTACAGCGCTCCCACATTGGAATGATGTCCACGGGAGTCGAAGAGGATGCTGCCTTATTATGTAGTATATAATACAGATAATTCTACTACTGAATAATGAAATTATAGGATCAATGACCAAATCTGTGTTATAATGAAGGTTTGTATTGTAAGGGAGTGCTGTATACTCATTCCGTTTCATAGATATAAGTTCAGATCTAAATATTGACAATATTTATATCTGTATGTTCTCCATTTAGTGTAAATCCCAAGGAGGGTCATATGTACTGCAAAGTAACCTTAACATCTAACATGATTTTTTAATTTTTTTTCTGCAAAAAAAGAGGATGTCGACAGTACATTCCAAAGAAAAAAGAATACACGTTATCAGTAAGTGCATGTACACATCCTGTAGCTTGGTGGCATTGGATCTCATTTGTATTCATGCCAAGCATGGCTGTTACTTTTCATTCAAAGATTTGACACTTCTGTCTGGGAATACAAAGCATTGACTGGTTATGAAACTTACAAGAACTGCACCTGGCATATAGCATACCATATACATTAATGCAGATGCATATTGTTTCATGAAACAAAAAAAGATTGAAAATATATACCAAGCAGCACATGTCCAAAACATTCATTCAAAATAAATATGTAAATTAGGAAACGGTGTTAGTAAATGGTGTAAACTGCCTTAAGAGTTGGACTTGAGAAAAGGTTGGGAAAACCCCCATGTCAATATTACCAGAAATGATTAAAATTTGTGGACACTGGTTTTTTTTTAAAGCTAGAATCTTGAGATTGTAGATATGAACTGTTGTTAAAATGGATTCACACAAGTTTTAAGTGTTTATACTAAAAAATCACCAGTGAAACAGAACATACAACTTTGTGCATCAAGTCCTGATTATTTTCCTGATTGTTTTCACTTACAAGGGGCTTTGATTTCTATAATGCAAAACTCATCTATACAGAATCATGATGTTGTTGTGAAAAAAAGACACTGACTTATAATGGAGACTATTTCATTATGATTTGCATTAGGATTCATAATGGAGACTATTTCATGATAATTTGCATTAGGATTTATAATGGAGACTATTTCATTATGATTTGCATTAGGATTTATAATGGAGACTATTTCATTATGATTTGCATTAGGATTTATAATGGAGACTATTTCATTATGATTTGCATTAGGATTTATAATGGAGACTATTTCATTATGATTTGCATTAGGATTTATAATGGAGACTATTTCATTATGATTTGCATTAGGATTCATAATGGAGACTATTTCATTATGATTTGCATTAGGATTTACAATGGAGACTATTTCATTATGATTTGCATTAGGATTTATAATGGAGACTACATGTATTTCATTATGATTTGCATTAGGATTCATAATGGAGACTACATGTATTTCATTATGATTTGCATTAGGATTTATAATGTAGACTATTTCATTATGATATGGATTAGGATTTATAATGGAGACTATTTCATTAGGATTTGCATTAGGATTTATAATGGAGACTATTTCATTAGGATTTATAATGGAGACTATTTCATTAGGATTTGCATTAGGATTTATAATGGAGACTATTTCATTAGGATTTGCATTAGGATTTATAATGGAGACTATTTCATTATGATTTACAATGTGGAATACATGAATTGCTGTAAATACTTGTCAATACTTTATTCAAGTTTAGCTCTCCATGAAGGACACTGGTATGATACCTCATGATTTTGATGTTAAAAAAGGCCCAAGTTTTTGTAGTAATTTCAGTTTAATGTACATTCCAATGAAAATAGCAAAAAGTACACTGGTCTTTCAGAAAAATTTAAAAATAAATATGCATAAAAATGTCAGGTATAGATAAGGGATGTATACGGAACAGATTTTCAGTAATTTGTGCCATTTCTGCAGAATATTCCTATGTACACTTTAATTTTCAAACATGTCAGTCTTCTGATTTTTAACTTAAACCGTACAAACAATACAACTTTTTTAAAATAAGAAAACAAACTTTTAGTACAAAAAAATTATGATTGTCATTAATCAGCTGTGTACGACAAATTAAAAAGGAAAATTATCAAGATATACTTGCATGCTAATTTTAGCGAAATCTAACATTACTATTTTGGTGAAGAAAAAAAACATTATTTAAGGTATACAAGTTATTCTTCTAATATATCCACAAAATGGGTTTCACAAAACTATTCATACTTGTTTGTGTTAATTCACAAGCCAGTGGGGACCCAGGCTGCTCAGCTGGCAATGGATCTGTAATCCAAGGATCATAGGGTTGATACCCACCCAGGCCAGTCTGGGTTGGCTGCCTTAGGTGTTTCCTTGTGTCCTTTGGAAAGGAACTAAGCTTCCATTTCCTGTGCATAATATAGCCAATAATGTGCTCAAAGTGCCATTAAATACCAACCAACACCTGAGTCGAAACCTTCGACCTTAAAATCAATAACAGAGTGCTGACTATCAACTTGTTCATTAGAATGCAACTAAATAAGTCTGGTCAAAATTACTTGTGTTCATAAGCTCAATGAAGTACAAAAATTAAAGAAATGACCTTTGACTTGACCCCAAGCCAAATAGGTATGGTTTTCAAAACTACTTCACAAAAAGTGCAGATAATGTTGGGGTCCGATTTGCACCATTTTCATTCAGAACCAATTAAATATTACCATACCTGTTTTAGTAAAAAAAATAAACATGTCAATGCCACCATTCATTCAAGTGGAGTATTTATAAGATTTTTTTCATGGCCACTATTCATACAGTTGATTCTACCAGTGGTAGGGTAAAAATACAGTTTTAAAGGCTCTCTACCGCACATATCGTTTTATACTTGAAATCTACCACTTTTAAAAATTAAAAGATTTTCTAAAAATTTGCAAATAAAGGAAGGTATTTTTATGTATTCTATCCATACATTACAGAAACCAGTCAGAAGCAATCTACTGGGGGACCAGAAATGTTCCACCAGTGCTGTGACCTGTGCAATGCTGTATGCTGAGTAATCCAATTAGGGGTGACATGTGTAAACAAAAAGCTGTAAATTGATTACCTTATTGATGTAATTTGGAGAGTTTAAGGGCAAAGGCAGGATATTTATTGAGGTGTTTTTAAGTAATAATGGGATCACGACAGCTTGTGAGTCTCTGATTAAAAATCGGCCAACCTTTGGCAGAAGTGAGATAAAAAGGAGTGACTGACCAAAAATGATTTTGGCATAAACACTTGTGTAAGTATTTTGATTTTTTTGTCTTCTTCAAATTGTTGTTGTGTTTTTCAAGATGTTTTAAGAAGAATATTTAAAGGCACTTTTTTCTTTAAGGTCAATTCATGTGAAAATGCCAAAGTGTACGCTTTTTCCCAAAGCTAAACAAGAGTCCTTGAAGGGACTAACGCTCTATTGGCCCAAAAAAAATTCCAGGAATTCAAGATAAAACCATTTCTTCCTTTTAACTACTGAGTATTGAAACCACCTGATACTTTTCAGTGATAACAAGATTTTCAAATTAGCTGCTGTGGTGGACATATTGGATGTCAGATTGGCACCATTTTCATTTTGGACCAAGCAGACATCATTAGAAGTCTTTGGGTGAAAACCCCCATGTCAATATTACCATCCATTCAGGGGGAGTAGTGACAGCAAAATTTTCCATACAGCTGTTGTGGCAGCCATATTGGATGTATGATTGGCACCATTTTCATTTAGGACCAACTACAGGTAGGTCTCATAAGAAGTCTACTGCTGAAAACCCCATGTTGATCTAGCAATCCATTTTGGAGGAGTAGAGATAATATTTTCAAGATAGCCATCATTGTGGCCATATTGAGGGTCAATTTGCATCATTTTCATTTGGGACCTACTAGATACCATAAGATGTCTTCTGATGAAAACCCCATGTCAAAATGATTTTCCATTTAGGAGGAGAAGCAATAAAAAGATTTTCAATATGGCCACCATGGTGGCCATATTGGCTGTCAGATCAGCACCATTTTAATTTTGAACAAATGAGACATTATAATGTCTTCTGGTGAAAACCCCAAATTGATATGACTTCCTTTTTTATTTTAGTAACAATAACAAGATTTTAAAGAGATTCACACAATTTCCATTTGTAACCAACTAGACATTATAAGAAGTCTTTTGGTGAAAGTACAATGTTGATATTACCAGCCATCTAGGAGAAGTAGCGGTAAGATTTCCATGATGGCCATTGTGGTGGCCATATTGGAGGTCAGATCAGCACCATTTTCATATAGGACCAACTAGACATCACAAGAAGTCTTCTGATGAAAACCCCATGTCAATAAGACTTTTTGTTCACAAGGAGCAGCAGTACTAAGATTTTCAAGTTGGCTGCCATATCAACAATACTGAATGTCAGAGGGACACAAGTTTCATTTAGGATCAACTTGACCTTGGGACGATGAATGCTGGACACCGGATGAAAGGCTATTGCATAAGCTCTTCTGGTATCTAATCAGCAGAGCTATCAATGGGGCTAACTCTCAAAATGCTAGACAGGTTCTTTTTTCTGGAGGACACAATGTGTAGTCATGATGCATGCCGGGGGTATAACAAGATTTTTAGATGCCCACTATAGTTGCCATAATGGAAGTCATATCAGCACTAATTTTATTTAGAAACTGCTGCATCATGTTACAAAAAAACCTATTCAGGAGAAGTAGCCATTAGATTTTCAAGATGCCTTCCTTGTAGACGTTATGGAGATTAAATCAGCATAATTTTATTATAGGACCCAGCAATGTTTTAGTGAAAACCCCATGTTAGAAGGAGTAGTCATAGTAAGATTTCATGATAATAGCTGTGGCAGCCATACTGGCTCATTCAGGTCCAACTAAATATCATAAGAAGTGTTTTAATGAAAAACCTATGTCAATATGACGGTCAATTCAAGAGGAGTAGTGATAACAATATTTTCAAGATGATCATTCATTCAGGGGAAGAGGCAAGAAGATTTTGAAGATGGCCACTGTGCTGGAAAAGTAGTAATAACAATATTCAGGGATGATAATGACTTTCACATAAAAAATCTGAACCTAATTAGATAGATGAACAGTTTCAGTTTGGCTGTTAATGCAGTGTGTAATTGATTTTCAACATAAAATTGAAAAAAGGAGCGATAGAATGGACATTTTGGAAAAAGTAGGGAAAAATAGGGAGTCTGACAAAAAAAGTAGGAAACAGTTGGAAAAGTAGGAAAAACTTGGGCTGCTGGAAAAGCTGTTGCTTCTAAAAGTATGATGTGCTGACACAATGCAACACAATACAGTTTTAAAAAAACATGCTGTGAGGAACTGATGTAATGTCAATAGTATGCATACAGACCCATTGTAGCATTTTTACTAAGTCCAGGAGATAAGCTTTCACACCTCTTTTGTTTTTGCTTTGTGGCTATTAAGTGTTTAAACAACTGGGAAAACATAATGACCAAACAAATGCATGGGATAAAAATTATGGGCACCTCATGTTTGATGTCAGACATGTCAAGTTAGTACAAGGTCATTTGACAGTTCTGAGCTTATTTTGTGGACATGTCCAGCAAATTCGGCAATTTTAGGATCTCAGATACATACAGGGCTCTCCCTAGCTCAGAAAACCAGTGGGCCCTTGTAATTGGCCAATGGCCCACTTTTCTAAAATAGACAATGCGAAATTAAGAAAAATTAAGGTCTATTTGAAAATGTAAGAGGCTATCAAGAAAATTGTATGGACCGAGTATCACTTAATATTGCTCTTGGAGCAAAACAAATGCTAAATTTCAATTGGTCATAGAGGAGCCAAAATGAATTTGTATCTGTTATACTTTTCTTGGAAACTGATGCTGGCCCATCCCTGCATGATACTTGCACACATACAGACTGGTACATACATACATTACAGTTAATCCTGTGACACTTACAATGCAGCATGCTACCAAATTAAAAAAGAAATCTACGGGCAAGTGCACTGAAGAAAAGACATTTCTGGGAATGAAAACTGATCTAAATGCCAAACTGCTATTCTTTTTAATTGATCCTCTCCTGATGTATATAACAGTTTCCCTTCTCAACCAATTCTACTGGAAATTCTGAAAAAAATACTCCTGTTTCCTGGGAGGTTCCCTATTGATGACTGTTTAATACATTAGGCTCAAAGATGAGGAGAATGAAGTACACATTTGTTTGTGGTAAACTGACTAAATTAGTTTCACACAGAACTTTGATTATTTCACATATTATTTTGTTCAAAAGAGAACTTATAACTGCTAGTCTGGGAATCTACCAAATGTATAATTTCTAAATGTAATGGTGAGAGTGAAAATAAATTTACTGTTACACTTTTAAAATATCTTAAGTCGATGCAGATATATAGCTTCATTTTGGTATGGTACTTTTAGTCAATATGACACATACCCAAAAATGTCCTGTCCTTCTACACAGGAAGCAAGAAAATTCCCCTCTACCTGTCCAACACCCCCGCAAGTAAATGGTCAGTACCCATGTTGCCAGTGTTGAAGTAAGTTATTACATTTGACCCAATCGACCTTTCTGAAAAGCTGACATGAGTACAAAATTAATAAAGTCCCCTGCAAAAGAACAACACAATGTTGTTGGACATGGTGTAGTTATTTAGCCAAGACTATGAAATGACATAAACATATTAGTGGTCTACAATGACCCAAACAGCAAATGAAACCAAGCTTACAGTCACTTGAACAGACCATGGACTTTGAAGGAGTTTAAAGCAATGTAATCCTTTAGTAAATTCCTCAAGGTATATTACATACATATACACAAAACAGAGAAAAAGGGAATAGAAATAGTTAGTCAGTACATGGCCAGTTTTTAAATGCTTTGCTGGAAGTTAATATTATTTTCAACTAAATGGTGCTTAGATTTGAATGGCACTTTTAACATTATTGGTTATATCATGCCAAGAAATTGGTGCTAAGTGCCTTTCACACAGACATATCATTGCAACTGACATGGGTGGGGACTGAACTCGCAACCCTTTGATTAAGAGTCCAATACTCTACCAGCCAAGCTACCATGGCTCCCAATTTTGTAAACAACAGTCTAATCAACATACTTGTCAGTACATTACTATGTTCCAAAAACCAGAGTCCCTCAAAAGGATTGACGCTCTACTGTCCGAAAAGAATTTCCAGGAATTCCAGACAAGACCATTTCTTCTTTTCAACTGCTGAGTATCAAAACCATCTCTGATATTCTTGAGCAATAAGATTTTCAAATTAGCCACTGTGGCAGCTATATTGGATGTAAGATCATCACCATTTCCCCCTTTTTAGAAAAACTAGACACCATTAGAAGACTTTTGGTGAAAACCCCAAGCTGATCTGACCATCCATTCAGGAGAATCAGTGACAAGATTTTCAAATATGTTCATTGTGGAAGCCATATTTTAGGTCAGACTGGCACCATTTTCATTCACGACCAACTATGTCTCATAATTAGTCTTCTTGTGACAACCCAATGTTGGTATGACTTTCCATTTAGAAGGAGTAGCAACAAGATTTTCAAGATGGAGGCTATGGTGGTCATATTGGATATCAGACAAGTGCAATTTTTATTTAAACTAATTAGACATCACAAGAAGTCTTCTAGTGCAAACCCCATGCTGATATGACTTTCTGTTCAGGAGGAGAAGCAATAACAAAATTTTCAAGATGGCTGCTGTGGTGGCTGTGTTGATATGACCATCCAATCATTCCGGTGGAGTAGCAATAACAAGATTTTCAAGATAGCCACTGTTTTTACCATATCGGATGTCCAGGCAGCACCATTTTCATTTAGGACCAACTAGACATCATAAGAAGTCTTCGGGTGAAAACCCATGTCAATATGACTTTCCATTCAGGAGGTGTAGCAATAACAAGATTTTCATGATGGTTGCTGTGGCATCCATATTCAACGTCAGATCGGCAAGAGTTTCATTAAGAACCAATTAGACATCAATCAGGAGTATTGATAACAAGATTTTCAAGATAACCACTGTAGATGCCATATTGGATGTGTGGGCATCACCCTTTTCATTTCGGATGAATCAGACACCATAAGAAGTGTTCTGGTAAAAACCCCATGTCAATATGACTTTCCATTCAGGAGCAGTAGCAATAACAACATTTTCAAGATGGCTGCTATGGTGGCCATATTGGATGTCTAAATGGCACCATTTTCATTTATGACCAACTAGAGCATAGGATGAATATGTGTGTAAAGTTTCATGGGAATCCTCCAGGTAATTTAGGAGAAGTAGCAATAACAAATTTGTGCAAACAGACAGATGGATGATGGACAACAGATCATTCCATAAGCCCTCCTCGTTTATGACCAGTAGAGCTATAAAAAAAAAAGATACAAATTAAAACAAACATAAATTTCCCGTAATAAACCATAGTTTAATAAAATAACTAACAAGAGTCCCTCGATGGGGCTGATGCTCTACTGGGTGAAAAGAATTTCCAGGAATTCAAGACAAGACCATTTCTTCCTTTTAACTGCCGAGTGTTGAAACCGTCTCTGATATTCTTCAGCAATAACAAGATTTTCAAATTAGCTGCTGTGGTGGACACATTGGATGTCAGATTGGCACCATTTTCATTTATGACCAAGAAGATATCATTATAAGTCTTTTGGTGCAAATCTGATGCCAATATGACCATCCATTCAGGGGGAGTGGTGACAGCAAGATTTTCAAGACAGCCATTGTGGCAGCCATATTGGATGTACGATTGGCACCATTTTCATTTGGGACCATCAAGGTATCATAAGACGTCTATTGGTGAAAACCTCATGCTGATATAGTCATCCATTTGGGAGGAGTAGAGATAACAATATTTTCAAGTTGAGGGTCAGATGCAGCATCATTCTCATGTCAGACCAACTATACATCATAAGAACTCTTCTGATGGCAACCCCAAGTCAAAATGACTTTTCATTTAATAGAAGTAGCAATAACAAGATTTTCAAGAAGGCCACAATGGTGGCCATATTGTATGTCACATCAACACCATTTTAATTTAGGACCAACAAGACATGATAAGAAGTCTTCTGGTGACAGCTCCATGTTGATATGACTTCCTGTTTTTTTGAGTAACAATAACAAGATTTTAAACATGGCTGCCATGGTGGCCATATTGGATAACAAATCCACACCATTTCCATTTAGGACCAACTAGACATCACAAGAGGTCTTCTGGTGAAAGCACAATGCTGATATGACCAGCCATCTAGAAGAAGTAGCGATAATAGATTTTCCAGATGGCCATTTTGGTGGCCATATTGAATGTCTGACCAGTACCATTTTAATTTAGGACCAACTAAATGTCATAAGAAGTCTTTTAGTAAAAACCCCTTGCTGATACGACCATCCATTCAAGAGTAGTAGCAATAACAAAATTCTCAAGATGTACGAGTGGCACCATTTTCATTTAGGACCAACTAGACATCCTATGAAGTTGTCTGGTGAAAACTCTTTTGTTCTGGAGGAGTAGCAATAACAAGATTTTCAAGATGGCTGCTGTGGTGGCCATAGTGGACATTAGATCAAACCTTTTTCATATAGGACAAACTACACATTATAAGAAGTCTTTTAATGAAAACCCTATGTCAATATGCCAATCCATTCAGGAGGAGTAGCAACAATATTTTCAAGATGGCTACTATAGTGACCATATTGGATATCACATTGACACCATTTAAATTTAGAACCAACTAGACATCATAAGAATCCAGGTGAAAAGCCCATGTCAATGTGACTTTGTGTTCAGGAGGAACATCAATAAGATTTTCAAGATGGCTGCTGTGGTGGCCATATTGGATGTCAGATCAGCAACATTTTCATTTAGGACCAACTAGACATTACAAGTCTTTTTTTTGAAAACCCCATGACCATCCATTCAGGAGGAGTAGTAATAAGATTTTCCAGATGGCCACTCTGGCAGTCATATTAGATATCATATCAGCATCATTTTCATTTAGGACCAACAAGATATCTTAAGAAGTCTTCTAGTGAAACCCCATGTCAATATTTCCTTTCTGTTCAGATAACAAGATTTTCAAGATAACTGATTTAGCAGCCATATTGGGCATCAGATCAGCACCATTTTCATTTAGGATCAATTAGGCATCATACAAAGTCTTTTAGTGAAAACTTCATGTTGATATGACCATCCATTCAGAAGCAGTAGCGATAGCGGGATTTTCAAGATGGTTGCTGTGGTTGTTATATTGGATGTCCGAGCAGCACCATTTTCATTTAGGATGAACTAGACCATGGGATGAATGTGTGTGTAAAGTTTTATGGCAATCCTCCATGTAGTTTAGAACAAGTAGCAATAACAAACTTATGCTAATGGACAGACAGATGATGGACGAAAGACCATCCCAAAAGTTATTCTGGGCTATGACCATTGGAGCTAAAAATCACAAAATAATGACGAGATGTGAAAAACATGTGCCATCTGGAGCACATGTTGTATGACTTAACTAGTATTTACAATAACTAATTAAACATCTTCAAATCTTATCAAAATCTCAAATAAACTTATAAAGTTTTTTAAAATCTTTTCTTTTTCTAACCACTTCACAAATCAAAGGTGTCACTGTCATGAGAACTGTACTATACTTAGATATAACAGATCCTTTGATAAGTGTAGTTTCTTATTTAGTGGTACTTGTCTCATGTATATCAACAAAAATGTTCAAAATGTGTATTTCACAGCGCATATATATACCAAATAAATTTCAATTCAGACTGTTATCAATCATAGGTATTAGCATTCTGTCTGAAGAAGGAGTTGATAGCACAGAGCATTCAGAAAGAAGACTCAGTGTAAAATTTTGCTTTTGTACTCTCCATCTACAAACAGCTGACATTTACAACGTTGAGAACTAATCCTTCTAAGTGATATTCTGAATGGCTACATGTTTGTAAGAATCCTATCAGATGAATCGTTTCAAATACATTTAAGCACATTAATCATCTTTTAGATGCTTTTAAAATGTCAAAAAATCTGCATAAAATATGCAGATACATAGACCTGGAGCTCTGTGAGAACCATGTAAGACTGAATCAAAATCATACATTTTCTGAGATGGATAAAAGAGCAAAATTCAACCTAGACAAATAAAGGCAGTGCAGCTGATGATGATTTGAAGCAAGTACTGAGGTTTCATTCATTAGCTTCCAAATTAACCGTAAACTAGAGGAATGGGGAGCAATTTGCTCACACATATATACACCTGCCCCCTTGTCCTCCCACCCAACCCCATGATAGAGATTAGTTTCTAGTAAAAAAAACTCACAACTCTTGAAAACAGTGCAAGTAAAATGACTGTCAGTATGCATATCTTCTGATGATCAGCATAACATGTACTACTAGGTTTCACAAAAATGCACAAAAAACTGCAAGAGTAGCTGCATTCACAAAATTCTGTCATACACTGAATCCAGCTATAAGTAAAAAAGGGCAAAAACTCGTTAAGAAAATAAAGGGGCACAAATTTTTTTTAATATGTGCTTCTTTAGGTAATGACTATAAAATGTACCAAATTTCACAGCAATCTATTTAAGTCTGCAAGACAAGTGGTGTTCACAACATTCTGTTTTACACTGCATTCAGCTGGAGCACATAAATAAAACCATAACAAAATTCAAAGTTTTATTGTATTACCAATGAAATCTGTGAACCTAGTTGTGTTCGTATGATTCTGTTACACACTACTTCAGGCTGCAATAACTAGCAGAAATTGCAGGAATAGTGATTTGTTGGCTAGGTAGTTTTTCTAGATGGAGTCATATATAGATTATACACTCCCTATATCTCATATGCCTAGGTAGTTTTTCTAGATGGAGTCATATATAGATTATACACTCCCTATATCTCATATGCCTAGGTAGTTTTTCTAGATGGAGTCATATATAGATTATACACTCCCTATATCTCATATGGCTAGGTAGTTTTTCTAGATGGAGTCATATATAGATTATACACTCCCTCTATCTCATATGCCTAGGTAGTTTTTCTAGATGGAGTCATATATAGATTATACACTCCCTATATCTCATATGGCTAGGTAGTTTTTCTAGAACCATTATCTTATGGGATATCCAGCAAAAGACTAAAACAAATGAAGGAGAAATAAAAATTGCATCCAATTTGAATGTGCAGTTACTAGATTGTTATAAAGAAACACCTGTGCAGATGGAACGTTCAATTGCAGAGCCCTAAAAGTTTTTGAAAGAAGTGCATTTTAGTCTCTCTCTCTCTCTCTTATCAGTTATTTGTATTCATCAAAATGAAAATGAAATCTGTCAAAGTTAACTTGTTTGCTTTGGCTTATTTAACGAATTAAGTGATATTGTATCTGTTCATAAATCAACCGCTGTTGATGATTCAATTACAGTTACTACAGTGATGCGAATTTCATATAATAAACTAATTTGATCCCAAAAGATAACAAAGATGCATTTTTTTAAAAGAAAAACTGTTGTTCAGTGCTTAGCTTTTTTTAAAATAAATACCCCGTCATTATGATGTATGCCTGAGATAGACACGTTTTAAAATAAAATTTACTGCCGCTTCCTGATATCAAGATGCCAAAACCGAATGATGACATCTAGCAGGAGCAAGCCCTGCAGTTATCTGTAAAATATTTACACAACAAAATATATTCTAATGACAAAAACATCTGTTGCATTAGATATCTGGTGAATCTGGAGAAGGTGGAACACATGGTTTGTTTTTTTCCTCAAGAAGAATGGCAGTTTCTTAAAAAGCCTAATAGATTTATTGAAAATATTTCCTTTTTGGATGTTAACCACTAGATATCCATTGAAAATTTGTACTCTCTTGAGATGTAGGTAATTGAACAGATTGTTCAGATATAAGTGATTTATAGTGGAAGGCAATTTATCTATTGAAAATCTTTACTCCCTTGAGATGGAGTCAATTGCACAGATTGTTCAGATATCAGTGATTTATAATATAAAACAATTCATCTATTGAAAATCTTTACTCTCTTGAGCTGTAGATGATTGAAAAGATTGTTCAGATATCTGAGAGTTTTAATGGAAGGTTAAATATATATTATTCCTCTGCCTCAAGGAAACTTAATTCCACGATGTTTTCTGTCAAATTTGGTCACATTTTATTGAGTGGTTTTTGAGAAGTTGTATTAGCAATTGTAAATGGACGAGGTATGATGGACTACGGACAAAGGACCATACGATAGGTTCACTTGGCCTTATGGTCAGGTGAGTTAACAAGATACAGTTGATGCAATATGTCACCTGCCTGGATAGTTTATACGTAAATGCACGTTCATGCATGCATAAGCAATTAATGGCACCTCAGCACTGTAATAGTAATATGGTGCCAATATTCATGTCATTCAAATATTTTAATTGGGAAATTTAAAGATTAAAGAAGAATACTTACACTAATACTTTTCACTGCCAACTGATGACATCACAAAACCAATATAGGAGATTAAAGAGCAGATGAATCATTAAATTCATTTTTTCATCTTATTTTATAGCAGCTACTTTGTAGATCTCCCTTTTATATGATCAAAAGTTAGCTTCCCAAGTACATGTATAAAAAAGGGCAATCAGACCATTCAGAAAGGCATTATTACCAATACCAAAACACATGTGTATGTATGTACGCTGTAAGTATATATATACATGTACAGTCAAACCTGTGTTCAGCGGTCACCCATGGGACAGGGCCTTTGAAGACAGGTGACCTCTGAAGGCAGGTTCAGCTCTCAAACTTGGTTCATGACATACATGTACTATGCACCGAATAGCATTAACATTAGTAGTAGTATGCTGTCTAGATACATATATTCAGTTTAGCTAATTATCAAAAAGAAAAAGAAAATTGTAAAATAAAAAGTTTCACTTTAATCCATCATGTACATTAAATCATCACTTATCAGTAGAAACGGCATCTAAATAAAATTACTAACTGACAGCTTACCTGTGGTTGTCAAACACAGGACTTTTTGTTAGGCCAACTGGTATAATTAGGCATGAAAACAGATGTTCACACTTTAAACAACTGATGGATTAAGCAGTTGCTCAAACTCACCAAGATCAAAAGACAGTCGGCTTTTATGCAAGATCTTTGATGATTAGGGAATGAAAAGAAGCTTCCTGCTGCTATTGTTGGTAGCATATAAACTGTAAGTGATATCACAAGTGCAGTGTACATGTATCTCTTCTCATTTGGTGTGATTGTACATAATCTCTTACACTCCGGATTAACGTTGTTCTCAAAATTGACCATACTATTTTGCTTATGCTTAATAATCCCTTGGACCTGAGTTTGCCAGACTCCAATTTTGGTTGCAACTACACAACTACTTTGTCCACAATCCAGGAAACGAATTGCTTCGATTCTCTCATGTAAGGACAAAAACCACTTTGCTTTCGAAGCCGACATGTTGACACCTTTGAGTTTGACTGACAGCGTGATTGGAGTACAGTAAGTACAATTGAGATATGAAATGCTTAAACATTGATTCACATGTTATACCTTTATTTAAACAATGCCTTGCTCATTAATTTACATACTTGGAGCTGTCACTGCTGATACGCTCCAGTGACCGCTTAAGGCAGGGTGAAACCATGGTTTGGTTAAGAAACGCCTGGCCGCTGACCACAGGTGACCGTTAAATACAGAGCATTTATATGGGAAATTTGCCAGGGGGAAATTAGAATGACTGCTGAACACAGGTGACTGCTAGGACAGGTTTGACTGTATGTATGTGTATATATAATGGAGTGCATCTAATACTTCTTTGGGCTTCATCAGTAGAAGAAATATTCGTATGTGTATCTGTTTGAGGGATAACATTAGCAAGATTCGACACTGACGAGGCAAATTTTAGTAGGTATCATCTGTATGCACATGTAGATGGCTTGAAAAGATTTTCATGCAATTTTTATATTTTTACAAGTTTCTGCACTTTTTTCCTTTAACTTTCTTTGTGAAAAACTTGTTAGCAAAATCACACAGAAATCAATTGACGAAGACGAGTGAAATTTGATAGGCATTTTATATACACGTGTAAGTGATCTAATTAGATATTTTACTTGAATGAAAATTTCTCATTTTTACATTTCTGAAATTTATGGACAAATTTCAGTTGAATAATTTCTAAAGTTCTATACGAAGATGGTAATAAATAATGATATTTCACCCATCCGTTCACCACCTTAAACCTGATAAAACAATACAGCAGGTATAATTTTCAAGCTTAATTCTTGAACTTCCCAGAGGTTAATGCAACTACTAAGTATGGACAAAAGGTATCTTATCTAATTCATTATCTTTGCAGATAAAATTATCCTTAGCCGTTGAACTTGATCTTCCCATCACGAGGGCAATGGATATTAACCCTTATTTATAAAGACAGAATCATAACTAAAATGCATTCCTTTCGTGTCAAACACCATCAAAGCCCTTTTGTATTAGAAGAATAAAACCTGCAATCCCTGGATGAATAGTTATCAATATGTCTGATTAGCTTCAGAGACAATTACAAGCTAATCTGTAAAAAGATTATTGACATTAGACAAAAAGAAAATCCCTTCTTGCAAGAATACATTATGTTCCATTGTCATTGTGCAAGTTAAGCATGGTTGAAAGTGATCAGTCTCAAAAAAACATTTCTGAATCAGTAAGATTTTTAACAAGGGTACCATGTACAGCACATTATACACCTGCCCTGTATTTAATAATCCCCTGTGTAGTCACTAGTTGCATTGAGCTGACTCAGGCAATTATTGACAAATGGGTCCCTATGACCTCGACTTTGGTCAAGGTATGTGGTCTTGAACTAAACTTCAATAAACCATTATTTTCTTATTAGACTTACCATCACCATGACCTTTGATCTTCAGACCCAGAATCTAAAGGTTTCTTTATATGCCTAAGTACAAGCCATCCACAAAGTTTGGTCAAGGAACTTGCTTTAGTACAAAAGTTATTCTGCAAAACCCATTTTACTCTGAGCCACAATGACCTTGACTTTGGACATTTTGACAACCTAAATTAAATAGGCCTCTTCTATACCTTAAGTGCAAGCCGTTCACAAACTTGGGTCAAGGTATGTAGTCCAGAACTAAAGTTATGATGCAAAATCTTTTGACCCCCAAATCAATACAACTGTATATTTCTTTCACACCCAATGTGTAAGACACCCACAAACTTTAATGAAGGTAGATGGTCAATAACTGAAATTTGTGTGCAAAAAACGTTTTTCTTCTTTCAGTCACAGTGACCTTTACTTTTGACCTTTTATGAAGGTAGATGGTCAATAAGTGAAATTTTTGTGCAAAAAACATTTTTCTTCTTTCAGTCACAGTGACCTTTTACTTTTAATCTCTTGAGCCTAAAATCAACCCAAAGTGCAAGCTATCCAAAAAGTTTTCTTCAGGTCTGTGATGAAGAACTAACATTGTTGTGTACCGCTTTTCATTTTTGAGTCACAGTGATCTCTGACCTCTCCCCAAATCAATTGGCTTCTCCTTGCACTAAGTGCAAGCCTCCACAAAGTTTGGTCACCATATGTGATGATGAGCTAAAGTTACTACTGTATGTGGAAATAATTTTTCTTCTTTCTGTCACAGTGACATTGACCTTTTAAGCCATAAAATTGAAGCATTCTCTCTTACCCCAAATGCAAGCCATCTACAAAGTTTGGTAACTGTAGATGGCAGAAATTAGAGTTATTGTTAATGTTCAGAAACCATTTTTCTTTCTTGACAAACAATGACCTAGATGCCTGCTTCTTTCGTACCCCAAGTGCAAGCTATTCACAAAGTTTGGTAACTGTAGATGGTGGAGAATGAATTATTTTGCAGAAATGATTTTTATTCTTTCACTCACCGTGACCTTGACCTTTGGGCCTTTTACCATGAAATCAATAGAGTTCTTCCTTACCCTAAGTGCAAGCCATCAACAAAGTCTGGTAACTATAGATGGTGGACAACTCAAGCTATTGCACGGAAACAAAACTGGTGACAGAGATGGATGGATGAACACCATAACATAATATGCTCCAGTGTATGGTGGGCATATACAAATTGGAATTATATTATGAAATAAATTATTTCTGACCTTGATTTGGTACAGTGTCTTTGAAATTGAAATTTAAAATAATTGATTAGACTAAATAAAAAAGAAATAGAAAGTGCAGTAGTAAAAAGCTTGGTATGCTGAAATAACTGGTTTGTTTTGTCATTTTTGTTTTTGTGCAAAGGTCAAAAGTTTTATTTTGGTATTGTTATCAATTATATATATATATATATATATATATATATATATATATATATATATATATATATATATATATATATATATATATATAGTTTGTGTGTTTCACTTAGATTTAAAATTTCTGCAAAATTAAGAGGCCATGAAATCAAATTACAAGCAACTTTAAAAACAAAATTTGCTTTTTTATCGAATATAAATTTTCATTGTATTAGGCTACACACAATGACCCCCCTTACAACCACAAAAAACCCCATATCAAATTGTGAAAAAAACCCCACCACTATCTAGTTAGTTGGCAGGTATGAGATAAGATTTAATAAATATCACAGAGAAGAATATATAAGATGCTGTGTTACTGCCTAGCTACTGTTTAAACTTGTTTGTACAGAATATAAACATGCCAATATCTTTTAATAGCTGTTGCTGACACACCATTAACAAGATCAAATACTGGTCTGACAAATCTCCATAACACCTGTTGATCTGCAGATCATTTACTTTAAACAACTTTCTGAAATTACACTGCCGAACTTCCAAACAT
Source organism: Margaritifera margaritifera (assembly GCA_029931535.1). Lineage (NCBI taxonomy): Eukaryota > Metazoa > Mollusca > Bivalvia > Unionida > Margaritiferidae > Margaritifera > Margaritifera margaritifera. Next base: position 1,637,329 of record JAQPZY010001489.1, on the reverse strand, counting down.
CACATAAAATGTGATCAGATGGCATTACTTGAGGTTGTTGCTATGTACTTGTTAGAAATTTCCCATTTAGCTAGAAATCTACAGGCAAGCTGGGGTAGAGATAATGGTTTCTGTTGGTTATCATGGCACATGTTTGGTATTATCGCAGCCAATATTTCCAAAGTACAATTTTCTCATAATATGTTTTTCACATAAAATACATTTAAAAACTTTAAATCTATTTAGCTGTTGCACATACATTTGTATGACCTAACAAGTAAAGTGAGCTGATGATTGCTTTGAACCTCTACAGTACTGAGTTTGGTACCTGATTATGGTACACACAATAAGGGCAACGAGTTTCCTATTCAGGGTAGTGATTTTGCCCATATCCGCTGGTTTTCTTAATTTAAAAGACAAAATTGTGTAAATATTTGTATTCGAGAGTACATGGCAAAAATTACAACCTACCGGTAATGCAAATATCAGAGCCATCAAGAGTACATGACAAAAAGCAGAAGCTTATGCATATATCAGAGCCATCAAGAGTACATGGCAAGAATTACAACCTAATGTAAATATCTGAGCCATCAAGAGTACATGGCAAAAAGTACAACCTTATGTAAATATCAGCCATCAAGAGTACATGGCAGAAAGTACAACCTTATGTAAATATCTGAGCCATCAAGAGTACATGACAAAAAGTACAACCTTATGTAAATATCAGAGCCATCAAGAGTACATGGCAAAAAGTACAACCTAATGAAAATATCAGAGCCATCAAGAGTACATGGCAAAAAGTACAACCTTATGTAAATATCTGAGCCATCAAGAGTACATGGCAAAATGTACAACCTAATGCAAATATCATAGCCATCAAGAGTACATTGCATAAAATACAACCTTAGGTAAAGATCAGAGCCATCAAGAGTACATGACAAAAAGTAGAAGCTTATGCAAATATCAGAGCCATCAAGAGTACATGGCAAACATTACAACCTAATGTAAATATCTGAGCCATCAAGAGTACATGGCAAAAATTACAACCTAATGCAAATATGTATATATCAGAGCCATCAAGTGCACATTGCAAAATAGACAAACTTACATAAATATTTGAGCCATCAAGACTACATGGCAAAAATGACAAACCTAATGCAAATATCAGGGCCATCAAGAGTACATGGCAAAAAAGACAAACCTATGTAAATGTCAGCGCTATCAAGAGTACATGTATACAGCAAAAAAAGACAACCTTACAAAAATATCAGAGCCATCAAGAGTACATGGCAAAGAGTACAACCTTATGCAAATATCAGAGCCATCAAGAGTACATGGAAAAAGTTATTTAGAACTGCACAAATGATGTAAAATAATATCAGATTGCTCATCTACAGTTGTCCTAATAGATTGGTCATGGCATTATTGGTTAATGTACCACAGTGTTCTTTTCCAGGCTGTGTTTTTTGCACCTTTTCACGTTAAAATCCAAAGAAGATGTACATGAACATTAGCAATGCATTGTACACGGTGCACAAAAACAGCAGTCAATCTCATTTGTTATCTTGAGCTCCAAGTCCCAACAATTAATCTATTTCACTATGTCATCAGATGCATGATTTTACCCCTTGAGTGATGTGCTAAGCTTCTCAATGAATGAAATAACATCCTGCTTTGATAGCACATCCTGCTTTGATAGCACTCTAAGCAAATTAATCATAAAGAATTGAAGAATGTCTCATGTTTCCTTGCTGAATAGTTAAGTCACTGAAGGTGATGGGGGATTGATGGTCTCATAACAATGCAAGTATTATGAATTTGGAGACCATAGGAAACGAATGAATTGAGACTAATCACAATGGTAATGGTGACTTTCCATCAGCATCTGTTACAGCGTACTGGTACTGCACGTGATAGTTTGGCTGATCAGAATGCACAAGAAAATGGAATCACTATGCAGCTTATGTTCTAAATAATATACCCACAATGAAAAATAAGATTTAATTTTTTTTAATTACTGTGCAGCAATGTAAAAGTAGACACCCATGATAAAGCCATGTATGTGCAGGCACTATTGTTTTAATTCTAATTTATCTTTACCGTAGAAATTCTTATATAGAATAAGAACATATGATAATAATTGAACAATAATTTAGGATCAAAGTGAACAACTACTGGTAGTATGAATTTACTGCCGTAATTTAAAGGAACTTCTTGTAAATGTTGATACATGTAGTGATGTAATAAGCAAGAATAAGTAAAAAAAATCAAATAATATGCAGGGTCTTCTGAAAGTGCTAGGGCTCCATAAACTTTTCCCATCTGCCCTTTTTCTTGGAAATCTGGAGAAAACAACGGGACATAAAGGTGTTTTTCTCATGAAAAATTTCTCGCCTAAACTCTCCAAAAAGTTTGTCAAGAAACTTCAATGGACTGCTAATAAAATATCTTTAGGCATTTAAATAAGTTTGTAAGTTCGTGAATCATTTTTAATGACATGCAACAGTAAATGAATATGTATGGTAACATACTCTTAAATTGTTGAGGTCAGAAACAGCCAAAGTAAGCAAGACTCCACAATGCTTTTCACTGCATAATTAACATTCCCTCATCCCTAACCCTTACCTCCCCCCAAACCCCCATCCTGTCCTCCCGAGTCCCACGAGACCCCCCACCCATGGAAAGTGACCTAGGGTGTACAAAAGTCAAAAACCATTGTCAATATAATGTATTTTCCTGCCATGACTACATGTATAAAGATTGGTCCAAAAATATTTGAAAATGTCACTGTAATTTAAAGTTTTGTACAAATGACACCTGACCCCTATCACATGAAACCCAGGGGAGGAAGCCACGAACACTCTATCCCCTCTTGTAGAATTTAATCTTTTTATGCTATCTGCATGTCTTTGCTAGTGGGAGAAAACTCAAAATCAGATCTATTTTGTAAATCCTGTTACTTTACCTATAGTGTACTACACTAACTGTAATCCAGAAATTAAAAAAAAAAAAAATTTTTTTTTAGTTTTAATTTTAATTTTTTCATGTACAAAATGCTACCTTTGCTGATGCATTGTTTTTCTTGTTTATGACTAGAGTCTAATTACACATTTCAAAATATGCATCTCTTGACCATGAAAGGTTGTTAGAAATAAAAAGACAATGAAGCATTTCAATGACTTCATACTTGCCGTATTCCCAGACTGTGTTGGGGTTTTTTTGAGACTCAAAAAGTGTGTTTTGATGTCCCAAGGGGGGTCAGTGTGCGTGAACCCCAAAAGCGACGTCATCCAAATGAGAATAAGCTATCTTTTCAAATCAACCTATAGCAAATGGCTGGAAATTCAAATCTGAATAAAAGAAAATGCCATCTGTTTTCTCTGAAGCATTAATATACTTACAAACAAAAAAAATGGTATACTTAGTATTGAAAAACAACATCACCACAAACATGGTCACAACCTCACTGACATTAAATACAAAAATACTCCAAGTTACTGTCTTTAAAATCCATTGGACAGTGGAATGTAGTTTTACTTACATGCAGTCTATGCTGGTTTTAATATTTCAGTAGTTAGTTTTACGGTAATGCAAGTGTCATTTGTGTTCACAAATATGCCTACACTATTCCATCACGAATGTGCATCAACGTCTAAGTTGGCGCAAGCAATGGCCAAAGTCACTAAAAGTGATCAAACCTGTAAGATGGCAATGAATATCCATTTCAAAACAAATTAATTAGCAATGAAAACATTCAAGGGTGGTAGTCGGCCAAGTAGCTCAAGTCTTTGACCGCCGCTCTTGTAACGTATTTTCGAGGTTAAAGTCACACCTACGGTAATGAAGATTTAATTTATTCTCTGGCTGAATTAATGAAAAAGGTACTATTTTATGCAAATACACAATTTGTCATTTGATTAATGATTTAATACTTATAAATTATTAAAATTCCATGGTGTAGTTCACTTCAGACAAATTGGGTTGTTCCACTTGGTGTACTTCACCTATGCAAATTAGCCTAATGGGCTCTCCCTCAGCAGTGCTCAAAGGATTTGACACTCACACATCACACAAGCTATTGTGAGCCAATTCAGTAAATCTCTGAAAGGTGTCTGTTTTTCTCTGACCACCTTACCTTTTAATTGTCTTTAAAACAGCTGTATAAACTATCCCGAGGATAGTTTTACATGAGCTCCGAGCAAGACTGTTTACTGTTTATACATACCACAGATTATGGGCATATATCAAGAAATGTACATTTTTTTTCTGTATTTTTTTTTTTTTTTTTTTTTGTGGGAAAACATTTTTTTCGCTAAGATTGCTGAAAATCATGTTTTTCGAAACACGGTTGTGTCGGGGGGTTTGGGAGTCCAAAATCGTGTTTTTCGCGTGACACGTCGTGTTATGGCATGTATGTGACTTGTAGTTTCAGCAATTGTTGCATCAGAAACAACCAATTTGTTTTCAGGAGGTGGTCAGCTTAATGTGACACAAATATTTCAGATCAGTCACCATACAAAAATTACACAAATTACAAGCTGTAAGAACACATTTTTAACATATTTTAGCTAAAGACATAATATTTCTATAATTGGTGAATTCAATGTTTGGGGAATGCTAAAGAGATGCTGCTGAACCTTGAACACATAATGGCAGTACACTGGTCCAATTAATGGGCCCAATAAAGGATTATATACTAAACAGTTGATATCACAGGGAAAAGGAATTAATACCAAAACAAGCTACATTTTACATTTCAGAAATTATGCAAGGGTTTTACTAATGATTTACAAGACCGTATTTACCGTATATATTGGGACAGGATAAAATAAATGATTTTTTTCCTGTCCCATAACTTATGGTTAAACTTTTTTTCAACTAGATCATATGTCCCAAAACTTAAGTACCGAAACAAATTGTGATGAATTTGCCCCCCCCCCCCCAGCACTTCATGTTAAAATAAGGTAGGTAAATTAAACGTTTATTTGATAATACACTGAAAGAAACTAACTTTGAGCATACATTATGAAATGTACTGGTATTAAAGGATTTGCCACAACTGAACAGGTGTCAATTGTGCGGCATGATCACAGGAAGTTCAAATAAATTCTGTCTGCTGAATATAGGACTCTACTTGGCACTGAACAAGAATCAACTCGGCGGCTCAATCAAAGGGTTGAGAAAACAAAGTGAGGCTGCCTTTACAAGCTAAGGGATTTGCACTGGCAGATAACTGAGGAAATATTACTTGGGAATTAGATCTGGCTTATGAAAAAGGCAAATATAAATCAACTCAAAACTTTTCTTGCATCAAACAGTGTTTATACAGCAAAACAAAATATAATACAAGCACGGGTTGCTCCGACTTACACGTATTTTGTACGTAGTGCAAATATCTAGTCTCCTATATTGCCCATACATTTATGAAATTTTGTTCTTCAAAAGTTTGCAGATAAGAAGACAAGTGTAAACAAACAACACTGACAGCGGTTTTTATTTGATTTATTTAAAAAAATATAAGTTCGAGTGCATTTTCTTTACCAGCTAAGCATCGATATAATGATTTAAAAGGTGTCCCAAAACTTAAGACTCGAAAAAAACGATCTGTCCCAGAACTTACAGTGCACAAAAAAATTACTTTAAAAATTAATTTATGGTGTCCCAACATATACGGTGTCCCAACATATACGGTAAATTTCAACTTGTATTTTCCACAATTAACTTGCATTTTGCAAATATGTAAGTGTAAAAAAGTAGTAGTCCATACATGGTAAGGACAAAGTTTCATGAATTTCAACCCAGTATTTAGGAAAAGATGAACTTACAGATGGATGAACAGATGCAGGGTGTATCACGCAATCCCATTGCTCGAAGCTAAAAACTATGAGGTACAAAAAAATTGTGCCAAAATACATAAGCATTCATTTTTTTTTTTTCTTCTTACAGGAAGTGGGCATTCAGAAGTGAAAATGTGTACATTAAGGCTTTGGAGAACCTACAACAGCTGTTGTGTCAAGTGCTTACAAAAGAAAATATAATAACGGAGCTGGAACAGTTGAATACTGGAGAAAAATGCCAGCTGAAGAAATGAATATAATGTTTATGGTTGATGAAAGAAACGGATGGACTTCTTTCTTTCTTTAAGATAGCAATGGGCCAACAGATGAAGGAATAGTACATCTACATCATAGTATTAGATCATATGTACGTGCTCAGGTACAAAATAGAAGAAGAATTACAGTCTCTTTCTACTGTTCAAGACACCATAACAAATGTTATTTGAAAAGTTAATTTTAGGTGAGCAAGGCTATGACTCAGATGAAATCATCACAACAAGATTTCAGCAAAATATCTCGGAATCAGAAGTTCGACTAAACTAGGTAGTTCGTGGTGATGGTATCTTTCTTGTATCTAATGATATAGTCATGCAAATGGGAAGTGTTGTAGGTTAGAATAACAATTTACCAAAGTCACGAGATTCATTTAGACTCAGAATAAATGCTGCTATAAATACAGATGTGACAATAAAATCTAACAAGTTGATAAAGTCTTAAAAAATTTGTGAAGTGGCTGACAATGAAGAGAATAACATTAAAATAATTATGTAGACAAGCCTACAATACTAATAATGGTACCTTCAATTATGGCACCTATAACTACAACTAATCTTCCTCATGATATCAAAGATAAATATCACAAAAAATATACATGCATTTATAATTATGTCTATGGTTGCAGGAGCTGCTGTAATTTACTTTTTGAAATAACTAGCTAGTTCTTTGTTCTATACTTTTTGCTACAAAAAAATACCTTTTAGTACAATTACAGAGAACAAACTAATTAATGCAAGAATTACCAAAATGGCATTATCACCTATTAAAGCAATAACTTTTCTGGATAATGTCAAAACCAGCTTATTACACTACCAATGATACAAGGCAATGCTGCTACAGCTTTTTTTTAAGATAACTTAACAAACAGCTGTCAAAATTTTCAAAACCTTTTAAAATTTATCAATGAAGAAATCTATGGAACCACTGCCTCTAATTATAGCTGATCATTTTACAAAATTTTGTGATGCTTTGACCATGAGTTACTGCTATAATACTAATAGCTGTAAAAACAGTAGCAATTGTTACACGTTTTCTTTGAACAGTTAGTTAAGCCTTACACCTAATGGTAATTTTAGTTTAACTATGGGATTTATTTGGTTGATATTTTCTCTAAAGTTATCTTTAGATCTATTACCGTATTTGCCGTCCTATAATGCGATACTTTTTTAGCTGGAAGTCTGGACTTCGTCTTATACTCCGAATCGACTTATATATGGATTATGTCATTGAAATTGCTTTACCGTATGTTAATGTAATTTTTCGTACGTGAAAATCGTTGCATACAATGTACCAATTAATAATACCTATAAATAATACATGTACAGACCATCTTAATCATTTTCCCAATTAATCTGGAATAGCATAGTGATACCATTAATATTCATGAAACCGGAAGTTACTAGCGAAAGTGACGAAGCCAAGGTGTTGATCTGGCTTCATCTTATACTCCGCATCGACTTATATATGGATGAAGGATTGAAAATTGACGAAATTAGCGAATTCGACTTATACTCCGCATGGAATTATAGGCCAGCAAATACGGGTAATAGACAAACTATCTGTGCTCTTTGGATTTCAGTATTTTGCAAAAGTTCTTGCAATTCAGCTTTTTTAGTTGCTTCTTTTTCTTTAGCAATGTCTTTTACAATATTTGCTATCGCTGTGTCATACAATCAAGTTCTGTTTATATTGATATTATTTTTTAATTGACTACATCAACAGCACTCAAATAACCTCTAAATTATCTTTCGTCTTGCACTGAATCACTTACCACGCACAGGAGAGGCTGCATGCATACATTCTTTACAGATATTTTTTCCTAATTTGTCTCCAGTTCTGACTTTTTTGTGTTGCTAGTTTCACGCAGATCTTTATACAAGTCATGGATAGTCATGGACCTGGGCCAGAAAGAAACTGGGAAGGTGCTGGTGCATCCTTGGTACCTAAAGCCTCTCCCCTGTGGATAGTACATAGGAAAGAAACCACTTATCACCCACAGGAGACAGGCCACGTGCAAACATCCTTTGCAGACTTTTTTTCTGACACAATAGTAATTTGTCCTTCATTTGGACTTTTTAGTGTTGCTAGTTTCATGTGACTCTTTATGCAAGTAATGGATGGAACCAGCACCTTTCTAGCTTACCTGGGCTGCTTAATTTGTACACATGGTGGCTCATTTGGCTTTCTGGTTGTTTGTTTGTGTTGCAAGCCTCCCATTTAATGTACTTTGTACAAGATCAGCACCTTCCCGTAACCTTTCTGGCTGACCTGGGCCGTTTCATTTATCATTTACATAGCAATTTATTAAAAAAATGTTGTTTCTTTTCATTTTTAAATTACTGTGTAGTGTTTTTGATACGTTTTTATATGGCTAGCTTTAGGAACTAAGGTGGTACTCAATTATATATTCAAAATATTTCAGGCAGAAATCAAGTTTTGATCTGGCAACATTTGGTTTACAAATCTAGCGATTATACCAACTGTACTATTTCAATCAGTTATTAATAATATAATTTCTAGTCTCTCCGATGACTGAGTTTGCAACTACTGGTTGTTAAAATCTCTAGCCGAGATAAATTAACAAATTTTTGTCAATGACTTACATGTACATTATAATACACATTATCAAAATAATTCTAATAAAATCTGCAATAAATTTTTACACTTTATGCTAAGACAAGACAGGCCAATCTATATAAGATTAAGTAGCTAGTTGATGGATTAAGTTTGTTTTTGTCAAGTAAATATATTTTCTGATATAAAATAACTATTATTTATACATGACATTGTTATGTATGATGTTTATATAAAATTATAAATATTTTATGAAATTATAAATGTTTCTTGACTTTAATATTTGCTTAAACCTTAATGTAAAGTATAATGTTGGCATGTTTAGCTATTGTCCTTGAATTAGGTTGTTTACTTAGTATTAGAGTTAAAGGACGGTTCTGGTAAACAAGTTGTTGATTCAATTTGAGCTCAAGGTTGATTTTATTTACAGATAAAACCAGAATCTCTTTTAGAGTTATGTGTTAAAAGTCACATACACCAAAATATTCTAGAACATTCTGTCATGTGACTTATCTTTATATATACCATGTTTAGTGGACAGTTTTTCAGTTTCGACATTAACATCAGTCTTTAAAGAGCAATTACTGTTGTGAAAAATCATTCCAAATTCTGAGAGAGGAATTATTTAAAATATTCATTGGATTATAAAAGTGCTCATAGAATTTTGGATTTTGGATTTTTAACTGATGATTTTGGGATTTATGTGAACTTATTCAAAGATATTCTGGAGTACTTCATTTTGGCATATCATAACATTAAAGACTACTGGCACATCAGGACATTAAAGACTATTGGCACATCAACACATTCAAGGATACAGTCATTCATTTGGAACATTCTATATTTAGGACTTGTGATTAGGACACTGAGGATTATTGGATTATTTGGATTTTAATTCATGTTACTGTAAATGTCTTTTGAATTTTCATTTTAATTGTCTAGAAATAAATTGCTTGTTGATTTTTACTTGACTTGTTGATTTCACTTTCTTTCTGTTACATATTTCTTAGACCATAGAGCCGTAACAGATATATACATACCTATGTACCATAATCATAAATTTATACAATTAATTTTCTTTGGCCAATACATATCTTCTCTTATACACAATGTATTTATCTTCAGACAAAACCAGTCTATACATGCATTAACTAGGAGTCTGATAAACAAAACAAAAAGGTCAAGGTTACCTATAGTAGATGTCTTAAGTAACATCACAGTAAACAACTCAAGGTCATTTCACATGTGTGTTTGTGTCTAAAACTGCATATTTATTAGATTTACAGACTGAAAAGAAAAGGTTATAAAGTCTATCTTTGAGAAATATTTTGTGGGGTGAGATAATTTCAACTGATCAAGGGTGACAACTTGGTCTGTGACTATTTCCAAAATAAAAAGGAGTTTAATAATTACACAGTTTATTGGTTGGAGTTCTATGACCAGTTTTTCTCAACCAGATTTATAAGTAAATTTGTATTCACTGCATAATGAATTTGTATCCACTGGATAGTGAATTTAAAAGTAATAAAATTTGAGGATATAAAGACCCCCTCTTTGGTTGCTCAAGATGGGATTCACCCTGCTATAAATGAGCTGTCTTTTTATCCTAGGTTTTAGGTTTAAATAATATCATAAATTAGGTTCAGGTAAGGATATCAGAAATTAGAAGTTATGAAGATTGGGGCCAATGGTGGGATATTTAATAAAATTTATGGGTTAGTGGCCTAGGGTTTTCAGTAATCCTTGATGTCTAAGTGACCAGTGGAGGATTTTGAGTAATACATTCTGATGACCAATTTACCTAGGATTTTCAGTACAATTTTGCTGACCAGTGGAGGATTTCGAGTACAAAATTCTGATTTTAAGTAAAAAAAATTCTGACAACCCATAAACCCCCGATGACCAGTCTTATTAAAATTTGAAGAAAAAAAAAGTGGACAACAAACTCTTACAATTTTAGTAAAATAGTTAACATTTAAATATTAAAAGTTAGAAATGTGTGTGAAAATGTTGTAATATGTGATTTTTAGTCAAATTTGAAAAATAAAATCAGTTAATAAAAATTTTGGTAATTAGTGTAAAAAGTTAAGATTTTAGAGTCAGAAGTAGAATTTTAGTCAAAGTGCTTTAAAACATTGTTTTGAGTAATATTTTTTACAAACGAAAAAAAAAAATCAATAATTGGCCAGGACCTAGGCTTTCTACACTAATGCTGAAATTCAAGATTCACTATAGCATGAAAATTAGGAAACAGTGACATAGTTTTGGTATGGTTAGTGATATTAAAATATGAAATGAATAATGTAAAGAATTACAGAAAATGAAGTGATGAATACAAGAGTCCATTGAAGGGACTGATGCTCTACTGAGTGAAAAGAATTTCCAGGAATTCAAGATAAGATCACTTCTTGTTTTTAACTTCCAAGTGTTGAAACCATATCTGATATTTTCGAGCAATAACAAGATTTCCAAAAGACTGCTATTCTGGCCATATTGTATGTCAGATAATGGCACCATTTTCATTTAGGACCAACTAGTTATCATAAGAAGTCTACTGTGAAAACACCATAGTGATATGTCCTTCCATTTAGGAGAAGTACCAATATCAAGACTGTCAAGATGGCCATTGCGGTGGTCATATTGGAGGTCAGGTTGGCACCATTTTCATTTCAGACCAACTAGACATCATAAAAAGTCTTTTGGTAAAAACCCCATATCGATATGACTTTCCATTCAGGATTAGTAGTGATAACAAGATTTTCAAGATGGCTGCCATGATGGCCATATTGGATCCCAGATCAGCACTGTGACCATTTTGGACCAAGTAGACATTATAAGAAATCTTTAGTGAAAACCTTATGGTGATATGCCTTTCTATTCAGAAGGAGCAGCCATAACAATATTTTCAAGACAGCCACTGTGGCAGTCATACTGGATGTCAGAGAAGTGTCATTTTCATTTAAGATTGCCCAGACATCATAAGAAACCATCTGCTGAAAACCCCATGTCGATATGACTTTCCATTAAGGAGGATTAGCAATAACAAGATTTTCAAGATGGTTGCCATATCAGACATCAGATCGGCATATTTTCATTTAGGATCAACCAGATGTCAAATTAAGTCTTTAAGTGAAAACCCCATGCTGATATGACCATTCATTCTGAAGGAGTAGCAATAATAAGATTTTAAAGCTGGCTGCTGTGATGGCCATATTTGATGTCTGAGCAGCATCATTTCATTTAGGATCAACTATAGGCATCATAAGAAAAGTCTTCTGGTGAAACTCCCATACTGATATGACCATCCATTCAGAAGGGGTACCAATAACAAGATTTTCAAGATAGCCTCTGTGACAGCCATATCTGATGTCTGTGTGACACCATTTTCACTTAGGACCAACTAGGTATCATAAGAAGTCTTCTGGTGAAAAGCCCAGGTCGATCTAACTCTCTGTTCAGGAGGAATAGTGATAAGATTACTGCCATGGCAGCAATATTGGACATCACAATCCATTGATAAGTAGTCATAAAGAGATTTTCAAGATGACCACTGGCAGCCATATTGTATATCCAATCAGCACCATTTTATTATTTAGGACCAAGCAGACCATGGGATGAATGTGTGCTTAAAGTTTTATAGCAATTCTCCTAGTAGTTTAAGAGAAACTGCGATAACGAACTTGTGCTAACAGATGGACAGATGACATATGAGAGACAACAGGCCATCCCATATTCTCTGCTGGTCTTTGACCAGTAGAGCTAACAAATTTACCCAAACAAATTTAATTGCTGTGTGTCCCTAATGTAATTCTTGATCCCATTACACCAAGCCAGGGTCAGAAGCCAGGGAACAAAATGGTAGAGAGAGAAGGAGAGTATATAAGGATATTAGATACCAAATATGAAGTGAACTGAACAAAGGGTTATCAATATACATGTGATGAAAAAAATCTTTAACTAAACATGTGCTTAACCAAATGGTTTAACCACAATGTGCTCCCATTATAATTCTTGACTCCATGGCCCCATCATCCTGACACAGAACCCAAGGGCAGGATTGGGTTCTGAGTATGTGATATTATATTGCAAATATGAAGTGAACTGAGTAATGGGTTATGAAAATATAAGTGATAGAAAACAAGACTTTATCCAAAATGTCTGCCCAATTTAATTCTTGATGGCATTGCCCCACCCAGTGGAAGAAGTGCTACTGAGATAAGAAGACTATGTGATGATATCATATATTCCAAATATGAAGGGCAATGGATTACTAAGCTACAAGTACTGGAACAAATTTAACCAAAGCTGTCCATAGGCTTATACACACTCCCACAGACAGACAATCCAAATGTTTCAAAATCACCCATCTTGGGGGCATCAAAATGCTTGCTAAACATTTTATGAGTTTCATAGAAATTACGATACATTCTTCATTGCTTGCAGCATGTATGCTTGCTTTTATGCCAAAAACATGGGAATACTTGATCATGTGCTCTTTCTGAGATAAATATGCTTGATTTCTTGCATGTACCTATTATTAAAATTTTACAGCAATCATTATTTTCCTAGCTGTGCATCCTTCAGACTTCTATGCTCCAATTTATAAGTAATATGAGATTTGCTTCAAATGTCTTGGCTGCAGGCCGCAAATATTGAAAATTGAAAATAATGTCAATTTAGCTTCATTAAGTTCCTAAAATAACTTTCAGGGCAGTGAAGCCTATTAAGAAATATATATATACAGAAAGGGCAAACTAAAGGCTACAGATATGATATAAATGTTAATTGATAATAAAAACTGGATGATAGCAGTAAATTTTACATTTAAAGCCATTTTTGGAAGCAGTTGATTTATCACTATGGTTCCAAGCTGTTTCAGTACAAAACTGATAGTGCGATACATGTACGTGTACCATATATATTTGGGTATAAATAGGATCCAACTGCAAACTTCATAGACCCAAATCTGCCATCGCATAATGTGCCAGCAGATCTGAGTCTATGCAGTTTGTAAGGAGTCATCATTAGAACAAACAACATGGACCCTGATTTGCAGGCACATTATGAGAGGTCAGATCAGGGTCTATGTTGTTTGCAGTTGGACCCGATTTAAAAACAAGCATAGACGGTATATATATGGACAAGAGCCATGCACCTAAAGATATTCATATGGCTATGAAAGAGACTCCATAACCTTTGTATTGTGCTTATGTCATTTTCATAGTTTTTGGAATGTTGATCTAAAAGAACTTAAAATTATCATCAACTAATAAATCCAACTTCAATAATTATTGAACTGAATGATATATGGGGAACAGTTTATTACAGGTCAAGTATGATCCTGTATTCCTCTGTACAAGTCAGGTTACTGTATTTATGCCTTTTTATCCACCATACCCAACCGCAAATAAAGTAGACCCAGATCTGCCAATATTGCAAATCAGAATCCATGCTGTTCACATGAAATCACAGTCAGAGTGACTGATTCATTTATTAGTTTAATGGCACATCAACACATGAAAGGTCATGTTGTGCTGAGGCAATTAGAGTAAAGTGACTTGCCCAGAGACACATCATGCAGCGGAACTGACCTGGGCACGATCTGAACCACCACTCTTTTGGTCACAAGTCCATAATGCTAACCACTGAGCCACTACATCTCTGAAAGTGTAATAACCTGATCTTGGTCTAATAATGATGTTCATCATTAGGATGCATTATACAAAAGAAAATATGATAATCAGACAATAGGCAAGAGAAAAAAAATGTCACAGATTATTGGTATGAGAATGTACTATAAGTTTGTGATAATCAGTCCTTGTAACCTTTTTCTGAATTGAAATGGAATTTAATGTGGAATGGTCATAACTGTTTCTGCTTAAGTTAAACTGTTTCTTGTCAACATTATAATTATAGAATGAAATATTATTTGCTGTGTTCATGTGCTACCATAATGTCTACACTTTTAAAATCATTATTATGTAGTTTTGTTTGGTGCGGTAAAACTCATTTTAATTATGTAATACTTTTCTGCTATTACTGCTTTGCTATATCTTTTCCTAGCACTAGTCCCCAGTCTAAGGACATTATTCCCTCCTCCAATTAGTAACTGGTGGTCTAGAATGACAAGAGTCACTCAAAGAGACTGATGCTCTACTGTCCGAAAAGAATTTCCAGGAGTTCAAGATAAGTCCATTTCTTCTTTTTAACTGCTGAATGTTGAAACCACCTCTGATAATCTTGAGCAATAAGATTTTCAAATTAGCCACTGTGGCAGCCATAATTGATGTAAGATCAGCACCATTTTCATTTAGGACAAGCTAGACACCATTAGAAGACTTTTGGTGAAAACCCTATGTTGATATGACCATCCATTCTGAAGAATTAGTGATAAGAATTTCAATATGTTTATTGTGGCAGCTATATTTGGTGTCTGATCAGCACCATTTTCATTTAGCACCATCTAGATATCATAATTAGTCTTCTGGTGAAAACCCCATCTCAATATGACTTTCCATTTAGGAGGAGTAGCAATAAAAGATTGTCAAGATGGATGCCATGGTAGCCATACTGGATGTAAATTGGTACCGTTTTCATCTAGTATCAACTAGACATCTTAAGAAATCTTCTGGTGAAAACCCCATGCCAATACGACTTTCCATCAGATTGGCACCAGTTTCATTTAGGACCAAGCAGACATCATAAAAATCTTTCAGTGAAAACCCCATGTTGATATGACCACACATTCAGGAGTAGCAATAACAGGATTTTCAAGATGGCTGCAAAGGTGGCCATACTGGATGTCTGAATGGAACCATTTTCATTTAGGACTAACTAGACATCATAAGAAGTCTTCTGGTGAAACCTCCATGTTGATATGACTTTCCGTTCAGGAGTACCGGGTAATTAAAAAAGATTTTCAAGATGGTTGCCATGGCGGTCATATTGGACATCAGATTGGTACCATTTTCATTAGGTCCAACCAGACATCATAAGTCTTTTAGTGAAACCCCCACGTTGATATGACCATCCATACAAGAGGTGTAGTGATACCAAGATTTTCAAAATGGCTGCCATATTTGATGTCTGAGCAGCACCATTTTTGTTTACGACCAACTAGTCCTTGGGATGAACGTGTGTGTAAAGTTTCATGGCAATTCTCCAAGTAGTATAGCAGGAGTAGTGATAACCAACTTGTGCTAACGAACAGATGTTAAATGATGGACAACAGACAACAGATGATGGACGATGGATGAGAGACCACAGGCCATCCCATAAGCTCTTCTTGCCTGTGACCAGTAGAGCTAAAAACGACATGATCCCTGCCTGATACCTTAGTCCACTTCTGACATCCAGAATATCATCCTTCTTTAACTTGGGCTGAGACTGAAGAACATCAGAGCGGTGAGGGAACAGGGAATTATGCAATAATAGCAGATAAGTATTGCATAATTCAAATTAGTTTTATCCCTCAAAAATCTACATTTTAATAGCAGTAATACACAACCTATTATTGCACTGCTGAATTTATCAGCCTGGTGGGAGGATGATGGCATAAGATAAGCTGTAAAGTAAACTTTCCATCGTTGTCAGTAGGATGTTCTACTGCCAACTGGAGGATGGCTTGACAAGTTGTTGGACTGACAGAATTGGACCCAAAGTATAAATACCCTAACTCTGGTGCACCACTGAACAAAGGTAAAATTACTAGAATGTGGAGTAAAATTACCAAAGAGGAATGATTCAAAAAGGCTCAAAATGCAGCAATAACCCTGACCTCATGTACTTTGATTTTCATGAAAGAGAGATCACTCTAAATGAGACACTGATGAGCTCTTTTAATATTTTAAATAATCCACCTCGAGATGGTAGCTGCCAAATTATCAGAATTACCTTTAAATGGAGAAAAAGATGGTTATGACCCTCCCTTTTTTCTCTTGATTTAGCAAGATAGAACCATAAAGCTCAAACTGAGCAAAGGAGTCTATCTTGATCATCCCCAACACAGATAAGACTGACACTTGGAATTTCAATAGGAACAGGAGATACTGAAGGTAGATGATTATTGGCCAGAAACCCTAACTGGCAAAGAGAGACCAAATCATAGTTACCATTGAAACATAAACAACCCTTTTCCACTGAAAAAGCATGAATTTCTCTCCTTCTCACTGGTGCTAGGGAGAGGAGGAAGACTGTTGTAAGGGTAAGATCCTCAAAGGAAGCTTCACTCAAAGATTCATAAGGAGGTTTAGATAGCAACCAAAGAACACACGAGAGGTTCCACCTCGGCATTAATGAGCAAAAGACTGGTTTCTGGAGCTCAAAGAACCTGATCAGTTCCAAAAGAGGTGGGTCTGGACCAATAGTAGAGCCCATGGAGAACTTAAGAGTGTTAGAGAGGGTTGCTCTATAGCCCTTGATGGTGGATACTGTGCCTGGTACCACAGCCTGGGACTGGTGTTGTTGATTTCTTAAATCCTAAGAGGCCTCTGTGATCCAGCAAAACTTTGGATGTCTCTAAGGCCACATACCTCCCCGAGGAGAAGTACTTCTGCAGAGAGCACCATAAACATTGTGAGTGCATGTCTTGATGTCTTGGCCATAGCCTCTAACAGTCTCTGCAAGGCCTCTGGAGACAAAGATTCCTCCTCCAATCAAAAAGGTCGACATGTGAGGCTATGTGATGTACCAAGTGTCCAGGTCCATGCCAAAATCACCCCCTGAGAGGCACCTGAATCTGGGGTGGGGGTGGAGGGTTAAGAGGTCAAGCAGGTGAATGGACCCTGTAGCTACTGATGAGACTAGAGGCCGAAGTGTTAAAGAGGGGACAGACAACCCCTTCTGCTCTCTGGCCCTTCTTGATCTTTAGACAATTTCTGAGTCAGTTCCCTTACCATCGCTGAGTGAGGGAGCAGCAGCAGGTCCAACTTGCACTGTGCCCCAGAGAGCCTTTCCAAACTGGAGAGGAACCTAGCCTCTGAAGATCCCGAAGGCTTGGGACATAGATCTGGGTGAAGCAGGCAGTAAATCTAATTGAATGCCTTATCAGAAGTCCACATTTCTTCCTCCTAGCCTCTGAAGATCCCGAAGGCTTGGGACATAGATCTGGGTGAAGCAGGCAGTAAATCTAATTGAATGCCTTATCAGAAGTCCACATTTCTTCCTCCTCCATCACCTAACCCAGTGGGTATGACTAAGAAGGCGAACCGAACTTATGAGAAGGACCAGGTGTAGCGGGTTCTTCCAGGATGTCATCTGCATTAACAAAAATTGACAGTTCATCATACTGTCTTCGATGTCGGGGTGAGGCAAGACTATTTTGTCTCATCTGTCTCTAGGGGGAAGGGGACTTCCTGACTGTGTTCATTGTCCCATCACAGCTCGCGAGATGGGACAGGACTAGCTCTTTGATCCTCTCTCCCTGGAGAAATGGATTGGCGATACCAAAGGCTGTGAGTGACAGTCCCCTCTCCTTCCCTCATTGAATCAGGTGACTTCTGTAAACCAGGAAGTGCTATCATTGAAGCAGGCAACTTCCATAAACTGAGAAGTGCAGTAGCCACATGCAACTTCTGTACACTGGGAAATGCAATAGCCCCCTCCTGGGAACAGAGGGGGTCCCCCTTAGAAGAAAAGAAGTGGCTTGACCCTTCTTGCTGGCCCTACAGTCCCGACAACTCTCCACCAATCCCAAACCTTGTTGGGCCACAAACAACAAAAGGATACTGTCCATGCGTATTTATGCCTTGCAAGCAAGACAGGTGGTGTGAGTGTCCCACACTGAATTTTTATGCCCACAATTGCCAGCACCTTGATTCACTATTTAAATGCTGAAAGGAAATATATAAATACAACAATGAACTGGAACAACAAATGCATAGAAAATACTTACCCTGACACCAGTTACTATTCGATATACTAGAAACACCACTTCGCTAGAGATGTACTCAAAACTCTGAAAAAGATACATGAAAATAAAGCAAGGACTAGGGAGAAATAAACAAATAGAACACAAAAAAGGATACGACAGCAGAAATGCCAAAAGATGCCTTAATTGACAAAGTATTGAGTGTCCAAGAGACATGTGTATAAATGCATGAAGTCCAAAGAAAAGAAAAAAGATGTTCTGATTATTGGAAGTGGACTAATCAATTGGAATGTCCTTGGCTCTTTCCATCAAGAAAAAACTCGTAAGTAATTCGCCACTATTGAGAACTATTTTTTGGAACTACTTTTGTTCACATGGCACAATATGGCAGTGGATGGAGACGAAGTCACAACTGGAATATTGCTGGTCCTTTTCTGTCACAACATAAGTGGTGTACTCTGCCTGAGGTGAATCACTTAAATCCATCAAGTTTATGTGTATTCCTACAACTACATCCAAGGTTATTTCGCGCCTTGAAGGAAATGGCTGAGTGATGCTCCAATTGTGGACTAAGGTATCAGACTGGGATCATCATAACTGTGAACCTCCTGCACAAGAGGATTTTTCTCCCAAGTTTAGGGGTTGTCTCCCGTCCCTCACTGAAATATCCCGCATATGCAAAATTATTTTAGAAAAGAAAATTTGTTTAATTTTTTTTCATATTCTGGGTCCAGTGTAGTATATTTATGGTAATACTGCCTGTGATCACGTGACTGAACTGGCTTAAGCATGGCAAGTAAATGTACTTGCTAATTTCATCCTTTGATCCTGTCAGCATGGTCAACTGGCTTCATCTGAAGTTTGTTGAGGTGGATTATGCTATGAGTGAGTAGAAGTAATTCGGCAAGGATTAAATATGTTAACAGATTATGACTGGGTTACTGAAAAGCTCAATCAGCATGAAACAATAGACATTACTTTGATTCTCTCCGCAAGGTATGTTCTGCTTCAGTGCTTAAAGTTGTTGAGATGAATTAGAGTCTATACTTTGTATGATCAAAAGTAATTTGGACAGGATTAAAGATGTTAATTGATTATGGTTGGATTACTCAAGAGCTCAAGTGGCATAAAACTGGGTTGGTTTTACTTTGGTGTTTAAAGTTTGTTGAAATATCTATGTGTGTATTGTCTCTTAATGCCAAAACACCAAAAATCAAAGCAAGCGCAATATCACATGAAATTCAATGATGGATGGAAACAGGAATTTCAGTGGTTCCAATCGAGTTCAAAGGGACATGAATATGCATTCTGCTCTTCCTGTAAAGCTGAATTTAAAGTCTGTTACGATTGCAAGAATGACATCACACGTCATGCTGAAACCCCATCGCATAAAAGCATATTAACTGTGACAACCAATATGCCGTCACTGAAATCTGTGTTTGCGGAATCTGCATCAAATGTGAATAAAGTTGCACATGCCGAGACACTATTTGCCAACTTTATAGCTGAACATAATCTCCCATTTCTAGTAGCAGATTGTTTTTCAGATATAGTCAAAATAATGTTCCCTGACTCAGAAATCGCACAAAAATTCTCATGCAAACAGACAAAAACAACTCGCATTGTGAGCCAAGTTTTGGGTCCTCATTGAGATGAGAAAGTAACAGACATGTGCTGCAACAAAAAAATTTGTTGTCCTCATTGACGAGTCAAATGATCAAGGGGATAATAAAATGCTAACAGTCTTAGTTTGTGTTTTTGACAAGGATGTAAACAGGATAACAACAAGATTTCTTGGAATATCAACCTGCAACATTGGATCAGCAGTACTCATCTTTGCATGTTTGGATAAAATATTCATGTAAGTATTACCAAAGTTTAACTATTTTATTGTTCATAAGAAATCATAATCACAATTATATAATAATAATAATAATAATAATAATAATAATAATAATAATAATAATAATAATAATATGAATAATACTAATAATAATATGAATAATATGGGCACAGTACAGGAATTAATCCATAATGCCTGGGATGAATGAGGTCTTTGTCTTCGTCTATAATACTAGTAAGTGATAATCAATTTCCGGATCTGATTGTTATTTTGACAAATAATGGTGATAGTGATGATAATGATGACAACAAAGGCGTCTGAAAATTAACCTTAAAGTCACAATGGGTGTGATAGTCTAATCATTAATGTATGCATCAGTGCTTCATGTTGACAATCTTACTGACATTAAAACAACATTAGATTCTTGGGAGTGCAATAAATACTCACTAATCCGATTAGGTGGGTTTTCTTATATCCTATGATCAATACAGATAATTATCAGCTAGTGATGAGTGAAAAATTAAATATTATAGGTCTGCACTGATAATTGGAAATTAAAAACAGTGATAGGTACCAATAAGAATGCATGGAGATGTAATCTTTCTTGATGTCTTAACTGCAGCATAAAAAACAAAGTTGATTAGAATTAACAGAGTTGCCTTATATTACAATATTTAAATTTACCTATTGTATATCCATGGCAAGTAAATTTCAAAGTTCTAATGTTTTGCATTTTGCATTGCAGTGGTGAAGCTGTCTGAGAGGTTCATGACGTTAACTCATAGTGAGAGAACTGCACTGGAAGATGTAATTCAGGACTACATTTTGACTCCCAAAGAAGAACTTCCCAAATTTGACAGAGACAGTACTAGTCTTGAGCAGTTTTGGCAGACAGTTAGCAATCTGACTCTACCCACAGGCTGACAGTTAGCAATCTGACTCTACCCACAGGCTGACAGTTAGCAATTTGACTCTACCCATAGGCTGACAGTCAGCAATCTGACTCTACCCACAGGCTGACAGTTAGCAATCTGACTCGACTCCTAGGCAGGAATCAACTTCTTGGTGAACTCAGTAGAGTTGTATTGACATTGTCACATTCCAATGCAGACACTGAAAAAACATTTTCCATTCTGAAGAAAATTCAGGCTGACTACAGAGGAAACCAGGATCCAGTGACAGTACATAATCTTTTAAGTGTTAAGATGAACAATGATAAGGACTTCCACCAATATAATCCAGACAATGATCTTGTAAGAAATGCTAAAAATGCTTGTGTTACATATATGGAGAGTGTGAAATGCAACAAGTTAATGTGAAAGAACTGAATTGCATAGTTTAATATTAAAAATATAGAAATGTGTTCAATATTTGTAATTATTGCCCATTTGCACGCTAAATCAGGTCAATGAAAAACCTACCTCTTTTGAGGTTAAAACTCCTGAACAAATTTTGCAAATCTCCTCTTTGTTCCAATCTGACAACTCATTTTTATCACATGTATGGATCATGTTGTTTTTTATTTTAGACCTCCAATTACTAGTTGGAGGAAGGAATAACATCTGTGGACTGGGGACTATCACCAGGAAAAGATATAGCAATGCAATAACAGCAGGAATTGTATTGCTGCAATTAAATTTTAGTTGTGTTCAAAATGCCATAATGAATGGTAACTGGTGCAACATCTAAAAATGTATTTCTGCAAAACATCCTGACAAATGGATCAAGCGTGCTCTTTATAGCTGGGCTACAATAATTGCATACTATCCTTTTCCCCCATTATTGCAGTCAATATGCACCCTCAAAAGTTCAAGCTTTTCACAAAATGTACATTTTTGAGACCCAAGAAGAGTGGCCAGAAGTTGGTAGAACCCTGCAGGGGTTAGCAGCACTTGAATAAGCATGGGCTACTGTCATCTGTGCAATCATAATTTTTTCTGTGATAATAAATAAAAGATCCTCTAGGAGAAAGGAAAGCTTTTTTTATAAAACAAAACAAAATGTTAAAGACAAATTACTAAAATACATGTACAGTCAATTCTTGTTACAATGATATTCGTTATAACTGAATAGTCACTTAACAATGAAACATGTCGGAAGGAATGTACACACTATCTGACCATTGCAAAAGAATATTTGAGTACAGAGATTGACATTGATTTTTTGTAACAAACGTGCAAATTACCTATATGAACTGACCATTACAATGAAAATATCCAAGGACTAAAATCTGCTGACCTGGTGTTAATCCGAATTATAAAGAGACTAATTATCAATCAGGATTTCTGATAATCCTAATGCAGCCAAGTGTGTATGACATTTCGCATAGTAGTATTGATAATCAAGGGTTTTACATAATCACATATACAAGCTAGTGGTGTTTTTTCAGATCTATTGTTTAAAATAAAAGAAGAAAAGGTAAAATAAACACCTGCACATTCTGGCATGATGACTACAGTAAAATAATCTTTGCTAACAATGGTTGTGGAAAAGTCATTTACATGAGATTGCATCTAAATTTACAACCATATCTGAACCCCCAACAAAAAAAAAGAAGAACCCTGTTTTCAATGGGGAAAAAAGAGAAGTTACTGCTTTTGAGGCTGTTCATCCAAAATACACATGAATATTTGTTAGTAAATTGTACAGTATTTGAGAAAATTAGTTATAACAAGCATATCATCTTTAATTTTTCTCTTCTTTCTCCGTTATTACATCTTGTGTACAACCTAATAAGAAATACAACTCATACAAAAAAAAATGGCTGCATCGATACAAAAGCAAGCTCAATTTTACAAGGGAAAAAAATCTGCTGGCAACCAAGTTGGTCATTGTATCTCAAGTTACTGACTAGGAGCTTGGTGGTTGGAGCCTGCACACACCTGCATGTAAAAACCATTTGACAGTATGGTAGCAGTTAAACATTGAGTCTTGACCCTTCGAGGTTGAGCTGAATTTGCATACTATCCATGTTAACGAGAAAAAGATTGGTATGAAATTATTAAACCCCATGTAAAAGGAACTCTTAATTTGTCTCTTTGTGAAGCCGTTTTCATTAATGCACTCTTTGATGCGCCATTAGGTATCATTTGTAAAGCTGTTTGAAACCAACTTAGGTCAAATTCTCAATTATGTTTTTACATTTCCTTAGCACTGCAAGTCCAACAATCTTTTGCTCTTATTTTGAAAGATTTGGTTTTGGTTTGGTGCTTTACGGCACAGCAACACAAGTAGGTTATTTAGTAGGTTATTTAGTGCTGAGGCAATTGGAGTAAAGTGCCTTGCCCAAGGACACACCATGGTAGCTGACCCAGGCTAGTCCGATGGTAGGATTCTAACCAGCACCCTTTCGGTTGTGAGTCTGGCACGCTAACAACTGAGCCACAGTGGCTCCTATTTTGAAAAAAACTGACATCATATTTCTATAACATGAAACAGTTCATAATGAAACTTGTACTTCGTTATCTGTAATTCAGTCGAGTTGTAATGATACAGCAATACATATCAGGAATATCCATATTCATTGGCACCTCACAATAAAGAACCTCAATAAAGCGTGATCCCTCATGAAGCATGGGTACGGTCACGGATCTCATCCCTTATATAGCATGGGTATGGTCATAGATCTCATCCCTCATATAGCGAGGGTACGGTCATGGATCCCATCCCTCATATAGCAAGGGTACGGTCATGGATTCCATCCCTGATATAGCAAGGGTACGGTCATGGATCCCATCCTGATGATTTATGTACTTCTAGTATTGAACCTGCTTCAGTATAAGAAGACCTCACTTATATTGCAGTTAACTTTCACGGCTCCCCTTAACTGCATTATAGAAAGGGACCACTATTTTACCATTCCATGTATTCCAATGTATATGATGAAATATATGACCAAAAAATGTTAAATAAAGTTGGTGAATTACTGATTTGGATTTGCTTTACAGGCAGATCTATTTTGTCAAATGGTGCCAATGGCTTGCAAAGAATCTACCTGTTTTTGACAAATATGCGCTAATCATAACAAAAAGTACTTACTGTCAAGAGAACTATTAATTTCTCATACCTTAACAAATGTTTGGCTTAGGAAGAAATTATGCTTCTCTTCTGACATAAATTAAATTTGCTTGTAACAGGCAGAGATAATTGGATATTCTGTTTAGTGAGTCTCAACTGTTTTAGGCATCTAAAGCTGCTATAAAAATGAACATTTGTTCTCTTGAAATGTAGATATATAAATTGCTTTTATATGCCATATGGTCCAGTCAAATCTCTTTTCCTCTATCTCTCACACCCACCCACCCACACACACATTCCCTCTCTCTCATCCAGTTATTGTCACTCAAACATTTAAGATTGTATCCTCCTAAATAAAAATAAAAATATCCCAAAAAAGTAGTAAAAGTTTAAGCAGCAAATATCAACGTTTCCAGTAAGGGTTTTTTGAAGGTTATTAAAGTTTTTTTTTTAGCATTAGGACAACAAGTACAACATGAGCGTCTTATCAATCTGAAGAACAATTTAGTAATTTATTAACCCACTTAGATGGCAAGTTTTATTCAAGAACAATCGGCGATCAACAAATGGACAATGTACATTATACTTGTTGACATTAGCTTTGAAGTCACCTGTACAGTGATCAACATGTGCAGATGTTCCATCATACATCAGTGTCACTGGCTTATAATTTTGAAAAACAAGAGAATTATGAACAGCACATTACATGCCTGCCCAATGTTTAATTGTTCTTTATGCAAATAACTGAAACTTTTGTGCAGAAACCACTTTTCTTCTTTCAGTCACAGTGACCTTTGACCCTTGGACCCCCAAAATTGATAGACTTCTTCCTAAATGTCCTAAGTGCAAGCCATCCACAAAGTTTGGTCCAGGTATGTGACACAGACATAATGTTATTGTATGGAAACCATTTTTATTCCTTCAGTCAGTGACCTTAGATTCTGACCCTGAAATCGATAGGGTTCTTCCTCACTCCAAGTGCAAAAGTATGGTAACCATATATGATGGACAACTCAAGTTGATTTGCAGAAACAATTTTCTTCTTTTAGTCATGGTGACCTTGATGTTTGACCTATTGATCCCAAGATTGATATGGTCCTTCATTAACCCAAGTACAAGCCACCCACAAAGTTTGGTTTTAGTAGATGGTCAAGAACCAGAGTTATTATGCAGAAAATAAACTTTCTTCTCCCAGTCACAGTGACCTTGTCATTTGACTTTTTGAGCCCAAAATCAACTGGGTTATTCCTTACCCCAAATGCAAGCTATCCACAAAGTTTATTAACTGTAGATGGTGGAGAACTGGAGTTATCGTGCAAAAACCATTTTTCTTCTTTGAGTTGGGTTGGCTGCCTCACTTTGTCATTTAGAAATGCTCTTAGCTCCCATTTCCTCAGCATGATATAGCCAATAATATGTTAAAAGTGCTACTAAAACTAACATAATCAAAACAAAAACAAATCTCCTTTCAGTCACAGTCACATTTTGACTCCGAAATCGATGGTTTCGTCGTTACACCAAGTGCAAGCCATCCACAAAGTTTGTTAACTGTTGATGGTGGACAGATCAATTTATTGTATGGAAATCAAATTGGTAACAGACGGACGGACATCATAACATATTATTCACCTTATGGCAGGTGTATAAAAAGTAAATCTCGTGACCTCAATTCAATTGTAACAATTAATCTGCATCCATTAAGCTTTACTAAATGTTGTGCATCATGCTGGGTAGTGATTCAGATGAAGATTTTAAAAATCTTTCTTACAAATTTTACGACATCCCCCCCTGCCCCCAAGACAAAAAAGAGCAATGTTCAAGAGTCCTGTGTCGATGAATTACTTGGAACAGAAGTTTATGCAGTCATTGTGAAAGTTCATGCCAACCCAGTGTCAGTCAACCAGACAAGGAACAATTAGGAGGAAAACTGTGCAAGGTTTGTCTTTTTTATCACTGTCAACTACTACTCTCCCTAATTATAATGCAATTCTGGATATAACACGGTACTGCAATGCTCTTCATTATAATGCAATTCTGGATATAACACAGTACCGCAATGCTCATTATAATGCAATTCCGGATATAACATTGTACCTCAATGCTCTTCATTATAATGCAATTCTGGATATAACATGGTACTGCAATGCTCTTCATTATAATGCAATTCCAGATATAACACGGTACCGCAATGCTCTTCATTATAATGCAATTCTGGATATAACACGGTACCGTAATGGATCTTGTACCCAAAATAAAGCACTGTACTAAAATTGATCTATCAAATGTATAACAATATGGCTTTAAAGAAAACAACATGAAGCTTAGTATTATATCATTATTTCTTTTTTAAACATTATTATTTAACAAAATTAAATGCACACATAACATAAAGTGAAAAAATATATTTAACTTACATAAACTAAATATTATTACTATATATTTGACTGGCATTTTGTTCATTTCCCCTTGAAACATGTACAACCAATCGTTGAACTTTTTAATCATTCTCACTATATACATGTACTACATACTGAATATATATAATGTGGTCAGCAGTTATGGACCCCAACTACCGTATGTACTTGTGAATAAACTGATACCAACTGCAAACTGCATAGACCCAGATCTGCCATTGCATAATGCGCTGGCAGATCTGGGTCTATGCAGTTTGTAAGGACTAATTAGTAGAACAAAC
Organism: Margaritifera margaritifera; assembly: GCA_029931535.1. Classification (NCBI taxonomy): domain Eukaryota; kingdom Metazoa; phylum Mollusca; class Bivalvia; order Unionida; family Margaritiferidae; genus Margaritifera; species Margaritifera margaritifera. The sequence continues at coordinate 1,610,240 of JAQPZY010001489.1, read as the reverse complement.
AACATAGACCCTGATCTGCTGGCGAATTATGCGACGGCAGATCAGGGTCTATGTTGTTTGCATTTGGACTCTTAGTATACGCGAGTATAGACGGTACTGTTTTATAATGAGGGAGAGATGTATCTACTTTGGATTAAATGAATATCATAAACTGGGCTGTGTCTTATTATTACCTGTAAATTTATCAGCAATTATTAAAATTTCAGAATTTATCCATTTGCGGATTTTGTGTATTTTTATTATATTTGCTTTGTCAAATTGTCTTTTTTAAAAATATAAAAAGTTTAAGTATTTGCTTTTTGGGTAATCAATAAATATTGGAATTTGGATTTATTTCAGTAATGTTTTATGTTTTATCAGCAACAAATAAAAACTAGTGTATTTTAAAATTGACAGAAATGTATGCACATTGTTATTGGCAGTTTTACCATTTACAGCAATCCACTCGTGGCAGTCATTGAAACATCTGGTTGGATTACACTTGCTACAGTAGCTTTCAGTGATGTCACTATTAAGAATACATGTTAAGGGACCAACCATTTAATCTTTTTTTGGGGGGGGGGCCTGGGATTTTCTTTCAAGTATGGATATTTTTTTTCTTTTATCTCAAGATAAAAAAAAATTTCAAGTAATATAATGGATATAATAGGGTTTTGCTTGCTATAAATCGGATCAAGAATAATTTTTTCAAGCTATCTGAGGGCCAAAATAATAATAATAATATAAAAAATCCCAGGCCCCTCCCCCCTGGAAAATTAAACAGTCGGTCCCTAAGAGCTCATTAACAATATTTTGGCACAAATAGGTCATCGACTCTTCGTTCATAAGAGTAATGAAATCCAAGAAATCTAATTGGTCAAGAAAACTTGCCTTCTAATCATCTTCTAGAGCAGGGGTCTCCAAACTTCATAAGACAAGGGTCATGTTAGATTTTTGAAGTGGGGTTTGCGGGCCAAAGTGACTGTGAAAAATATAAATATATACAAAATCGTTTTAAAAATGTACAACACTTTGCAGGCCGGACAAATTGAAGCCGCGGGCCAGATCCTGCCTGCGGGCCGTAGTTTGGAGACCCCTGTTCTAGAGTAACGTGCTTAAAATTTACATGTACATAACTGGGTCAATGTAACAAAAACATTTCACACTGTCATAAATGGAAACAGCTATGATGTTGCAGTGTGAAAAAGAGAGTTTCTAAGTTGGCTGCTGGTTGATAACAAGAACACTGAAAGATCCAGGTGTAGTTTTATGTTCAGTACTGATATCTACAAGACCACCTCCATTCTTCAAGCTTAGTGTAAAAAAGATATGATTCATCCTCCCTATCTGTAGAATCAATGAACTACCTGAAATAACTCCCTCTCAGTGGGTTAGAGTGGTATATTTAGCACAGAAAGTTAGATATACAATCAAAGAAAGTGCCTGCTGTTCAATCTTAATTGTGCCTTAATGATAGATCAAGGACCACATTATTTTCATCCACAAGTGTCTTATTGGTCGGTGTTGTTGTGATTTTTGCAATTAAAATTGTCTCATTTAAGACCTTTTTTTCCAGTTATATAAATTATAATCACTTCTGAATGTAGATTAAGTCAAATATATTAAATTACACTCATGAAAAACGCATTATTTGCTGTGTGCTACTGTGTGGCACCCTCGACAGAGTGCTACTGTGTGGCACAATTAAGAGAGTGCAAGAAAAAGAGTACACTTTATCTCAAACATAATTAATGCTGCAAAAATATATATTTCAACTTGTTTTTCTTTTTATTTTTAGGGTGGGGAGGTAATTAAAAGAACTACATGGGTGGAATATTATATTAAATTCAAACTTTTAAAATTTATGATGACATATTTCAAAGCCTTCAATCAACAGGTTTGCTATGGCAACATAAGTTTATAAGCAGCATTCATGTAAGTGGGAAACAGTCTCAAACAATAATGAATAATTATGTACATCTAAATATTGTAACTCTTTACTGTAAATAATTTAGCATCACTGAATTTTCACAAATAAAGACTGCAACAACTTATGTGGCTTAATAATCACTAACATAAAAAAAAAATTTCATTTCATTTTTTTCGATAGATTTGTAAAAATGTTATGCTCATACAAATGTTGTGATTTACAGAATGTCAGTTTCTTTTCCTTCAAAGTACAGATAAACCTTCGTCCATCTCTTTGTCCAGTCTTAAAAATTTGGAAATTCTTGATCACCTATCTACTTCAAATTGGACCCAATAGGTCTCGTTCAACTTTCCTCAGCGTATCAACTTAGATTTACACTAGTCAGAACTATACCATATATACTTGCTTATATAAGTTGGGTCCAACTGCAAACAACATAGACCCTGATCTGCCATTGCATAATGCACTGCCAGATCAGGGTCTATACTGTTCTTTCTACAGATTAGTCCAAACAAACTGCATAGACCCAGATTTGCAGTTGGATCTGATATATAAGCGAGTAACTACTGTATTTTCTCTGTCCACATGGGTCTGAGTCTTGACTCAACCAATGTGGATATGTGAGAAATTTTGCCAGAAGCTTCCTGTGGGTCGGTGGTTCTTCCTGCGGTTTTCCAAGATTCTTCCTCCACCAAATATACTGGCAGCCATGTATAGCCTATCATGTGCTGAAAAATGTCGTTAAAAACACAAAACCAACCAAACAATCAAATACTTTATTTATAACTGATACTGATACATGGTAAAAGATGGTGCAGGTTGGTTTATGCCGACCAATAGTTTCTTGACAATATTCATAGCAAAAACTGAACCATTTCATCAAAAAAGCCTTAGTCAGAATTTTTCAGATCTGAAACTGCATATTTTCAGACAAATAACTTGTACTGATACAAAGAAAAACATGATAATACGGCATACAACATGAAGTTTGGTTTTGTGAGGTTTAATGCCATTTTTCAACACATGATAGGCTATACCTGGTGGTTAGTATATTTGGTAGAGGAAGAACCTGGGACAACCCCAGGAAGAACCACTGACCCACAGGAAGCTACTGGTAAGCTTTCTCACATGTCCACACTGGTTGAGCTGAGACATGAACTCATGTGGACAGAGGTGAGATGAGAGTGATCTGTAAAGGTGAGTACCTTAGACCACTTGGCCACCCAGGGCCTCCACACAACATGAAGGATCAATCAAAAAGCAAAGTTTTTACTAAACTAATTCCGAACTTTGATTTAATAAGGCCAAAATTTAATATGGAATAAAACTGGTTCTTAGAATTCAGGCACTGCTTCAATTAAGTTTCAGGTCTCATTGATTATTGGTAAATTCTCTTTTTAATTCAGAAAGATGTTTATTTTCACAATTGTCCCTCAAAGGGACTGAGGATCTATTAGCCAAACAGAAAGTCAGTTCCTTAATTCATTTTATTCCTAATAAATGTCAAGTACTGAAACCATCGCATATATTCTGGAAAACTCCAACAAACAAAATTTAATAATGACAAATTATTTATTTAGCTGTCTGAGCTAGCTAACATATTCACAAGATGAGTGTAGTAGATGAAAAATTGAGAACTTTAACTGAAAAAATGTGAACAGTTCCAATTTTATTGTGTGATGCACACAATTATGATCAGACTGATTGTTTGGTGCTATATTCAATAATGCTAGTTGCAAGGTCGTGACACATCACCCAAAGTGTTGTGCACCAAGGGTGACTCACCAAGATACAGAGACAGCGACGGCTGCATTCAACTTAAATGAACTGTTCACTGACCCAGCATCTACAATATCTACAAATAACAGCAAAGTGAAAACTGGGGGGGAATATGTACATTCTCACTATGAATCGCGGTTTAGCATTGAAAAAACGTGCAACACAGACACCTGAAGTGTCCAGGGATGCTTGGAAAGAACTGAAGCCTCCCTGTACTAGCCAGCCATTATTCGCAGGTGTGATGTCACACCCTAGGCAGACTGGGCACAATAACTCGGATACACAACAAGAACAATGGTGGCCCCCCAGCTGATTTATTGAATCACCAAGCTGACCAACTGGAGGTGCTTTTAAAAAGAAATCTGTAACTCACTGGGTGCATTGTGGAAAGAGTTTCGATTTTTGAGTGATTGACAGACAGAAGTTGAGGCATGCTTGCAGGAAAATGCCAATGAGGACTCTATCCTTGATGAGGATTTAAATTTTTCAAACATGACATCGACCACCCATCCCCCAGATGATTTGCAGGACTTGATTGATCCCGTTAGCACTCTTAAAGGAGATTTACAAAATGACTGTAGCGATCTTGTTGATTACCAAAAGAATTTGAATAATAACAAAGACTAGAGTGGGCCATCTGTTAGTGAAAACCTCTAAGATCTGTTGGAAAATTATCTGAAGTCTTAGAACTGCTCCAATCTTAGTGTGCCCAAGGTGAATTCTGAAATATGGAGCCATTTGAGGAAAACACGAGAACTGTGGACCTCAAACTACAGTGTGCACAAGGGCACCTACAAATGGCAACAGCAGATAGACAATAATGTTTCAGACTTGTAAAGGACTCTTTTTGGATGCTTACTTATGCTAAGAGTAGTGATGACAAGATTTTAAAGCTAGCAGCCACAGCAGCCATATTGGATATCAGATCAGCACCATTTTCATTTTATATCCAAACAGATATCACAAGAAGACTTTTAGTGAAAACCCCATGTTGATATGACCATCCATCAAGGAGGAGTAGCAAAAACAAGATTTTCAAGATGGGCACTGTGATGGCCATATAGGAGATCAGATCAGCACCTGTTTCATTTGGGACCAATTAAACATCATAAGAAGTATTCTGGTGAAAAGCACATGTTGTTCAGGAGTAGCAATAACAAGATATTCAAGATGACTGCCTTGGTGGCTATACTAGATGTCAGAGTGGCACCATTTTTATTTAAGACCAACTAGACATCATAAGAAGTCTTCTGGTGAAAACCACATGTCAATATGACTTTCCATTCAGGAGGAGAAGCAATAACAAGATTTGATGTGGGCTGCCATGGCAGCCATATTGGACATCAAATTGGCACCATTTTCATTTAGGACCAACTAGACATCATAAGAAGTCTTTATGTGAAAACCCCATGTTGATATGACCATCAAATCAGGAAGAGTAGCAATAACAAGATTTTCAAGATGGCCTTATTGTATGTCTGAGTGATACCATTTTAATTTAAGACCAACTAGAAAGCATAAAGTCTTGTGATGAAAACCCCATGTCAATATGACTTTCTGTTCAGGAGGAGTAGTGATAATATGATTTTCAAGATGTTTATAACCCTCCCTTAGTCTCTTGTGCTTGGTGCATTCATATTTTTACTGCTCTATAGGCTGATTAACACTTATCTTCTATGTCATCACCAGTAATCCCTTTGGTACCAAAGGTGCAATGGAATTATCAAACTTCATCTTACAGGTAAGTCTTGTTTAATTTCTAAATTAAACAGTCTGGTTCTCTGACTTGTTCACCTCGGAAGGGTAAAAATTTGTAGCTGAAATACAGGTAACTAACTGCCTGTGGGTCACAACTGATGGTGGGATAAACAATCAAAGTAAGTGCCTGTAATGAACAATAGTATATTTATAGGGACATCTCTTGATTAAATTAATGGCCACATATGCTTCATTCCTTCAAATGAGGGAAAAGTAATCAGTGCAGTTCAACTCCAACAAGTGATCCTCACCTTAGAGTTGATTGTCTCTGCAAGAAGTGTGTAAAGATGCAAAATTGGAAATTTATTGGTTCCAACCAACATACATTTCCAGGAGATTAATATAGGAAGCAATTGAATTGGCACATAAATTGGATTTATAGGACAAAGAATGGAAATTAAACAGTGTGTAATGAAACAAATGGTGAGCTTATTACCAAGACATAATGGACAACTAATTTATAGTCATTCCACTATTCTCTTATTACAGCCTATTCAGTCTTCTGTCTATTTCATCTGAATCCGTCTCTTTCAGATTACTCCCGTGTTTTTTTTTCTTTTTAAATGCCCTTGAGGACTGAGTACACAAACAGCACTGAACCTTAAAATTCTTAGAATTCAAAGGAAATGTGCTATGCAAATTTATACTGCCATTGCATTTATAAGCTGTTGTGTGGATTAAAGTCATTTACCTATCAGAATTTGAATTGTAAAGAAACACAGTTTGTTACAATAAACTTAACTAATTCAAAAAAAATTCCAAGTTTCTGAATTAACAATGAAGACAAATTTCATGACTTGTTCAACCAGTAGATACAATATTAACTAGAGGAATGGTGATCAAGTTCTCACATAAACATACAACTGCCGTTCCTGCATCCCACCCCTACGCCATGATTTAGATGAGCCCATGGTAAAAAAAAAGGGCACAATTCTTCTCAAAATAGTGCTAGTACAATGATTGGTCAACATGCACATTTTGATGATGACCATAATATGTACTAAGTTTCAAAGCAATCAACTAACAACAGTACAGTGTCTGCACTATGTTTTATATTCCTCTATCTAAGCACTGAACACTCTTAACTGAATATGCAGAAACCATTATGTTCATATGAGACTTACCATGACCATGACCTCTGACATTTAGACCCCAAAATATATAGGTTTTTTTATTACTGCAAGTACAAGACATCCCCAAAGTTCTGTCAAGGAACTTACTCAAGAACAAAAGTTATTCTGCAAAACCCCCTTTTATTTTAGTCATAGTGACCCTCACCTTTGACTTTTTTTATCACAAAATCATTAGGCCTCTTTTATACCTAAGTGCAAGCCATTCATAAATTTTGGTCAAGGTAGGTGATCTAGAACTAAAGGTATCATTTTTAAAAAAAAATTTTTTCTTTCAGTCACACTGACATTTGACTTTTGGCCTTTTGACCCCAAAATCAATAAGCTTTATTTTTACCAAGGTGTAAGTCAACCACAAACCTGGGTGAAGGTACATGGTTGAAAGCTAAAATATGTGTGCAGAAACAATTTTCCATTTTTCAACCACAGTTACTGTGATCTTGGACCACTTGACTCCAAAAACAATAGGCTTCTACCTTACTACAAGTGCAAGCCATCCACAAAGTTTGGTCTAGGTCTGTGATGTATGTACAGCTGAAGTTGTTGTGTGGAAAACATTTTTAATATTTAAGTCACAGTGACCTTTACCTTTAACCTTGTGACCCAAAATAGATAGATTCTTCATTACCCAAGTGCAATCCATCTACAAAGCTTGGTCGAAGTCTGTAAGGTAGAACTAATGTTCTTGTGCAGAAACAATTTTTCCTTTTTCAGTCACAGTGACCTTGAACTTTGACCTTTTGAACCCCATATCAATAGACTTCTTTTTTAACCCAAGTGTGAGCCATCAACAAAGTTTGGTCCAGGTGTGTGACATAGAACTAATGTTAATGTGTGAAAACCACTTTTCTTCTTTCAGTCACAGTGATCATGATCTTTAGATCTCGAAACTGATAGGCTTCTTCCTTACCCCAAGTGCATGTGATCCACAAAGTTTGGTTCTGGTGTGTGATGCAGAACTAATGTTATTGTGTGGAAACCATTTTTTATTTCAGCCAGTGACCTTGACATTTGATCTTTGACCTCCAAATCAAAAGACTTCTTTCTTATCCAACCTATAAGTCATCCACTAACTTTGGTGACAAGACATGGCCAATAATTGAAATTATTGTGCAGTGAAATTCTTTCTTCTTTCAGGCACACTGACTTTGACCTTTTGATCCCCAAATCAACATGCTTCTTCCTTACCCCAAGTGTAAGTCATCTACAACATTTGGTCCAGGTCTGTGATGTAGAACTAATGTTATTGTGCAGAAACCATTTTTCTTTTCAGTCAGTGATCTTGACCTTTGACCTTTTGACCCACATATCAATAGGTTTTTTCCTTATCCCATCCACAAAGATTGGTCCAGGTGTGTGATGTCAAACTAATGATATAGAAGCCACTTGTCTTCTGCTTAGTCACAGTGACCTTGAACTTTTGACCCTGCAACCACTTGGCTTCTTCCTTATCCCAATTGCAAGCCATCCATGATGTTTGGTCCAGGTGTTATGTACAACTAATGTTATTGTGTGGAAACAATTTTTCTTCTTTCAGTAAGAGCGATCTTGACCTTGGAACTTCTCATGCAAAATCAATTGGCTTCTGCCTTACCCAAAGTGCAAACCATCCACAAAGTTCATAATGGCAGTGATGGCAAACTCCAGTTATTGTGTGGAAATAAAACTGGAAAACAGGCATATGGACAAAATCATAACATAATATGCTGTGTCATATGGCAGGTATAAACAAACAAAAACAAGCAAGTATATTCAGTGAATTTTTGTCCCCCTCCTACCTCAGTGAGGCCATAAAAGTTCACAATCATGAAATCTAACTATGACCTTTAAGACAGAGCTGCAAAGTTACTGGGGGAACACTAAAGTAACCAAGTTTCATTGACCTATCTTCAAGAGCATTACAGGAAAAGTGCAGAAAATTGGTACAAGAAATTGATACTGTGATACACGAGAGGCCATCATACTGAGAAGCACAAGTGTACCATGGCCTGAAATTATGCCCTTTCATAATGTAGTATCTGTAACTGAAACAGGTCACAAGAACCTACTTTTCTCTAAATGATTATTTTACTCTTGTGGCCTGAATTTCACCAACAGAACTTTGAGTCTAGACTTTAAATTTAAGTTCAGAATCAAGTAATCTGATTGCTGAAATTTAAGTCTGACCTCAAATTGACAAATCAAATGTATTAGGTCTAGATTTAACATAAGACTTATGTTGGTGAAATTGAGGCCTGTAATGATTATTGAAAATAACTCAACAAGCACATTTGTAAATCTATTCCACCCTGCTCCTAAACCTTATACAATGAACAATGAGCGTCATAAAAAATAAATTCACAGTATACTTGGTGCAATTTAAAGATCTCAAATTATTTCCAAGGTCAGAGGCTCACTGCAAACCAAGACTATAATCAACTGAAATGAAAGTTGTTGGTAGAGCTGGGTAGCTATTCTAATCTACTCAAGTCAACCACTTTCTTTAAATAAATAAATAAATAAATAAATAAATAAATAAATAAATAAATAAATAAATAAATAAATAAATAAATTAATAAACATAAATAAAAATCAGTTTTTCTCCTGATTGGGATCCAAATTATGATGAAATCACCCATTAATATCAGTTATGCTTCTTATGCTTTAAGATATACTTTAATGCTACTCAAGGCTTTATGGTTTTCATGTGAAATCTAATTAAGACATTCTTCCTAAGGGACAGTTATTAATAAAAGTACATTCATATCTACATTAGTATTTTGTTCTTCTAGCCAATTTGCCACAAGGGTAGACAGTAACTTATAATACTCTATAACTTTCATGGGGCATAAACAATGTAATTTAAGAAAATTTATTGATAGAACCAAAGCATCCAATAATTATCTCCTATGCATGTATATAGATTTGTGTGTTAACAGTTTTGATAACTGAGAAACATGTACTGTATATACTCAACTGCAAACATAGACCCTGATCTGACATTGCATAATGCACCAGCAGATCAGTCTGTATTGTTTGTTTACTGATTACTCCTAACAAACTGCACAGACCCAGATCTGCCAGTGCATTATGCGATGGCAGATCTGAGTCTGTGCAGTTTGCAGCTGGCCTCGACTTATAAGCAAGTATATGGTACAAATCTAGCTCTTCACGACAAATTCTCATTTCATGACATTGTGGGTAATATTATTTCAATTAGAACTCTCCAAAATATGCCAAATGTAATATAGTTCTCCCTCACTATAAAGCCCCTCAATATACCACTTCCCTTCTTATAATGCAGTTATGGTCATGGATCCAATTAAATTGGTCTTGACTCATGTTGATTTTGCATCATTAAATATTCTGTTTTTGTGTTTTAATGAAATATCAGGACAAAGCCTTGTTGGAAAACTGCCCAGTAATAATCTCCCATGATTTGTTGTAAATGGGAGCACTGTATTTGACATATAATCATTAAAAATAGACCCTGTCCAAAGTTTCCACTTCTTTCCAGGCAAATGCCATATACAGCCATCATCATTAATCCAAATCAGTAAAATACAGAGTTTTTCCGAATGATGAATTTTATTGACATCTCTCTATGACTTGAAGCCTGGAGATGTGGCAAATTTATAAATAATGAAGGAATACAGGAAGTCCTGATACACTCCAACTGAGAAAATCAATCTTTCATGATGTTCTTTGTTAACTGTTTTATTTTCTCTTGCAATGTAGCTATTTGATATTTCTTGATATGAGCATGAACAAGGACTGCTAGGCTGTGCTATTCAGAACATATTTGGAGAACCATAATCCAATACAACTAGATTTATGTTTATAAACATGAAGCCCAAGTAGGCCTGAGATTGCTCACCTGATAATAGTCAAATCCAAGAACAGTTAGCCAAAATATCTGAGTCAATAGGATGCTTTCTGTTGAAATTTTTTCCACTGCTGTTGATTGCATATGTTATGAAAATAATGGTGTCATGATTTTTTCTTGTATGTGAATCTTTATAAATATTTGATCATACATCAGCATCATTTGTCCAATATTGAAAGGTCCACATGACAGGTTACTCTATATTAAAGTTGCTCAAATTCTGTTCAGCAGTATTTTAAATAAGTTGTGCATTTGCTTTTTTATGTTTAGTAATGGCAGCCATTTCTGATGGTGGAATGTCATCATTTGCATAATCTGAAAGGCGTTCAAGGAAAGACATTAAAACTAGGACACTTTCTGTCAAATTTGGTCAAAGTAAGTTAAGTTTTTTTAGAACACTTTTATTAAAGGTTTTTCTATTTGTTAGTAATGGCAGCCATAGTTGATTGTGGATTGGCCTCATCTGTACAAATATGAAGGCCTTTTATGCCAGGATGCTTTCTGTAAAGTTTGGTCAAATCTTGTTGAGCAGTTTTTCAGAAGAATTAGTCTAAAGGTTATACTCTTTTAGCAATGGTGGCCATTACTGATGGCAGTTTGGCATCATTTGTAAATAAAATGTACAGGATCATCATGCCATGATGGTCAAATTCTGTCAAGCAGTTTTAGAGAAGAATTCATTTAAATGTTTTTCTATTTTTAGCAGTGGCAGACATATTTGATGCCAGATCAGCATCGGTAGCTAAAATTTGCAAACCATCTATTCCTGGATGCTTTCTGTCAAATTTGGTTGATATCTGTTGAGCAGTTTATATTTTATAATTTGTTGTTTAAAGGTTTCCCAATTTTTAGAAACAGTGACCATATTTAATGCAGATCAGAATAATTTGTAAAAATTTCAAAAATTTGACAGGATGCTTTCTATTAAGTTTGCTCAGATTCTATTTGGCCATTTTGGAGAAGCAGTCATTTAAAGCTTTTTGTATTTTAAGTATTGGTGGCCAAATTGTATGGCGGATCAGCATTATTTGTAAAAATTTGGAAATTCTTCACGCCAGGATGCTATCTGCCAAATTTGTTCAAAATCGATCTAATAGTTTTTGATTAGTTTAAAATAGCAATTGTTGCTGGACACATGATGCATGGCGGAAGTAGGCCATAACATAAGCTCACTTGGCCTTATGGCCAAAAACCCATGTCCCCACTGCGGCCACAAAATTTTGAAGTCCAAAGAGATCAACAAGAGTACAATAAAAGTTACATTATACATGTTCCGGAACAAAAGTTATTATGCAAAAAAACATTTTCTTCTTGTTCACGGTGACCATGACCTTTTGAACAAAGTCTCATCCAGGTATGTGATGTTGAACTAATTAATTGTGCAGAAACCATTTATCTTCTATTTAAAAACTTTTAAAAAATGCAGAAGTTCCTTTAGTGGCAGGAAGATTTAATCAGGCCATCTATATATGCATACATACATACAACTAAATGTTCTTCGTCTAAGTGAATTTGCTTTGGGGAGTGGGTGCAATCATGAAAACAAGGTCCGCCAACATGTTCAAAAGTTCATTTTAACCAAGAGTACCATAAATGGTACATTATATGCCCACCCAGTGTTTAGTAGTCCTCTATGTACATTTAGTAGGGTATGGTTAACTCTGGAGATTATTGACCAATGGGTCTCAATAACTGCAACCTTTGGTCAAGGTATGCAGTCTTGAACTAAGCTTAATGTGCATAAACCATTATTTTCTTATTAGACTTACCATGACCATGATCTCTGATCTTTACACCGCAGAATCTAAAGATTTCTTTTTACCTTAAATGCAAGCCATCCACAAAGTTTGGCTAAGGGAAACAATTTTTCTTCTTTCAGTTACAGTGACCTTGACTTTTGACTTCTGACCCCTAAATCAACAGGCTTCTTTCTTACCCAATGTTTAAGTCAACCACAAAATTTGGTGAAGATACACAATCGTTAACTAATATTGTTGTGCAACTTTTTTCTTTTCTCAATCAGTGTCATTGACCTTTGACCTTTTGAGCCCAAAATCGATAGACTTCTTCCTTACCTCAAGTACAAGTCATCTGCAATGTTTTTTTTAACTGTAGTTGGTGGACAAGCAGAGTTATTGTGCAGAAATGAAACTGGAAACAGATGGATAGACAGACAACATCATAACATAATGCTTTTGGCATGCATATAAAAATGGAAAAATTGCTTCAGTGACATCAAAATCTCCATATAAACATTCCTAACAAATTATATTTGTCTATGTCAAGGTTTAGTGTAATCCTGCTAACAAGATTTTTACCCCAAAAAAATCCAATAAGTTCAACAAGTAATTTAAAACAGGAGTACTGTGAATGGTACATTATATACCTGTCCCATGTTTGATAGTCCTCTATGTGGTACAAACTGGGCATGGCAGACTGTGGTGATTATTGATGAAGGGGTCTCAATGACCTTGAGCCTTGGTGAAGGTATGCAGTCTTGAACTAAACTTACTGTGTAGAAACCATTATCTTCTATTAGACTTACCATGACCTTGATCTTTGGACCCCAAAATCTATAGGTTTCTTACCCTAATACATTTGGTTCTGATCTACAGTTTCATTCTTTGCACATGGTTTGATTTTTAAAGAAAAAGAATTTCCCAGGTTTTCCTTGCTAGTTTGTCCTGGTTATTTAAAAAGGACCTTGTATATCTTAGGTATTATGAAAACAAGTTTAATTCCCTTTATTTTGGTGTTTGATTGATAGGTGAAATTTGGGTTATAGAGTATACAGCTTGGCCTTACTTTAGCTGTGCATATCTCAAGAGGGTGCTAGCTCCACTTACTAATTTCAGAGGTATATTGGAAAAAAACTAGCCAATAACTGTTTTTAGTTTTTTCATATTTTATCATTTATTTATAGCACTTTCAGAAGTTAGTACTGTCTACTCTGTCAAAATTCATTTTTCCTATTTTAATAACTACTTAAGTAAGTGTACTTTTGACTGATTCAAGATCATTTCTCAAGCACTCGGGAGCAGCCATTTGGATCATACCACATATAAAGAAATTTCAAAGTTCATGAAAGTAGCATTGAGATATGCCAACATTCTCTTTATTGTGCTTGGTGCAAATGCATACAACTTCACCTTATACCTGTCCCACTTTCAGAAGTATTTAATAACTATAGTGTGGAACCTTTAGTTTGGTCAAGGAACTTAATCTGGAACCAAAGTTTCTATGCAAGAAGCATTTTTCTTCTTTCAGTCAGTGATCTTGACCTTTGACCTTTCAACCCCCAAAATGTATAGATTTCTTACTTACCCAAAGAGTGAGCCATTCACAAACTTTGGTGAAGGTATGAGGTCGAGAACTGATGTTTTTGGTGCAGAAAACACTTTTTTTTTTCAGCCACAATTACTTTGACCTTTGACTTTATGACTCCAAAATCAACGGGCTTCTTCCTTACTTCATGTAAGCCATCCATGAAATTTAGTCCAAGTCTGTGATGTAGAAGTAAAGTTATTGTGCAGAAGACATTTCTTTTCCTTCATTCAGAGTGACCTATACCACTGACCATTTGACCTCTAAATTGATAGGTTATTTTCCTAATCCCAAGTGCAAGCTATCCACAAAGTTTGGTAAAGATTGGTGGTGTAAAACTAAAGTGATTGTGCAAAAATGAAAAAGTTAACAGATAGACAATGTCATAACATTACATGCTTTGCCTTTAGTTAAGTGTATAAAAATGGAAAAATTGCTTTGGTGGTGTGAAAATCTGATCAGGTCACCTACATATGCATACAAAATTGCCTACCTATTTTCATTATTCTTCATCAAGTAGTTTTTGAGCAATCATACTAACAAGATTCCCAGGATGAATGGATGGACATATGGACTGGACCATATTAATAAAAAATAATGGAAACAAGTTTAAGACAAGATTTTAAGTTGAGAACCTAATCATACTGAGATAAATTCTGTAAGAAGGGACAGATTATTTTGTGGTCTTTTATTAGAAATTACAAATACATTATTTCCATGTACATGTACCTGGTAGTTTTTGCCAAAAAAAAAAGAGAAAAAGTACAGTGAACTGCACATTATATGCCTGCCCCATGCTTAATAGTCATCTATGTAGGCATTTAACACACTAAACTGACTGTGCGTACACCATTATGCTCTTATTAGACATACCGTAACCATGTCATTTGACCTTCAGACCCCAGAATTCTGTATTAAACTCAGTGCAAGCCATCCACAAAGATTGGTCAAGGAACTTACTTTACAACAAATGTTATTCTGCAAAATCCATTTTCCTTTGCACCACAATATCCTTGACCTCTGATCTTTTGACCCCAAAATCAACATGCCTCTTTTGGAAATTAAGTACAAGCCACCACAAACTTTGATCTAGGCAAGTGGTTTAAAACCAAAGTTATTATGTAAAAGCCATTTCTTTTTTCAGTCACAGTGACCTTAACCTTTTGACCTTTGACTCCAAATTCAATAGACTTCTTTCTTACCCAGCATGTTAAGTCATCCATTAAATTTGGTGAAGGTACATGCTTGATAACTGAAATTTTTGTGCAGAAACAATTTTTCTTCTTTCAGGCACCATGACCTTGATGTCTGGCCTTTTGAGCCCAAAATCGATAGACTTCTTCCTTATGCCAAGTGCAAGCCATCTACAAAGTCTGGTCCAGGTCTAAGATGCAGAACTAATTTTACTGTGTGGAAACCATTTTTTTTTTCCAAGATCTTTTGACCTCTTACTCAATAGGGTTCTTCCTTGCACCAAGTGTAAGCCATCCACAATGTTTGATAACTAGATGGTAGAAAAATCAGTTATGAGGAAACCAATTTTCTTCTTCCAATCACAGTTACCTTGACCTTTGAACCCCAAAATCAATTGGGTTCTTCCTTACCCCAAGTGCAAGTCACTCACAAAAATGGTAACTGTAGATGATGGACAACTTGAGTTATTGTGCTGAAACAAGATTGGTAACAAACTGACAGATGGACAACAACATACCGTAATACACACCACCTTATGGCGGCTGTTAAAAAAGCAATAAAATCATTCTCTCTTCTATACTCCTAGACCACCAAGGGTCATTGTTTCCTTTACACAGGGGATTCATAACACACATACACAGCCAATCACCACCAACCATATCTATTTTCTGAATGTTTCAAGCTACTTTCAATCCTATTGCAAGCTGCAAGTACAATGGAATTTGTGACTGTGAAATTTGTAGTAATAAGGGACTACCATCAATATTGAATTCTCTGACAAAAGTAAAGGATTGGACAAACTTCAAACAAGAGTCGCTCGAAGGGTCTGACAATCTACTGTTCGAAAGAATTTCCAGGAATTCAAGATTAGACCATTTCTTCTTTATAATCGCTCAGTGTTGAAACCATCTCTGATATTCTTGAGTGATAAGACTTTCAAATTAGCCACTGTGGCAGCCATATTGAATGTAAGATTGGCACCATTTTCATTTAGGACAAACTGGACACCATTAGAAAACTTTTGGTTAAAACCCCATATTGATATGATTGACCATTCAGGAGAATCATTGACAAGATTTTAAATATGATCATTGTGGCAGCCATATATGAGGTCAGCTCAGCACCATTTTTATTCAGGACTAACTAGATATCATAATTAGACTTCTGGTGAAAACCCCATGTCAATATGACTTTCCATTTAGGATGAGTAAGCAATAACAAGATTTTCAAGATGGCTGCCATGGTGACCATACTTATGTCAGATCAGCACCAATTGCATTTAGTACCAACTAGATATCTTAAGTAGTTTTCTGGTAAAAACCCAATGTTGATATGACTTTTCTTCTACGAGGAGGAATGATAAGATTTTCAAGATGGCTCATGTGGTGGCCATATTGAATATCAGATCAGTGTCATTTTATATTTAAGACTAACTAGACACCACAAGAAGTCTTCCAGTGAAAACCCCATGCTGATATGACTTTCTGTTCAGGAGGAGTAGCATTAACAAGATTTTCAAGATGGCCACAGTGGCAGCCATATTGGATGTCCATGCGGAACCATTTTCATTTAGGACCAACTAGACATCACAAGAAGTCTTCTGGTGAAAACCCCATGTCATTATGACTTGATAACAGTAACCAATAACATTAGTCTGTGAATGCTTTTGACCAGGGGTGTCAAACATATGGTCTGTGGGCTGGATACGGCCCACCAGACTCGTTATTTATTATTATTTATTATTAATTTTATCAAATTTGGCCCACCAGCGCAAATGAGTTTGACACCCCTGCTTTTGACCAATACGAGCAGGGGATTACTGTATATACTCGCCTGCAAGTCGAGTGCAACTGCAAACAACAGAGTTCCTGATCTGTTGTCGCATCATGTTCTTGCATATCAGTGTCTATGTTGTTTGTTCTACTGATTAGTTCTAACAAACTGCACAGACCCAGATCCGCCAGTGACTTACAAATGAGTATATACGGTCCATTCAGTTTTTGTCTGGCACTGGCATGCTGTAAACTTCAGTTCTCTTTCACAGATGATGTGTCATAGTCATGGTAGATGCTTACAGTAACATTCTAAAACTTGTCTCATGCACATGACAAATTATTAAGAACATTTGAGTCCATTACAGCAAAATAAATCACTGAAGCTGAAATGTGGTGAAAAATATCCTTTTGGTACTAAAACTGACCAATAAAGATGGTGATTGACCATTCTCGTCTTTCTTATCATTCAAAAATATGGCACTGAGATGAAAAATCGTCATAAGAAGTTTTTTGGGAAAATACTGTTCTGATTAACTGATTTTCAAGATGGCTGCTGTGGTGGCCATTTTTGTTTAGGACCAACTAAACATCATATGAAGACTTTTAGTGAAAACCCCAAGCTAATATGACCATCCATTCAGGAAGAGTAGCGATAAGATTTTCAAGATGGCTGCTGTGGCAGCCATATTGGATGTCTGAGCACCATCATTTTCATTTAGGACGAACCAGACCATGGGATGAATGTGTCTACAGTTTCAGCCTACCTCCTAACAGTTTCATCGGAGTAGCGATAACAAAATTGTGCTAACAGATGGACAGAAGACAGTCGAGGGACAGTAGGCCATCCCATAAGCTCTTCTGGCTTGTGACCAGAAAAAATTGCAAATTGTATATTTTTTTCTCAAGCTGACAAAGACAATCAGTTCCATTAAAGTATCAAAGTAAGATGTACAAGTAAGATGTACAAGCTCATCAACAGGTGAAAAGGATCAGTAATGCTAAGTCCTGGCTTGCTTGGCAATATGCAGTAAAGTTTGTAAATAGATAAATTCTTTAAAACTTTGAACATGAAAAATTATTCAGCAAATAATTCTATTTTTCATGCATAAATTCAAACTTCTGCTAAAAACTGAAATTTAAAAAAAAATTCTAACATTTGTTACAATACACGACAATTTTATTTCATCATGTGAAAAATCTGCAACATTACATCATAAATATAAAATTATACGGGACAAAGCTCATATATTGAATGAGGATTCACTGATGCCAGGAGACAGACAAGAATAATATAGGGAGTACTGAACAATCTACAATGCAACAGTTTGATGGTATTAATGCAACATTTGGATGGTATTAATGCAACAGTTTGATGGTATTAATGCAACATTTGGATGGTATTAATGCAACATTTGGATGGTATTAATGCAACATTTGGATGGTATTAATGCAACATTTGGATGGTATTAATGCAACATTTGGATGGTATTAATGCAACATTTGGATGGTATTAATGCAACAGTTTGATGGTATTAATGCAACAGTTTGATGCAACAGTTTGATGGTATTAATGCAACAGTTTGATGGTATTAATGCAACAGTTTGATGGTATTAATGCAACAGTTTGATGGTATTAATGCAACAGTTTGATGGTATTAATGCAACATTTGGATGGTATTAATGCAACATTTGGATGGTATTAATGCAACATTTGGATGGTATTAATGCAACAGTTTGATGGTATTAATGCAACAGTTTGATGGTATTAATGCAACAGTTTGATGGTATTAATGCAACAGTTTGATGGTATTAATGCAACATTTGGATGGTATTAATGCAACATTTTGATGGTATTAATGCAACAGTTTGATGGTATTAATGCAACATTTTGATGGTATTAATGCAACATTTTGATGGTATTAATGCAACAGTTTGATGGTATTAATGCAACATTTGGATGGTATTAATGCAACAGTTTGATGGTATTAATGCAACATTTGGATGGTATTAATGCAACATTTGGATGGTATTAATGCAACATTTGGATGGTATTAATGCAACATTTTGATGGTATTAATGCAACATTTGGATGGTATTAATGCAACAGTTGGATGGTATTAATGCAACATTTGGATGGTATTAATGCAACATTTGGATGGTATTAATGCAACATTTGGATGGTATTAATGCAACAGTTTGATGGTATTAATGCAACAGTTTGATGGTATTAATGCAACAGTTTGATGGTATTAATGCAACAGTTTGATGGTATTAATGCAACAGTTTGATGGTATTAATGCAACATTTGGATGGTATTAATGCAACAGTTTGATGGTATTAATGCAACTGATGGATATTTGTTTTTAAACTTCATTATTTACCTAAAAAATATTTTATCATGATATTTTGTTGAACAACATTTTACTCATGAAAAAGTGCAAACCATCATATAATTTCCAGTCATTATTGTAGATCCTACAAAAGATTATTAATGTACCCATTTATGAGATGAATGCAGACAAATAAAACATTTCACTGAGAATGATAATATCATTCCTTACATTTATAAAGCATGAAATAGAGACTGATTCACTATTTATTCTATATTATTTTATTAACCTTAACATTTATTGATCAACGTCATTTCCTGGTACCAGATGGCATAATCTAGGTTTGGTTTGTTAGTCCTAACCTTTATTTAATATGACTGGAAAACATGACACAACATGACTGTGCCGTCAAAGCAGCTTATAATAAACAGGAGACCCCCATTTTTGTTGAATCCAACTTTCATTTAACTAAGTAAAAAACTTAAACAATGAGCTTAATCTCTGGTGTTGATGGATGTATGGATTAAATTCTGGTGTGGATGGATGTATGAATTGATGGACATCAGGATGACAGATAGACATGCACACAGATAAGAGTCTCTCAAATAGACAAAAAGAATTTGCTGGAATTCGAGATAAGACCATTTCTTCTTTTTAACTGCTGAGTGTTAAAACCATCTCTGATATTTTTGAGCAATAACAAGATTTTTAAATTAGCCACTGTGGTGGCCATATTGGATGTCAGATCAGCACCAGTTTCATTTGAGACCAACTAAACATAATAGGATGTCTTCTTGTGAAAACATCATGTCGATATGACTTTCTGTTTAGGAGTAGTGATAACAAGATTTTCAAGATAGCAGTTACGGTGACCACAATGAATGTAATTCATCATGCACCATTTTCATTTAGGACCAACTAGACATCAAAAGAAGTCTTTTGATGAAAACCCAATACTGATATGACTCTTCATCTAGTAGAATTAATGATAACAAGATTATCAAGATGGTCATACTGGAGGTCAGATCAGCACAATTTACATTTGGAACCAAGTGGACATCATAAGAAGTCTTCAGGTGAAAATCACATGTCAATATGACTTTTTGTTCTGGATGAGTAGCGATATGATTTTCAAAATGGACACCATAGTGGCCATATTGGATGTAAGATCAGTACCATTTTCATTTAGGACCGAGTGGCCATCACAAGAAATCTTTGAGTGAAAACTTCATGTTGATATGACTTTCCATTCAGGAGTTTAGCAATAACAGGATTTTCAAGATGGCCAATGTGATAGCTGTATTGAATGTCCAAGTGGCACCATTTTCATTTAGGATCAACTATTCATCATATGAAGTCTTCTAGTGAAAACCCATGTCAATATGACCATCCATTCAGGAGGGGTAGCATAAACAACCATATTTGATGTACGAGCAGCACCATTTTCACTTAGGACGAACTAGACATCATACGAAGTCTTCTGATGAAAATGCCATGTTGATATGACTTTCTGTTTGGGAGGAGTAGCAAGAAGTTTGATATTATTTGGCATAAATAAAAAAGGTAGATACAAATTTCAACAATGATACCAAAATAACTACACAATTCAGAAAACAATTACATGTATTATAATCATGTTGGATACATAAACTCTTGACCTGAAATGTTGATGTAGTACCTACCGGTACTGTATATATTCTTATAAGTGAGTACATATGGTGTGTGGGGGTACATATGTGAATCTAGATTGCTTGCAATTTTTGACCTGCATTTATGTAATGATACTGAATATGGCTTGACAAATTACTAATAATTGTATGCCATATTGAATATTTTAATAAGGAAAATATCTGCTAAATTATATAATGTAACAGTTGTAAATTTAAAAGATTATACACTCTATACACTGTAAGACACCCCATTTAAGTCGAAACTTGTTCATGTCTGAAATGACCAAAACAAAAACCTTAACCCATGCCTGCCAACCTCCTAGACAGTGCTGGGGTTTTTTTTGAGACTCAGAAAGTGTGTTTTGAAGTCCCAAGTGGGGGTCAGTGCTCGCACCCCCCCCCCCCCCCAAAAAAAAAAATGATGTGCACCATCGAGAATAAGTTTATCTACACATATAAGCCTATAAAAAATGACTGGAAATTCGAATTTAAATAAAAGAAAAATAAAATAACTTGCTCTGAAGCATTTAATACACTTTCAAACTGAAAATAGTTTGTAGACTTAGGGACTTGCCATTTGATTTTATGGAGATTTTCTTTTGAACCAAGATATTTGTTTTTCTTTTTATGGCAAAATAGTATCTTTTTTCAACTAATATAATGGATTTAATTAGTTCTATATTTCAATAAATCAGAGCAGGAATAACTTTGAAAAAAGCCATTTACCAGCACCCCTCCCCCTCAAAAGTAAAATGGTCTATCCCTTAGCATTGTTAAACATCATCACCACACAAACAAATAACCCAATAGACAATAAATTTAAAAACAACAAAACATCAAGTTTCTATCTTTAAAATCTACTAAATTGAATACTTGAAGAAGTCTTTACTGCTCTCTACAGGGGAGAAGTCTTTACTGCTCTCTACAGGGGAGAAGTCTTTACTGCTCTCTACAGGGGAGTAATCTTTACTGCTCTCTACAGGGGAGAAGTCTTTACTGCTCTCTACAGGGGAGAAGTCTTTACTGCTCTCTACAGGGGAGTAGTCTTTACTGCTCTCTACAGGGGAGAAGTCTTTACTGCTCTCTACAGGGGAGTAGTCTTTACTGCTCTCTACAGGGGAGTAGTCTTTACTGCTCTCTACAGGGGAGAAGTCTTTACTGCTCTTTACAGGGGAGTAGTCTTTACTGCTCTCTACAGGGGAGAAGTCTTTACTGCTCTCTACAGGGAAGAAGTCTTTACTGCTCTCTACAGGGAAGAAGTCTTTACTGCTCTCTACAGGGGAGTAGCTCAGTTAATAGAGCACCAATCCAAGTGTTGCATCTTCGATCCATCCCCAGGCCAGCCCAGATCAGTTGTCTCGGTGTGTCCTTGAGAAAGGCACTTAGCTCCCATTTCCTTGGCATGATATAGCCAATAATGTGTTTAAAATGCCGTTAAAACAAACCAACCAACCAACCTACAGCTCTCAATACTTTGGTGTGGGTTTGAAGGCAATGCAAGTGTCATTTGAGTTCATCTTTGCACTGACCCGAGACTGAATGGTACTGTTGTTCAAACTTGCATGAAGATCTTGTTAAATTTTTCTCAGTACACATAATGATCTTTTTGCATCTGCAATGCTGTGAGGGAGAGTCAAACAGGCAATGACCATATGAGTTGGAATGTTTACACACGTTAGTTGCTTTTGGGACTGAGCTCTGCATTTGTGCATTGTCATAATGCTGGGTGGTGTTACTTATGTTGACAGTGTTGTACACTTCAGAATGACTAATCTTGATATACTGTTTGCAGAATGTGAAAAGAATAAAATGCTCCACCTTGCTGCTGCACTTCTTAAAGTCAAACTCCATCAACCAGGAGTTCTCAAATTTAGTTTTGATGGTCTTTGCTTGCTCCACCTATGGCTCATCCTTCTGTGAATCACAGGTGCATTTGGGTACTTTATCTTCAAAAATTAATTACATTTGCACACTATTTCAACTACCCAAATAATATATGAAGCAAAATTCAACTTAAAAGAAATGTTGCCACTGATCATGAACTAACCAATAATCTTTAATAAAGATGGCTTAAACATTATCATTCAAGCCAACAAAGGGTAATAACTCTTGTTTCTTCAACATGCATCTCTTTGATTTACCAAACTTGAAACAAACTGGGTTGTTCCACTTTATGTACTTTACGTATGTAAATTAGCCTAATGGGTTCTCCCACAAAGGAGTCATAACACAACATTGCCCTAGCTATAGTCAGTCAGTTAAGTAATCTGTGCAAGGGTGGCTGTTTATCTCTGACCAACTTAAGTTTTAATCACCTATATGACAATCAACAGTATGAACTGTCCTGAGGTCTTAGTTTTCCATAAGCATTAAGCATGACTGTTTACTGTTTATACAGGTTACAGGGATATATCCATATATCATGGTGTCAAGAAAGGTCTCTGTTCTTTTTTTGAGTGTTTTTACTATGATGACTGAAAATTGTATTTTTTAAATGGGGAATCAAAAATCTTTTTTTTCTTCACGTTACAGGTTGTCTGGCAGGAACATTAATAGTGGAGACTGAGCAGTCTTTTTGAAAAGAAAAAGAAGAAAATCTGGAACTAAAGTTAAAGTGGGGCTGATAGGATCGATACATTTCTACTGCACCAATTACAGAATATTCTTCACTTAGCATCATAAACCCTGGAAGTCACTTGCTTTCTAGCTTGTGCAATGCAGTTGAAAATTGATCTTGGCAAATGGATTATTGGATAGGAGTCAGGTTTTAAGGTGAAGAATCTGTGGATTGTTGTGCAAGAGAGCACTCTGTGCTGTGACAGTAGATCTGCCAACAGTTCAAGGAAATTGTTAGACTACAAACATTGGGGCCACAGGGGAAACTATCGGGATGAACTGCGATATAGAGGTCCTGATTCTATTAAGAACTTGAGGGATTATTATGTAAGGTGGGAAGGCATAGGTGTACAGTCAATCATACTTCAGACTGAAGAAATCCACTGCCCATACCTTCTGGCCTGGACCTGGAGAGACATAAAGTGGTAGCTTGTTGTTCAACCTCAATGCAAACAATAATACCATTGGCTTCCCCCCTAGAGGAAAAAGTGTCTCTGTTACCAATTGGTGCTGAGAAATTCTGTGAGGACTGATTGTCCCTGTCTGGACAGGCTATCTGCCAGAGTATTTCTCTTGCCTGCAATGTGGTAGGCTCTAAGAATGATCTCTACCAAAGCTGTCCTTTGGAGGAGGTTCAAGACTTCCAAGCAAAGATAAGAGGCATGAGTGCCCCTCAGTATCTGTGGTACACCATGACCAACATGTTGTCCATGGCAACCATGACACAGCTGTATCTTAGGTGGTCAATACACCACTGTAGTGCTAGAAAAACAACTCACATTTCAAGGTTGGTGATATGAGGAGAGGATTCTTCCTGAAACCATAAGCCATGCAAGACTACCCTTTTGGGCTCTAGGTGAGCACCAAACCTGAATCTGAGGCATTTGTGTACAGGAAGGAACGAGGTTCTTGGGTGTATAATGGAATTTTGGCCAGTAACCTGTCCCGATTAAGCCACCAATTCAGATTGTGATGAAACTTGGATTCCAAGGTCTTAGGTTGCTAGCAGCAGGAACTGGAGCAGCCGCACTTAAAATCTTTTGAGGGAAATAAGTTTACTTCTGTGTTCAGAGTCCCCAGAGAGAGGTTGAGGTGAACAGACAATGAAGTATTTTTAAACAGTCTTGCTAGAAGTGACAGCACCCATATGATTTTGTCAGGTGAGGAAATTAATCCCCATGCAAACCCAACTCTGAGAAGGGATCAGACCAGATTTTTCCTGGATGGGGATTAGTCCCAGATGAGTGACTGTCTTCCCTTAGTAGAGCACATCTGGGAACATTGTGCATCAACCAGTCATCAAAATACTGAATGATGGGAACCACTAATGATCTCAAGTGAGCCACTATTACATCCATCACCCTGGTCAAGGTTCTGGGAGTAGAAGCCAGGTCAATGAAAAATTTTCCTGTGGGACAAGAGGATGGGATGTGAGGACATCTAGAAACCACACAGTCATTCAATCTGGTGGCATTCCTGACTGAGGCACACCTCTGTATCTTGAAGTGCTCTTCCTGAGGAAACTTGTTTAACAGGGAAAGATCGATAAGGAATCAAAATTTCCACCCTTGTTTGGAACCAAGAAGATCCAGAATCAGAATCCCAAACTATGAATGTTTGTCACCCTCTTTACTGACCATTTTATTAGAAGGGTGTAAACCACTTCCCTTAGTAATTCCATTTGATCTAAATGGGGGTCCCTGAGATAGGTGGAGGGTTCTGGAAGCGAAGCCGGTAACATTCTTTTATTGTTGAATGGACCCATGCATCATCCATTAGGTCCAACCAGGCCTCTGAAAAGAGGCTTTGTCTGGCACCTACTGGGATATTGAGAAGCGGGGTACTTGGCAGGGAAGTGTGACTTCCCGGGCTGACTGCCCCTCTGCTTAGGGAAGGGGGAGGGGGAGGGGGTACAGATATGGGGATGTTAAGAGGAGGAGAAGGGTCCAACACAAACGGGTCCTCCTGGAACTTATTAGAGTCTAGTATAATTGAGAATTCTTTGTCCTGTCTGTACTCGTGCGGCCAGACAAGACTATCCCTTCTTTTATCCCTCCTTGGAGACAGGAATCTTATGATTGAGAGTACATTGTTCTGTGTCCATTTATGTGGCGAGAGAGGACTATCCCCTTCTTTCTCTCTCCTTGGAGAAGGGGATTGATGATCCCTCTTGATATGGGAGAAGAGTGGTGGCCCCTTGCTCTTTTTCTTCCATAGCAAGCCATGGGAAACTCATCCATGGTGCCATGGGGGAAGAAAGGGAGATATTGCAGACTCACCACTGGGTGGAGGGAGTCCCCAAGCCCTGTAGGAATTGAACAGGAATAAAATGAAAGGGGGGTGTTGACCCAATCCCTTTCCCTAGACTGATGATCAAAGTCTGATGCCCTATCCCCATAAGAAATGAACAGTAACATAGAGATGGGGAGTGGGGGTGCAACCTGATCGCCTTCCCAGTGACCATTGCCCTGTGACTGGTACTTGTTGCCATACATGGTGACCGGTGACTGGTGCGCATTGCCCAGCACCTGGTGCCCAGTCAAGTGACAAAGACCTGACTGAGGAGTCTATCCAGGGAACTTGACTCTGATGAATGAGACCACCTCAATTTATACACAGATCTACTCATGCAAGAAGATGCTTGCACTTTTCTTGCACCAGAATGGTGGGATTTGCACATGGGTGCTGGTGACTACCTTGCACTGGGAATCCCACGGGACCATCATTTATGGGAGTTGGCAACTTAATTACACTGGGAAGTGCCACTGATCCATCGTGGCAACAGAGAGGATCTTCCTTAGAAAAGGAAGAGTGTGCAGCACCCTTCATCCTGCCTCTATAAGAGTGGTGGTTTTCTGTTAAATCCCACACTTCATCTGACCAAAAGGCACAGAAAGAACATCCTATTGTCTAAGCAAAAACTGTGCATGTAAAGGTGGGGTGAGTGTGCCAAGCAGATTTCCTTGACTGTATTTGCCATCTCCTTGTGGATACTGAAAGGCCAAAAGAATTACAAAGACACCAAAACATCAAGAACACGTTTATTGTGGGTAATACTTACTTTAATGGTGGGTAATACTTACCCTTATACTAGTTATAAAAAGTGAATAAAAAATGAGGAAGCACCACTCTGCTGGCCAATGTACCAAAAAAAAAACCCCTCAAAATTAACAAAAAGGGACACAGATAAAGGTGAAATACACAAGGAAGGGGGAGAAAAGTTCAAGAGAAACCGTAAATGGTGAAAATCGTTGATCGCCCAGTGACATGATAATCACACAAAGTCCAAGGAAAAGAAGGATGAAATTTCAAATAATGGAAGCAACCAAGGCATCAGAATGGCATCATGTTTATTTTTTCCTAAAACATCCAATTACTAATTGGAGGAAGGCATTTGCATTAGACTGGGGACTGGGCCATGATTTTGCTATAGCCTTGTTGGGCCTCACTGCTGTGAGAAAGGAAAGAATAAATTCATGCAATAGAAAAGTCTATCAATATTTAAATTTCTACAGGTTCTAGTTGGTTAACATATGGATAATTAAGATCAAAAGTATACTGTAGGTACATGTACAGATTGCAAAAAGGATTGTCAATAGTGGCTCGGTTCAATATTTGGCAGATGTAGCCTTAGACTGCGTGTTTTTGAGCTATACTTGCATATTAAAGAAGTAAGTTTTTTGTCAGTTTCCTTAACACTGTAAGTGATTGAAATTTGTATTCTGTCAAATATATAGGTGATTA
The DNA here is from genome assembly GCA_029931535.1 of Margaritifera margaritifera. NCBI lineage: Eukaryota > Metazoa > Mollusca > Bivalvia > Unionida > Margaritiferidae > Margaritifera > Margaritifera margaritifera. Next base: position 1,583,146 of record JAQPZY010001489.1, on the reverse strand, counting down.
ATGTGTTTTTATCGATTCATTCTAGAAACTACATCTGAAATTACAGTTAATGGATGCACAATTTCCTTACTGCTTCCTTGTACAATTCTTGATGTGATTCCCTGTCTTGCATACCTTACATGAACAATCAATCAACGTCATTAAGATACCTGGCTACATGTAATATGATCTTCACTGACTCAGAGATATGATAATGATATCGTTGTGTTTTGGACTATCATAAAAATAGTGATGAAGGTGATGATTTAGTATTAATTGATTTTTTCTTGTCATATTATGTGTAGTGAAACTGGTTTTAGCTGTCCTAAGGCACCTGCTCACACTGGAAAACATAAATATGAATCTCTTTCATAAATTTAATCTGAAATCAACATGCATTAACGGCCTACAATCAAATTTTCAGCGTACCTTGAATGTCAATTAAAAACAGCTGGTCTTATACAAAAGTAAATCTAAAGTGATTTACATGCTTAGGTATATTTATTTTCACAAATACACTAGATGTGATAAAATTTTCACTTTTCTTTTCTCTATTAGATTAACAAAGAAACATGATGTGATGGCAGATCAGGGTCTATGTTGTTTGCAGTTGGACCCAACTTATAAACGAGTGTATACAGTACAACTCACCCAGCACAACATTGGGTCGAATAATAGGCTGAGGATAATCATATTGGATTCATGAATGACAACATGTATATTTAAAGTATTTCACATGAAAATAAAGACATCAGAGTTGGAATATGAGACTGTCAATTAAATTAATAGTGTTAAATAAGGCAAATCAATGGTTTCATAGTATATTGTCATATAAATGGGGGTCAAATAAAGTTGAACAGACTACACAGTGCTAAAAAAGAGACATAATTATAGCAAGTTATCAAGTAAGCATGTGTCATATTGAGTATCAAATGTGTTTGTGTCATATTAAGTTATCAATTAATCCTATGTCATAAGTTATCAAGTAAGCTCATGTCATACTGAGTATCAAGTCTGTGTCAGATTGAGTATCAAGTAAGCATGTGTCATATTGAGTTATCAAGTAAGCCTGTGTCATGCAGAGTAACAAGTAAACCTGTATCATACTGACTTTTCAAGTAAGCCCATGTCATAATGAGTTACCAAGTAAGCCCATGTGATATTGAGTTATCAAGTCTGTGACAAACTGAGAATCAGGTAAGCCCATGTCATATTGAGTATCAAGTAAGCCTGTCATATTGAGTTATCCAGGACACCCATCTCATATTGAATATCAAGTCTGTGTCACACTGAGTATCAAGTAAGCATGTATCATACTGAGTTATCAATTAAACCTGTGTCATAATGAGTTATCAAGAAAGCCTGTGTCACACTGAGTTACCAAGTAAGCCTGTATCACACTGAGTACCAAGTAATCATGTGTCATACTGAGTCATCAAGTAAGCCAGTGTCATAAGTTATCAAGAAAGCCTGTGTCACACAGAGTTATCAAGCCTGTCACATTGAGTATCAAGTAAGCATGTGTCACTGAGTTGTCAAGCCTGTATCATAATGAGTTTTCAAGAAAGCCTGTGTCACACTGAGTTATCAAATAAGCCTGTGTCATAATGAGTTATCAAATAAGCCTGTGTCATAATGAGATATGTTGTACACGAAACAACATAAATAGGGTATTTTATATGTGAAACCAAAACATAACTGGTTCCCGCTGTGAAGAACTCAACTGAAATTAAATGAATGCAGCAACAATGGACCTAAAGTTTCCTACTTTGATGAGATCCATGACCATACAAGTGTTATATAAATGTAGTAGTATACTGTGGGGTTTTATAGTAAGGGACCACTGTACAGAACACTTTCTTAAAAATTTCTTTTTACAAATTTCATTGCATGCTTGTTAAAAATATGATTCCTTTTTTATAGTAAGGGACCACTATACATGTAATTAGAATACTTTCTTAAAAATCTCTTTTTACAAATTTCATTGCATGGTTGTTAAAAATATGATTCCTTTTTTTAAAGTAAGTGACCACTGTACATGTAATTAGAACACTTTCTTAAATATCTCTTTTTACAAATTTCATTACATGGTTGTTAAAAATATGATTCCTTTTTTACAGGAAGGGACACTGTACATGTAATTAGAAGTTTCTTAAAAATCTTTTTACAAATTTCATTGCATGGTTGTTAAAAATATGATTCCTTTTTTACAGTAAGGGACCACTGTACATGTAATTAGAATACTTTCTTAAAAATCTCTTTTTACAAATTTCATTGCATGGTTGTTAAAAATATGATTCCTTTTTTACAGTAAGGGACCACTATATATGTAATTAGAACACTTTCTTAAAAATCTCTTTTTACAAATTTCATTGCATGGTTGTTAAAATAATGATTCCTTTTTTTTTTTAAACAAAAAAAAAAATCAACTAAGTCCATTCTCAATGAAGAACCAGAATTCAACTGTCTTGTATAATTTCATTGTTACTATCATTAAATTATGTTCAACAAGCAGCATCTTTGCTGCGGAAGTGGAGTTGAACATTTTTCACCTTGGGAATGCATATTTATGGTGCTGCATCTTTCAGGCCAGGGAGTAATCAGCAATACAAAATATTACAATTAGTAATTCATGGCCATCAGTCGCTCTCATGCACCGCAAAATGCAATGATGAGAAAGTGGGGCCTTTCAATTGGATACAGAAAGCAGATGAAATATTTAATTAAATGTGAAGGTGCTGGTATTTCTCATGAAATAAAACAATATCTGTCAGAGTATGCTTGAGTGTTGACATATTATATATATATGTGTCTGTTATTTCTCAGGCACACTTGCTCAGATATGCCTTTACTTTATGAAAAATATCAGCAACAAATCTTCATATTTAGCAAATCATTTTGGAGAAAACAAATGAAAAGTTTTATCTGGCACCTGTTATTGGCCCCATTTGGAGTCAGACCAGGATAAAATGCTTCCAAGTCAGTACTCTGCTAAGTCCCGGTAGTTCAGATCTAAATTTAGATGTTTTGTTTGGTTATGCCTTTCATGTGAAATATTCCTGAGGGAACTGATTGTTACCCTGGAATAATTTGGGAAAGAATAATTATATATTTTTAGATGCATTTCATTGTGTTTGCAAAAGTAGTGTGGCAGAAGTGCACATGCGAAGTCAGTGTGTGATATGGTCACAACTTATGTTCTAACTGACCCAAAAACTGAACCCATTTACTTTGGTAATGTTGATCACTTTGGTAATGTTGATCACTTTGGTAATGTTGACCACTTTGGTAATGTTGATCACTTTGGTAATGTTGATCACTTTGGTAATGTTGACCACTTTGGTAATGTTGATCACTTTGGTAATGTTGATCACTTTGGTAATGTTGATCAGCTGTTAAATGTAAATATGTTGAGTAAGTTCTTGGTGTGTGTAATGGTCTGTAATGGTACTCTCACCCCTTGAAATCCTAGTGTGATTGGAATGTTGCTATGAATTTAGCTTAGAGAAATGTATGTAAGTAGAAAATTGACATTGGTCTGACCTAGACATCTAGACATCATAAGAAGCTTTCTGGTGAAAAAGTCCATGCTGATATGACTTACTGTTCAAAAGGAGTAGCAATAACAAGATTTTCAAGATAGCTATCGTGGTGACCATATTGGACATCAGATTGGCATCATTTTAATTTAGGAGCGACAAGACATCGTAAAAATCTTTTAGTGAAAATTCCCATGTTGATATGACCCTTCATTCACAGCAGTATTTCATTTGGGACCAACCAGACCTTGAAATGAATGTGTAAGTAAAGATTCATGGCAAATCCTCCAAGTAGTTTAGGAGGAGTAGCGATAAACAAACTTGTGCTAATGGACGGACAGACAATGGATCATGACTGATGGATGACAGACGAAAGGGCCATCCCATAAGATCTTCTGGTCTAAGATGAGCAGAGCAAAAAACCTTTCAAGAAATAGAAACTTATGATTACTGTTGATGACAAAACCCTTATGAATGTGACATACCAAAAACTCTTGGGTGTTTATATACAAAACAACTTACCATAGATCATTCCACTGATCACCTCTGCGTGTCTATTTCTGGAAAAAATAACTCTCCTTGGTAAACTCTTCAAGTATATTCCTTCAGAATATTAAAAATGTTTCTTCAACAGCTACATTCTTTCACATCTTGATTATGGATCTGTCATATGGGGGAAAACTAGTAGGGGTAAAGTTGAAAGACTCCACAAATTTCTCAAAAGGGCAGCTATAATCATACTAAATGTTGAATGTAAAACTCCCTCTGCAACTGTGTTGTATGTATGTATGTATGTATGTATGTATGTATGTCTGTGTGTGTGTGTGTGTATGTATGTATGTATGTATGTATGTATGTATGTTTGTATGTATGTATGTATGTATGTATGTATGTATGTATGTATGTATGTATGTATGTATGTATGTATGTATGTATGTAATAGTGTCTTATGGCACCTCAGCACAAAGCTATGTAGTGCCAACAAAAGTTCGAAACATGTAAAAATCAATTGCACACAATTTAGGAAGTTATACCCTTCCAAACAATATAAAATTAAGTACAACATGATAAAATATAAAATGCAACTATGTTCAAAGAATTCAGCTGGCTCAATGTCAATCAATGAATTAATTATAATAATGGTGTGACTTTATAAAATCATCAACAGTTTGACTGCTGAGTAATCGACTTCTTTTTTAAAACCTATCTATTGACACACATTGTTCTAACCAATGGTCTGTTTCTGAAAAGAAATTATCAATACCCCAATCTCAAACAGCTACTACAAATATATTCCTTCTCTTGCACTGCACCTACTCTGTGAACTCTTGCTCTGCACCTACTCCGTGGAACTCTTGCTCTGTGCGGTAACTCTGTGGAACTCTTGCTCTGTGCCATAACTCTGCCAAACTCTTGCTCTGTGCCTACTCTGTGGAACTCTTGCTCTGTGCCATAACTCTGTGGAACTCTTGCTCTGTGCCATAACTCTGTAGAACTCTTGCTCTGTGCCGACTCTGTGGAACCTTTACCTTAAGATATTCCTAATTCTAAGTCCCATTCTTTATTTAAAACTGCTTTTTGATGTTATATTGACCTGGGTAATCCATGTTGAATTCAAACATACCATTATTATTATTATTGTTAAATTAATTGCTGTTACTATATTTCATAACATGTAACGGTGTGAGAGAAATGTCACTTAATGTAGCACTATTCGTCTCTTTGTGTGTTCGTGGGTGTGTTGTGTATATGTGGGTGCATGTGGGAAAATAAATATAATAAATTATTTCATTTTCGTTTATGCGCAATGTGATGATCTTCATTAATTGTAATTACACATATCGAGGGTTCAGAATAGACTTTAGCTTACAAATAACTGTACTGATATTTAATTGCTTATCAGGATCTGGTTATATGTTGGGAGGTTTTCTTTTTTTCAATATAAGGAAATTGTTAATAGTATTGAAGGCTGCTTTGATGATATGAAGTTAGAATTATCTAGTCATAAAGCAACATCTGTATATTGGTTTTCTACATGTTCATTGAAATTGGAAGGTAGACAATGACTTGTGCATTTAGCTATTTTTAGCCCCATAACAGGCTGTCTACTTGGGGTTAGTTGTAGGATCACATTTATTCTAGTGACAAGAATCCCGCTAAATGGTCATCAGTGGCATTAGTATTAAAAAAATCCAATCAAAGTAGATGGTATGCAGGCAGTGTCATGTGATCAGTCACTTTCTCTGGCCTTTCAAAGTAACAGATAACTGGTTTTGAGTCTCACATCCAACTATATTTTCTGTGTTTGTGCTTGCATGCCACCACCCAACCCCACCAGTTTGGCAGGTACATTGTCGGGTGCACCCTAGTACTCTGATTGGACCTGTTTTAAAATGTCTTCATGGGGCTGCTATTGGATACTCGTATTCTATACTAATAATAATGCGAAGATGGTTTTTTTTGCTTTAACCAGGGGATCATCCCTTCTGGGATCAGCCCAGACTATACAAGTCTTGTAGACTGGGATCAGCCCAGGTCATACTGTGGACTCCTATTTGCAGTGTTCATACAGCTGTTGGTAAAAAAAAAGGATTCTAAACCTTTTCCAGACTGGTCTGCTATTTTTTCAGACCCCTCTGGCACATGTATTAAAGCCTGTGTCACTATAAATGAGCATGTGATATCCACATGATCTAAAATTGTATCCACCAATCATGAGTGGATGATAATCCCATGCATGTCTCCCAAACTGCACTGAACCGGTATGCAGGAGTCGATGCCCCATCCAACCCCACAAAGATACACATCAGTACAACACATGAACGTGTTCAAGCAACAACAAACATAATACACAGCAACCCAAAATTCCAAACTTTTTTCAGGTCTGGAAAAATCACTCTTTTTTCCCCATACTTTTTCCGGACTTTCCAGACTTTGTACGAACCCTGCATAGTCTCTGATATTCAAATTACCCGGTAATCTTAGTTTCGTTAGGATACATGTAACCCCCCAACACTTTCTAGAAGATTGGCAGGTATGTTTATATAAGATGAATGTTTGATCGCTTTTGTACTGACCGTAAATGTTATTTACATGTAGGTCTATATAAGTAAGAATAACAAAATGCCAAATAAATGTATAGAACATTGAACATGGAATACAAAATAAATAAATAAATAAGTGTTGTTCAAAGACTGTGTAAAGGCGGAAAAGAGGAGCCAAGGAAAATGTCAGAGAAAGTGATGAAAAATTCCTAGCCTTAGCTCAGGAAGAAGTCCTTCCCAAGGAGTACAAAAAAGGATTACCAGCAGAGGAAGCACATATCACGAACATGAGGATGGAAGGAGAAGGCAATGCATTAACAGTTTGTAAGGAAAACAGAACAGTCAGATGATGGCACCTTCAGATGGCTCCAACTGGAGAACAAAATAAAGAAATAGAATTGTTAATGGCAGTGCAGGATCAGGCACTCATGGTCTGCAAGGTGAGAGCAAGTGTCTTCCAATTGGTAATGGCAGTGCAGGATCAGGCACTCATGGTCTGCAAGGTGAGAGCAAGTGTCTTCCAATTGTTAAAAATGTGCAGGAATAAGGATGAGACTGTCAATAATTTAATTATTGAGTGCCATGAGACTGTCAATCATTTAATTATTGAGTGCAGCATGCTAACGCAGTGCAAGTCCAAATATCAGCTCGACAAACAGGACCACACTGTCTACTGACAACTGTCTACGATATATGGGCTTGAGAGCACACATAATAGTATACAATCACAAGTGAGAGAAAATGTTTGAGAACAGGAAGGCCAAAATCATGTGGGACCGCAACATCCAGAAAATCCATGCGATACAGTACAGTAGGCAAGATTTGGTACTGTTTGACAAGGAGAGGAACCTGACCTACATTATAGACACGGCATTACCAGGGAACTTTCACATCGCATGCTAGGAACAAAAGAGTAACAACGAACTACTGCTTGTTGTTACTCTTTTGTTCCTAGCATGCGACAGTAGTTCGTTGTTACTCTTTGTTCCTAGCATGCGATGTGAAAGTTACTACCTGGCTAGAAAATTTAGAAATGTTTGAAAACTCCGAGATCTGGGAGTACCAGAAGTAACAATCCACAAGTTTGGAAACATCTGCAAATGCTAGGAATAGCACAAAATCCAGACCTTCTACACAAATAGTGGCAGGAATAGCACAAAATCCAGACCTGCTACAACAAAAAGTGGTAGGAATAGCACAAAATCCAGACCTACTACAACAAAAAGTGGCAGTCTCTTTGAAACAAGGTCCTTGATATTAGCTACTCTTATATTTCCATCATAAATCTTTAAGCAAAGGTTTAATGAAAATATGCATTTGCAGTTCAAATTTCTGAATCCTACAAAAAGGGGACAACTTATTTTGTAATATTTTTCTTCTTTTCTTTCACCTGCTCATTCTCTCAATTTCACACACTTATTGCCTATATGTCTAAATCCTTTCTTCAACCTTTAGAATGATTTGTGATGACATGATTGCTTGTGATATGCTTGGGAACAAAAATTAAAATGGGCAGTAGGTCCTACTCAAAGAGTTCATCATAATACTTCCTTTTTTGATACAGTATAATTGGTAGATCCATATTTTCTGCATCTTTTTAGAAATTAAAAAGAGGAAAACAACAGCCCTTTTTCTGTTTCTGATCACAATTTGTGACCCAATACTGTACAAAATCCATAATTTTTACTCGAAATGACAGTGCAATCACCACACTTCTACATTAGTAGCTAGTTACTTCGAGAATAAAGTCACATATAACAGCAAACTGTGCCTTGGATGCAGGAGGTAATGCACATGGTAATTTTAGACACTAGAACTCTTCATTACAGCTCAACCTCGTTATAATTTTAGTTTAAATTATTTTGCTTCTTCACTTAATTGTATTTGTGCATTTAATTTTGTCAATGTTTAAAGAAAGGAAATAAAGGTATAATACAAAGCTTCATGTTGTTTTCTTTCAAGCCATATTGTCATACATTTGATAGACCAATGCAAGTACTGTAACAATGGCTTAAATTTGGTCATGGTGTCCATAGCAGTGCTGCGTTATATTCGGAATTGTATTATAATTAAGGGTATTACAATAAGGAAGAGTTGTAATTTTCATAGGTTGGAGTAGATTTTACTGGAGAAAAGGAATTTTAATCTAAACATTGTGTTCTACAAAAAGTATGAAAAATGTACATTTTAAAGATTTTCTCCATAACTGACCTTTAAGACAAGTTTTTGTCCACTTTTTACATTATAACTACAAATGACTTTTAATTTACATATTTTTTTTACACTGAAAGGTTTTCAAACCAGAATTCCAACTGTGTTTCAGTTTTACTGGACCCCTTTGCCATAAGAAAAAAATCACGTTAAACATTAAACCATCCATTATTATTAGAAATCTGTAAAGATGTACAGCAGTAAAAATAACCCATTATCCGGGATCTCATTCAGTCCGAAAATAATGTAAAAACCAAATGACATATTTAAAAGTCATTGTTAAATCTACATGTACAAATTATACATACCGTATATACTTGCGTATAAGGTGATACCAACTGCAAACTGCATAGACCCAGATCTGCTGTTGCATAATGTGCCAGCAGATCTGGGTCTATGCAGTTTGCAAGGACTAATCAGTAGAACAAACAACACAGACCCTGATCTGCTGGCACATTATGCAATGGCAGATCAGGGTCTATGTTGTTTGCATTTGGACCCTGATTATATGCAAGTATATATGGTAGATGTACAAGCTGCCATTCCTTTTGACTGTCAATGGTGAATCTTGCCACTTTTTTTGAAATCATCATCATTTAATTTCCTTCTGATGAAGATTGATTACATAACATATTCAGTACAATGATGATAATGAATCTTGCAACAAGCATGAACCTGTACTAAACATAAAGAAGAAAATAGCATTAGCATGTACAAATAATACATACAAATAAATACAGGTTTACGTACAACCATACAAAGACTGGACAAAATCATAATTATCTACGAGAGAGGTAAGTTGAAACCAATAGTTTTTGTTCCATAAATATGATATATTTTATATGGAGACATGTACAATTGTACCTAGATGTACAAAATAACTCTCCATTTTGACTGTCAATGGAGACATGAGCAATACACAATTCACGTAGAATTAAGTATTAGATGTATGTACTTATACTTATCATTAGTTTACATTCACTTCATTTTGTTAGGTTGAGTAGTATAAGACTATCTTAGCATTTAAAATCATCCAGAAAATCTTCTTGTTAACTGATGTTTAAAGCTCTTTTTCTGTGTTAAAGATGTTGTTAGTACGCAAAATCTCGATTTTATGCATGCAAAAAATATCAACAATCAAAGAATGTCAGGCCCATGCTCAAAGCATTGCTGCAAAACGTGTTACCTTGACACCAAGGTCAAAAAGATTGTGCAAGCATTTTGCTGAATGAATTAGTTTCACAATGATTCATTCCATGTATGTGGAAAATCCATCATGGGGTTTAGGAAATATAAGCAAATCAAATGTTTTTCAACTAAAACTATGACATAAATTTTCTATGACTGTAACCTGGACTAAGAGATCACAGTGGTGAGAGAGTGTGCCCGAGAATTGTCTTAGCTTCTTAATGATGCATGCTGAGTATGATGAGAATCTATCATGGGGTTTAGGAAATATAAGCAAATGAAGAAACTGTAACCAAAGTCTTAATGCAAATTTTCCATGTGACCTTGACCCCAAGGTAAAAGTGGAGAGTGAGCATATTGTGTAATGAATTATTTCAGCTTTCGAATGATTTATGCCCAGTACATGTATGTGTATCTATCAAGAGATTTAGCAAAAATATGCAAATAAAAAACTTAAACCAAACTGTTGATGTTGACATTGGCACTGCTGCCAGAAAAGTGACGAACGTGGGCTTCACAAAAATCTTATACAGTTTTAAAATTGTAATAATAGTCCTGTGAAAGAAAAAATCTTCTCTAGGGCATTACTGATAGTTCCAGTAACTATTACATGGCTTATTCAAGATTGTTCCTTAAAGCTTTTTGGAATGAACTTCAATTTTACGGTGATTAGTTGGCTTTCTTTATTTCTTCAGCAGACACTACAACCATCAGGAATTACAGTGAACGGGAAACAGGCAGAACATTAAAGTGACAAATGGTCAAGGAACCAAAATGATTACTGGAGGCTTTTTTATTAGATGAACTGGCTTTGATGTCCCAATTTAAAATCTCAAAGAATCCAATTAGGAAACAGCCAATTTCAAGCCTTTAAGTGAACTGTCACATTAAGAAGATTTCTAATGGCATTTTCTGCTTGAATCTATCATGCTTGTGATTGTCATTATTCACTTGCATCAGCTGATTATACTAATGCAACATTACTCCATCAATGACAAAAAAGTGATGTTCTTGCTAAAGGATAGAGTTTTGCTCTGGAACCATTGGATCAGTGCAAGGTAGCTATTTTTTTTATTCAAGTAAGTAGTAGAGTTATATATCTATCAGTGGTATCATTCCCAAGTTTGAAGTGTGCTTTTCCAATGGTTCCTTTTGGCAAAGTTCAAGAAATCTATGACCACCTTTGTTGCTTATAGCCAAACAAGCTTTGTTTGAAAACTGCCTCTGTTATATACACTTAAATAGAGTTTTAATCAATGGATGCATAGAAAATGCCATAGCTTATTAAAACACATTCAGCAGGGTCCTTAAACTGAGAAACTTTGTGGAAACAAAAGGTGTGTATTAAGCAATTAACACAATAACTCTATAAACTGATGATATAAAATGCTAGGAATCAAACTTGTGCAAGAATTCAACAATTTAAAGCTGCATGTGAGATTTAAATCTAATAGTTCCTGGCACTGTTAGGGTGCAAAAACCAAACTTAAAACAAAGAGTCCCTCAAAGGGACTTATGCTCTACTGACCAAAAGGAATGTCCAACAATTCAAGATACGACCATTTTTCTTCTTTTTAACAGCTGAATGTTGAAACCATCTCTGATATTCTTGAGTGATAAGATTGTCAAATTAGTCACTATGGCAGCCATACTGGAAGTAAGATCTGCACCAATTTAATTTTCGACAATTTGTTTGTAATAGTGCTTTACAGCACCTCAGCTCAATGGCTATATGTGCCAACTAAAGGTAGATGTTTGAAAAATGAATCGCACAAAAACCCCAGGAAGATAAACCTTTCCAATTAAATGTAAATGTGAAGTACAAGAACATAAAATATCAAACATAAAAAATGTTAACATTCTGTAAAATGTATATAAAACAAGAGATAAAGGTAACACATGTAAAATTCTTAAAACATGACAAAATTTTTTTATAATTATCCACATTCCCTTAAAAATCTAGTTTTTTTGGGTGGGGGTAAAACTAATTTTAATTATGCAATACTTACCCGTCGCTATTGTGCAGCTTTTACTTTTTCGGGTCGACAAACCTCATTCTGTTAGATGTGAATACATCCTCCCACAGAGAGGAGAATTGTCAACAAGACACGGTCCACTTGTGCACCTCACATGCTCATGCGCAGAACAGTCATCTTTTTCATAGACGCCAATTATGCCAGGACTTCATTTACTGCCTTATCAAAGGACCAGATCTCCTCCTCCTCCTCCAAGTGAGTGGAGTTGGTGAGCCTGAAAGGAAGCATCAATGAGCTGTTTCTACCTCAAATTCATTGGAGTCCAGGAGGATAGATGAGGCATCATCATCTAGAATACTCCAAGCAGGTGAGTGGCTGGGCATCACTATGTCCTTCAGGGGAAGTGACATAGGAGCACTCTGCGCCATTTCCCGTACTTGTCATGGGAGTAGGGGCTCTGTGTGTTCTAGAAGTTCCAGAATGAAGATGAGATCGCTTGTCTTTCCTGGATGATGCTATGCCTCCAGTCTTCCTGGTGGATGGCACCTGATGAGGAGGTGATGGCGGCACATGAGCCATGGCATCACTTCTAATCTGGGTCCAGGGTCCTGTAGTACAAGGGGGCATAAGGGACCAATTACCCTGAGGTGGGGGGCTCCACATTCCGTACAGATTCATTGGGATAATAGGAAAAGGGGGGATACCGATCCAGTCCCCCTTAAGTCTGGACCCTCTGTGCAGACTCCCAAGCCTGTACTGGGTATGATGATAAAGTGGGGAGAGGAGGAACTCGGTCTGATCCCTATCCCCGTACCATGAGGCCTCTGAGAAATGACCAGTGTAAAGTTGGCGACTGGTACAAGATGACCGGTGGCCGGTATGATCTGACTGGTCACTGGGACAAAGTGACTGATAACCATACATTCACTGGTCACTTTGATGAACTGACTGGTGACCCTTGACCGGTCACCAGACATTGACCAGTCACCAGACTGCTCACCAGTCAATGACTGGTCAGGCATCATAGATATGTCAGAGCCTAGTTCGTCTTTATCACTCACCAAGGTGCAGAGCTGCTCCTCACATTTGGGAGGACGCAACACACTACCCAGCAGTGTTGGGTGTGGTGCAGCTCCTCCCTCTTGGAAGGGTGCAACACGCTAGTCTCTGACGAGCGGCACACTTCCTTTCTCGCGGAAGGCAGCAACATGCTACCCTGAGATGAGTGGTGCATTTCCTTCCTTGCAGAAGGCAGGATCATACTTACGTGAACGTGAGGGCTGTTCAACTTCTCCTCCCTTTCCGGGGGAAGGCAATCTACTCCTCAAACGTCCATTCTCTCCTACAGGAGGGGCCTTACCTTTCTCCAAAGAGACTGGTCTCATAGGCACCTGGGGACCTGGGAGTGTTCTTCCAAGCTGAAGAACTAGTCTTCTTGGGGTTCTGTAAGAGAAAAACCTGAAAATTCAGACAATGAGGGGGATTGCTTTACGTTTCGTCCACCCTCGATACATATTTCTGGAATCGGCTACATTCCAGACTTCATTTGTCCATATTGTGCAAAAAGTACAATGATTCTTACGTGTGCACTGAAAATGTAAGGCAGTCTGGGTGAGTGTCCCAAGGGCCACACTTTCCCCCAGACTGTCCCGACATTGTTCTCTGAAATAAAAGTTATCTCAGTCCTCACAGAATGGGGATGCTGCTGCTCCTCCCTCTTGGAAGGCCCCGACTCAATCTCCACCTGCTTATTTCCCCTCTTAAGAGGGGGCCTTCCACTGACATTGGAAGTCTCTGGAGAGACTTGAGTAACCTTTGTCTGAGACCCAAGGGACCAAGACAAAGAGAACCCAGAAAACCCAGAAGAAACTTTCTTCCTCCCTTTGCAAGTCCTACGACTTTCAGACAGATCCCAAATCTCATCTGGCCAAAGGTTGCAAAAAGGATAGCCATCTGTACGTTCACAAGAGTGTAGGACAAACAGGGGCTTTGCAGTGGCCACACCTCCCAACAGTTTGTCGAGACATTGTGCCTGAAAGAAAATTCTTCCCGCCCCTGCCCCCCCCCCCCCACACACACACACACACTTAACGGTACCTTCTCTCTTCTTTTTTTTTTTTTACTTTATGAATCATGCAAACAAAAAATTATGTTTGAATACTAGGAAAGCTTACACTAATTAAGCAATGCTAAAATGTAGTTTTTTGGGGTGGTAAAACTAATTTTAATTATGCAATACTTACCCATCACTATTATATAGCTTATTACTTTTTCGTGTCGAAAAATCTCGTCCGTTCGATGTGAAAACATCCTCCCACTTAGAGTGGAGATTTTGTCAACAAGACACGTCACACCCGTGCACCTCTCCATGCCTGCGCGAACATTCATCTTTTTCATAGACGAAATTACGCCAGGACATCAGAGCGGGGTGGGATGAGGGCATTTGATAATAGTGATGGGTAAGTATTGCATAATTAAAATTAGTTTTACCCCCCAAAAAAACTACATTTTAATAGTAGCAATACATTACCCAATCACTATTATATAGCTGAATTGGTCAGTTAGGTGGGTAGGCTGATGTTAAACTGATCAAAAACAGAGAAAAATGGAAAGTACTCACCATTTGAGAGAGAGATCCACTTTACAAATTGTTGGAGTCCCTCTGGGCCACATGTTGTGTTGCAACTATGGGTCCCAAGAGAGAATACCTGCGCAATTAGCGGAGGTAGAGAAGGTAGTAAGGGATCGCCAAAATGCTGCCTTCATGATGTCCTCTAAGGAAGAGTGATTAGATAGGCCCATGAGGCAGCGACGGCTAGAACCTCATGGGCTTTTAGTTTCATAAAAGAGAGGTCTCTATCAGTAAGGGACTGATAAGCTCTTTTAATTGTGGTGACAATCCACCGTGCAATAGTGGAGGCCAAAATATCAACGGAACCCTTAAGAGGAAGGTAAAGACGTTTCCTGCCCCTTTTTTTCACTTTTGAAGCATTTAGATAGAAACGCAGTGCCCTAACTGGGCATAAAAGCCTATCTTGATCATCTCCAGCACAGATTCGACTGAGACTGGGGATCTCTATAGGTGATGGAGCTACCGCAGGTAACAGATTTTTTTTTTTTTTTTTTTTTTGCTAAAAATCCTGGCTGACAAAGGAGGGAAACGGATTCATAATTGCCATTAAAAGGGAGGCAGCCAGTGTCAGCAGGCAATGTATGAATCTCGCTACGTCTTCTCGCAGACGCCAACCGAGTAAAAACACAGTCTTGAGTGTGAGGTCCTGAAAGGAAGCCTCACTCAATGGTTCATAGGGGGTTTTGGTTAAGGACCATAAAACACATGATAGATTCCATCTGGGCGTAAGAGAGTGGGAAACAGGTCTCTGTAGCTCAAAATACTGAATGAAATCAGCAAGGTGCGGATCTGAACCGATTTCCGAGCCCTGAGAAAATTTAAGTGTGTTAGAGATGGCGGCTCTATAGCCCTTGATAGTTGATACCGAACATTTTTTTTTTGTTCTTGAAAAGAACAAAAGGAAATCAGCAATGGCAGTTACAGAGGGACAGCTGGCATCAACACGTTTCCTACTGTACCAATCACAGAAGATTCTCCACCTGGCATCATAGACCTTGGATGTAGAAGCTCTCCTGGCCTGAATGATGCAACTGGCAACCCGGCCCAAAAACTTGTTCTGGCGGATATATCGCTTGAGATGAGCTAAGCGTGAAGGTGGAGAATGTGTGGGCTGTTGTGTAGGAGGGAGCCACCGTGTTGTGACAGAAGATCCCTCCTGTGAGAAAGAGACCTGGGTTGATCTATCAATAGGTCTAGAAGATTGTTGACCAAGATCGTTGGGGCCATAATGGAGCTATGAGAATGATCCGGGCAGTGGAAGTTCTTACTTTTTGCAGAACTTGCGATAGTAGTTGCAATGGTGGGAAGGCATATGCGAACAGACGATCCCACTGGAAGCTGAATGTGTCAACTGCCCAAGCTCTCTGGTCCGGGATTGGAGAGACGTAAAAGGGAAGTCTGTTGTTGAGCCTGGTTGCAAACAAGTCCACGAGGGGCCTTCCCCATAGTGAGAAAAAGGGATTCTGTCACTTCGCGGTGAAGAGTCCATTCCATGAGAACTGATTTGACTGACCTAGACAGACTGTCCGCTAAAACGTTCTTCTTCCCTGGGATGTGGTAAACTCAGAGGGAAATGTTATACGAGGTGGTTCCAGACCTCCACGGAAGAGAAGGGGCATGTGTGCCTCCTTGATGTCGGAGATACGCTACGATGGGCGTGTTTTCGGAGGAGACCATGACACATCAACCCCTTACTCTGTCGATGCACCCTTGCAACGCCAGAAATACAGCTTTCATTTCTAGGTTGTTTATGTGGAGGGACGACTCGTCCCGGGTCCAATGACCCTGAAGAATTATGCCCTCCGGCTCTAGATAAGCACTCCAACCGGAATCTGACGCGTCGGCGAACAGGTAGGAGTGGGGATCGGGTGCGTGCATGGGGACCCCAATTAGGAATCTGTCTCGATTCATCCACCATGGCAGATGATGATGAAAATTCTGTCCTAGAGGAATCAGAGCTGATAGAGAATCCTTGTGTGGTTTCCACCTTGCAAGAAGGAGAAACTGTAGAGGGCGCATATGGAGCCGTCCTAAGGGAACCAGATCTGCAGCGGAATTCAAGGTTACCAAAAGGGATAGTTAAAGGCAAGCAGACAGCAATGTTCTTGCTCGTAGCGCCTCTAGAAGTGCCAGGATTCGATCAATGTGATCCGGTGGTACCCGGAATAGATTCTGGTTCACGAAGAAGTTCATCCCTACGTAACTTAGATGGAACGAGTTCTGACTTCTCAAGGTTGGGTAAAACAAACCCAACCGAGTTACTGTGAACCAACAACGGAACAGGTCCTGATAGAGGGACTGAACCTGAACAATATGGATCAGCTAGTCGTGAAAATACTGGAGAATCGGGGTTCCCAGTAATCAGAGATAGGGCACTACAACTCCCATAACATGGGTGAAGACTCAGGGTGCAGAAACGATTCCGAATGACAGAACCCAGAATTGAAAGACTTCCTGGTCCAAGCAAACCCAGAGGTATTTACACCGGTTTAACAGGGGGAGATCGAAAATGATACACAATTTCCCACTTTTCTTGATGACCAGGAAGAATTGGAAGTAGAATGCAGGAGACTGATCATTCAGGAACCTCTTGACTGCCCCTTTCTGTAAAAGGGTGTGCACCTCTTCCTTTAAATTTACCAAATTGGACTTGTGAAAGAACATCGGGGTCCTTGATAGAGGAGGTTGTTCCCCGAAACTGAAACCGGTAACCCTCACTTACATAGAAAGGACACACCCATCATCCAAGTTACTTGACCAAGCCTCTGAAAAGAGGCCTAGACAAGCACCTACAGGGACATTAGGAGAGGAATGCATGGCAGGAAAGGGTACGAGTCCCTAGGGCCATCCCCCCCCCACACACACTGCCTTCCTTGAAAAAGGAAGGTGGGTTGGGGAAGTTCCTCCTGAGGACTTTACTCAGGAGGAGGAGGTCTCATTTGAGCTTGTGCATTGGACTGGGGCTGCATCTGTTTTAAAAATTTAGTGGGTGGCCCCTGGGGGCAATTCACCTTAGTGTGCTTCCTGGCCGATTACGATGGGCCAGGTGCAGTTGTGAAGGATCTATGTTCATGATCCTTCAAATCTTGTGAAGCCACAGTGGGGATGAGTCCTCCGAAGAGGACAAAGTCACTGGTGTCCAGTCATCATACATTGACCGGTCATTTCTACCGGTCAATGCCCAGTGACCGGACCGGTCACCTATTCAATACCCGGTGACCGGACTGGTCACCAGTCAATGGCCAGCCATCGAACCGGTCAATGCCCGGTCACCGGACCGGCCAATACCCGGTGACTGGACCGGGCACCGGTCAATACCTGGTGACCTGACCAGTCAATACCCGGTGACCGCACCGGGCACCAGTCAATACCCGGTGACCGGACCGGTCACCGGTCAATGGCCAGTTAGGCGACATAGATATGTCACCTAGTTCGTCTTCATCACTAAACAAGGTGCGGTGGATCTCCTCCCATTCGAGAGGGTGCGACACGCTCCCCCGGAAGTGTTGGACGCGGTGCAGCTCCTCCCTCTCGGGAGGGTGCGACACGCTACCCTGAGATGAGCGGTGCACCTCCTTCCTCGCGGAAGGCAGCAACATGCTACTCTGATATAAGTGGTGCACTTCCTTCCTGGTGAAGGCAGCTACACACTACTGTTAATGTGAGGGGTGTTTGTCTTCTCCCTTACCGGGAGAGGCGATCTACTCCTGGAACGTACACTCCCTCCTACCGAAGAGACCTTACCTATCTCCGGGGGGGCTGGTCCCATAGGCTCCTGTGGCCCCAGAATGTTCTTATGATCTGAAGTGGTCTTCTTACAGTATGTTCCCTTTGCCTGAGTACCTGTAATAGAAAAATCCAGAAAATTCAGACGATGAGGGGGATTTAAGTATTTCCTTCCGCCCTCTATGTACGTCTGGAATCGGCAAGATTCCAGGTTTCATTCGTCCATTTAGTGCAGAAGGTACAGCGATTCTTTCGCGTACCTTGGAACATGTGAGGCAGTCTCCAAGGGGCCTTCTTGTGGCCACACTTTCCTACAGACTGTGCCGACATTGTTCTCTGAAATAAATGTTTAATGAAATATAATACAATAATAAAGCGTGTAAAACTCGCCTTTTATTTCCACACGTGAAAAACTCACCCTTTTTGTATATATCGCGTGCTATATGCACACCAGATCACTTCGCTCTGTTTGCATACACTTTTAGCGGTCTATATGCACCACAGTGGATTTTTTCTAAAGGTAAACAATATACATATACATGAACAAGGATTAGAAGTCTAGTTTTCTTGACAAACTTTATTGTTCTCAAGAAAGTATAGAATAGCAATGCGACGCGTCACGTGTGGTATTAAAAATACAATTGATGACTTAGTAAAAAGAATATTTAATCAAATATTTAATTGGTAGAATTATGCGCCTGCTAATTGCGGTGCTATCCCGGTTGTCTATGTTACGTTGTAACGAACACACAAGACTTACCGCGAGCTAAATTGTATTTGAAAAGAAAATAAAATTATGGTGTACCCTAACCCGAAAGGGCGGAATACACGTGGTACTCCAGAAAGACTCTTTCTAGAACAAATACTGACGTAGGGCAGCATAAGATACATAAGACGAGATGGACAAATGTAACACCAGATGAATTTAGGCTGAAAGGAGAACCCAAACGTGGTTGAAATCCGCAGCAGACAATTTTTCTCTGGTCACGTTCGCACGACACAACCATTAGCCATGGCGTCCATGAAAAAGATGAATGTTCGCGCAGGCGCGGAGAGGTGCACGGGTGTGACGTGTCTTGTTGACAAAATCTCCACTCTAAGTGGGAGGATGTTTTCACATCGAACGGACGAGATTTTTCGACACGAAAAAGTAATAAGCTATATAATAGTGATAGGGTAATGTATTGCTGCTATTAAAATAAGGGTTCAGCATTAAGACACCAGCTAGGGCATAACAAAAAAGTATAAGGTAAAACTACTCAGTTTCCTGTGTAGCAACAAGAAACAAGGTAACTGGTCAACCAGGCTAAAGCGAGCAAGGGACCTACTCAGCAAAGAACCTGGGGTTACGATTGCCAAATTATAGAGAAGGCTATCCGAAATAAAAACTGCAAAACGTAACCTATGTTTGATAACTGGCCATGTAAATATAACAGTATGAAGTAGTGTGCAACCTGCTACCACGATATGAAAAGGCACAATTCACTATATAAATACAGTGAATTAATTATACGTGAGGCAATAATTTGAAAAACGTGCAAGCCCAAGACTGCAATAATGCAAGGGTAGGGAAAATTATCGTAAAAATAACCCACACCTTACTAGAAAACACACACATCAGTTGAATAAACTAACACACTTGTGATGGGTAAAAAGGACAAAATAATTTGTCAGGGTGTACACCACATGTACGTAACAAAAATCTAAAAACTGTCAAGAGAGCCTAACTACACATTTGAAAAAACTCAATCAGGATATAATCCTTTGTCTTAGAAGAATACAACACAAGAAATAATTTAGTAATTTGCTCAATGAACCCACGTGAAGTGACATGAAGAATCTGACATTACGACAGAGAAAAGAATGAAGCCTACAGCGCATGTCAGAGCATGTGCACTATACGGTCCAGTGTTCTGGAACTTTCTGGTTCTCACTAATTGGGAGGTCGAATTTTTATCACTTGGTCGGGGTATTTTCCCCCCGGAAAAGTACAGTTATGCAAAAACAACAGGTAGACTATTACTGATATTAAAACCAGAGTTTAAGGGACCAACCATTTAATTTTTGGTGAGGGGGACCTGGGTTTTTCTTTTAAAAAGAGATATTTTATTTCTTTTATCTGAAGTTATTTTCTTTTCAACTAATATAATGTAAAGAATTAGTTCTTTTTTTCTACAAATTGAGGAAGAATATTCTTTTCAAGCTATTTGGGGGCCAGAAACTTTTTCAAATAACTTCTAGGCCCTTCCCCAAAAATTGATGTTTGGTCCCTAATTTTGTTTTGGTAAAAAAAAAAACTTCTCAAAAGACAAAAAATAAATAAATAAATTATTTTCTATAATATGAAAGTAAAGGTAATATAATGAGTTGACTATAAAAAAAATGGCAGGGGGGGGGGGGTTGGGATTTTCTTTCCAACCACAATCTCAATTTATTTTTTCAACCAATATAATGGATAGAATTAGTTCTTTTATTCTACAAACAAAGCATGAGCATTTTTTTCATGTTATCTGAGGGCTGGAATTTTTGTTCTTCAAAATTAAATGGTCAGTCTCTAATATTGTTTTTGTATAATTTTTCTTATATCAATGTCCTTAAAATATTCGCAAGAAGCTATTATCCAATAGCTATTTATTATATTAGTGGTGCATACCTCATTAAGATTTTGTTCATTCTCACATTCCTATGTGTATATGATTGTGTTATCCAGTTCAGAACAACCATGGAGAACATCTCTCTCTTCATTACGTGACTGCTGTCTTTGCATCACATGACCTTCTACTGCAATCATAATACACACAAACTAGCAAAAACTCCATGATTTTCATCATCACTGAAGCAATCTTTCACAATAATCAAGATACACATTAAATGCAAACATTTACATCGAAAAACATGCATCAGTTTCCAAACAGGATGTTTTGCAGTGATTGACCTAGCTACAGGAACAGATTTCGGGTCTGGGTTTGAGTCAAAAAAGCCATTGTTGAAATTGTTATTTTTAAAAAATGTATAGATTTTCTCACTATTACTTATACAAGGAAAATCACTTCTAGATCAAAGTTAGGACTATATAAATATTTTCTGCTTTTCTTGTTTACTCTTAGGGATAAGAATTAATTTAATTTTTGTATCTGTTTATATTTGTATCTGTGCAAAAGTTGTCTTCAGTACACAAATTTGAATGTTGTGTATTGCTATTACCACAACAATCTCTTGCACAGTTCTTTGAATGCCGACACACAATTTTGAATGCTGTGTATTGCCATTACCTCAACAGACTGTTCTCTGAATGCTGATATGTGTTTAAGTGTCATTTAAAGTTTACACTGAATTTTCAGTGTAAACCAAACACACACTCTATCTTAAGGTTATGAAATTACAATAGGTTAATCCTCCATTATACAGCATTGCTGGACAGGAAAATTCCACCCTCGGGATCAGAATTTTCGGTCAGACACTTGGCATAGCCTCATGTCTGTTGCAAACTTCTGACTCTCAGGTGGAATTTTCCTATCCTACACCACTGCATATGAAAGATTCTATTATTCTGCAACATACGGTACATAAATTACAGTAGAGGGTATGACTCATCAGTGTAAGCAAATATATAGTACTTGTAGCATTGAAACAAAATATGACATACTCAGGGCAAGCTTGGATCAATTGGCTACTTTTATGTAATAAAAATTAACAATTGCATCTTCTTTTCCTTAATGAAGTCTTGACCTGGTTCAGTACTGCAGTACTTGAGGTCCCAGATGAACAATACATTTTATCAAGCAGTCTATATAATTTTAGCCAATGTAATCAAGACTTAGCCTTGTATTGGCAATCAATATGGCTGAAGGTTGTTGGTAAAAAAAAAAAAGCCATTAAAAACAAGTTATTTTTTTCTGTTCCTAATCCTGCTGATCAGTAAGTTAAAAAACAAGAAGCATGCACTGGTCTAAAAGGCAAATGTAGTAATATTAAAGACTGGTGCCTTGGGTTGAAAAACACACATCAGGATAATTTCCAGCTACGTGTATTTGGTAGAAACTGTGTTTCTACTTTGAGTAACTTTAGCTGGACTAGATGATGCATTGCCATGTTTTGTACAAGTGTGAAAAGTGTTCATGCTAGGACTCCACAAATCATGTCTGGTCTGACACGGCCAGGCAGTTTTGGAGACAAAAGTTGTTTAATGACAGCTTTTTTTTTATATATTAGTAACAATGGCCATACTTGATCGGAAATAAGTATCATTTGCAGATTTGCATATGTTTGCTATGAAAGCCACACCAATGTTAGGGGAGCCACATGAGACACAAGTTTGATACAGCACATCCTAAGAACCAATCCTAGCAATTTTCATCAAGAGTGGCTCAGCCATTCTTGAGAAGATGAAAATAGGTTTTCCACCTGGTTCAAAACAAAGCCACATCATTGCTAGGAGCTCTACCATCAGCGTAATTTTTGATACCTAAGAAACATTTCTACAGAGTTTGATCAAAATTGGCTCACCCATTCTGGACAAGAAGTTTAAAATTGGTTTTCTATTTGGTTGCTATGGAAGCCATATCATTTCAGGGCAGGGGGGAGGGGGCCACCCCAGATAAAATTTTGATGGAGCATCTCCTAACAAACATTCCTGCCAAGTTTGATGGAAACTGGCTCAGCTTTCTAGAAGTTGAAAATAGGTTTTGCACCAGGTTGCTAAAGAAGGCATACCATTGTTAGAGAAACCACCCTAATACAATTTTGTTACAGCATTCCTTCAAACATTCCTACTAAGTTGTATTCAAACTGGCCTGCCTCTGTCATTTCAGAGAACTCAAAAACAGATTTACTGCCATTTCAAAGAACTCAAAAACAGATTTTCCAACTGGTGCTAGGAAGCCACACCATTACTTGGGGAGTCACCCAGGACAGAATTTGTACAGAGCCTGTGCTAAAATTCAACAAGGTTTGATCAAAATTGGCCAAGCCAATTCTGGAGAAGTTGAAAAAAAGATTTTCAATTGTTATCTCTATGAAAGCCACAATGTTTCAAGGGAAGCCACCCTGAAAATAATTTTGGTACAATATGTATTGAGGAACATTCCTACCAAGTTTGACTGAAAATGGCCAAAGCAGTTTTTGTGAAGTTAAAAATACTGATGTTGACGGATGATGCACCATGTTGGCAGGACCACAGCATAAACTTACCTGGCTTTGTGGCCATGTGAGCTAATAAAAACAACTAACAGTCCGGTATCACATATGAGCTGTAATATATACTCATGTGCATAGAGGTAATAGGCAAAAAAACATTAAATTACTCTCTACAATGGAAAGATGAACCACTCATGTTTGTAACAGCAAAAGCAACAGGATTAGAAAACTATCATTGAGGATAATTTTTAGCGTAAATTGTTTGCCTTTCTATATCAATGCAACTGTGACTACATTAAAAGGTTTGTCCCTTGCCAATTTTGATAGCAGATCAGCTTGTAATTGTTCTGGAAATAACAATTACAACAATAATTAGATTAAAAATTGAATTCTTGTTGACTCCAAGGGAACTGCAGTGGCTCAGTGGGGTTTGTGTGCTGGATGCACAAGAAGTAGAGTGGGGGTTCAAATCCTACCATCAGATCAGCCTGGGTTGACTATTATAATGTGTCCCTGAGTAAGGCATGTTAACTTCTATTGCCTCTGCACTAAATAACCTTCATGTGTTGCTGTGCCATAAAACACCAAATCAAATCAAACTTGTTGACTTAAATTATGATTGATAAATATTTATTAGCATGAATATGGTAACTCCCTCTCTCTCTTTGGGTTGATATTATCTTAGATAGCTTGATTCTAATCAACAAAATATAATGGCATAGAATGGACAAATCTCTATGAAATTGCAAGAAAAACATGCTTGGCAATTATGGCATCAGATATTTTTGTTTAGTAAACCCACATTCGATCATTCATTTTCACTGCTTAACAACTGCTCCCAACTATGAACTCCTTCAAAGAATTCAGAAACAATCCACAAATTATTTGAATATATATGGTCATGATTTCCAATTGATGCTTTATCTGGATAGCTATGGTACCATACTCCCAATCAATGTAGCAGTGTACCATGAACCAAACTCTCTGCAATAAAAGGAATAATGAAACAATCTACACCTTTGGTTTGATTCCCAGGCAGTCACATACCAAGGCATTTGATCTCTTGGTTCCTGTCACTGTTACATCAGCCCACTATAACATACATAAGGAAACTGGACAAATCTGGCATTGACAGTTTATCAACTCTTGAAGAAATGACCCAGCAGGATATCACTGGTTAATTTTGAGGCATGGAGGGAAAAATTCACTACAACAGGTCCAGTTAATTGGCATTAGATCCCTTGAGGGGATGTGCTTACTGGACTAGAATCCCAGGAGAAGTTCATCCTGCAGGAGACAGTGTCCCATTACCATGGTAAGTGATAATTAGTGCAAACCATAGTGGATTTAGTCACTAAATCTAGACAGATCTAGAATCTTATTTAATAAGTAGGGTGGCAGACCACTTATACACCAGAATCCCCCCCTCTATATTAAAATTGTTAGTCATATCTAAGGTAAATGAACTGAGTGTGTGAACTGATCTATAAATGAGGAATTGAGAAAACTTGTCACATAACTTATTCTACAACTGCATTAGAGTTACTAGGTGACAGAAGATACCAGTAATTGCACTTATCTGAAGTGAAATGAATGTATATGCATTTCTTTGTCTCTTGTTGACTTTCACTGAAAAAATTGTGTTACTTTATGAACACTGCAATTTTATTTTAATGCTTACACTGGAGCTAAATTCAGGGTACAAGGGAATTCTTGGGCTAAAATGATTTTAAGAACTACCTAGTAACCAATTATGTAGTAGCGTAAAAAATTAATATATATTTTAAGGTTGGTGCTTAAGTTTTACAAGTAGTTGTCAAAATTCTGCCCTGCAAAATACTGACATGTTTGCATGCTGTACACCAGAAAAAGGCTACACTATGGATATTTCCAAATTTTTCCCCTTTTCTCTGAAATTTATTTTTTTAGATTAAAAAAAGTCTGATTAATTTCCAAATTTTTAATTTCTGCAAGTGTTTAATTAAAATATTAAGTCCCATTCATCATTTTTTACACCCTCGAAAATACATTATATTGCTGAATGTTATTACCTGGAGGCAAAAATCAGCAGACCTCAGAACAGTCTCCTTGAATTGTACACTATTTGATGGAAATGAATTATCAACTGAACATTCTGATCACTTATAGCAATTTTGGTGATTGCTAGTGTCAACCTCAACTACTGTCATGTAATATTATTCATGATTATACAGAATAGTGGAGCGATATGATTGGATGCTGACTTAGACTTTGACCTATGAACTTTGTTTTTAAATAAACTGACAGATCCTGGTCACCGAGATGTTCAGTATGGTAAGAGAACTCTTGAAGACAAGTAGTTTAATGATCATGATAACTTGTTTGAATACAAGATTAGACTGAACTTTGGAATCCATAGTTTTAAAATACGGGCTACACAGGGCTGCAAAATGAACAAGGTGACTAATGGAAGCAGGAGTGTTGTGGCTCAGTTGTTAGTGTGCCAGACTCACAACCGAATGGGTGCTGGTTTGAATTCTACCACTGGATCAGCCCAAATTGGCTGCAATGGGGTGTCCTTGGGCAAGGCACTTTATTCCAAAAACTGCCTCGGCACTAAATAACATACTTTGTTTTGCAGTGTCGTAAATCACTAAACCCAACCAAACCATAGTTCCAGCAGATGAAAACATTGAGTTTACTTGAGTCTTGCCCTTTATCTTGCTTAAAATTCTCAAATTCCATTATCATAATTAATCTTGGAAAATCAATACATTCCAACATGTTATTAACAATAAGTGTTTAGTTCTCAAAAATGGCAGGCTAGAAGGATTTTTATGTAATACCAAAGTCAAAGACCTAAACAGATAAAACCTGAGACAATCATCTACTTGCACGAGTCGCATGACTCAATGACGGTGATGATATAGTTAAATTATGGATTGCAAGAGAGGGAACAGAATGATATGCATAATGTCAGTTGTTTATGTGTGCATTTCTAGTTCTGTGCATGCATATGTGTGTACAAACTTAAGTGCAGAATAGAGCTGGGTATCGCCAGCGATTTTGTATTGCAATATGTATCGTGATACTTGCCCTCTCGATGTTATTTATCACAACAGTATTGCATACATAAATAAACTGAAAAATATACAAGTTAGCTCATGCTGCAAAACAAACATCTCTTGTACCATTGCATAAATCTGTTCTAGAATAATTCCCAGATAGGAGTTATTTTTTTTTGTGACTTTCTTTTATATGTTCACTAAACATCGATTAGACACACTAAAATAATTGTAAAACAAATTTATTATGATATTTTGCAAACTAGACTCATTCAGCACATGACAATAAATGATATTGCCTCTATTAAAGACCCCAAATGTATCTTGTTTCCACGAGTCCACTTTAAGGTACATGTACTTTACAGTTATCAGTTGCTGATATGGTCCACTCAAGACAAAAAATTTAAAAATCATTGAAGGTCTGGAATTAAACACAACATGTGCTGATGTCATTTTTTCACCAAATATACATGTGTATTGAGCTGAACTGCAAAAGTCAAGTTGGTATGGCACCTGCAAGGTCATGTTTGTTTTATGTTGAATTCATTTATCCTTGGACATCTTGTGCATAAAATTTGACACGTTACAAAACACAGACTGCTTTCTAAAAAGAATTCCTTTATTGGCTATATGGGGGGGGGGGGGGGAGGGGCATTTATTTTAGCAGAATATAATATGTACTTTTAGAGGAGGTAGAACAATAATCAATCTATAGGGTAAGCATACTAATGTAGAAATATTCAGGCGGAACAAATATATACCAGAACTAATCAAAATGTACACAGAGTATTTTTTTCAAAATACATTCAAGTATTAATAACTGCTATCTCATCAGGAGAATCAAATTCTTTTAATTTTCAAAGAGTGAGTGTACATGTAGGTAGATATAGGAGGTAGAAGGAAACATTTGGTATCCTTATTGTTAATCTCTTCAGGGATTTTGACTCGGTTATTTTTTGTTGTTTGATTTTTATATTTCACTCTGGACAAAATCCCTTTGCAGATTCTAAAGTAAGGTTTCAAAAGAAATGTGTGTGTTTGACCTGGTAAACATTTGAACAAATTTAAAAATTGGAACAAAAGTCTACATCAGAAAACCAGAAGCTATTGTAGGATGATACATGTTATTCTCACAGAGTTTCAATTTTAAATGTTATTCTAACTTCTTTAGCAGCTAAATCCCAAACTGAAACAGCGCTCTTAATAAAAATCGACCTGTACCGATGACATTTTGAATACAGACTAAGGCCCATCCCCACCTCTGCCATCAGGACAGTGTTTACCAGTGCAGAATTCAACTCTCATAGGTGGTATCTTGCAGGAGTCCAGATTAAATTACAATCATGAGCCTTGCATTACTGCACACCATACATCTAGTTTGTTTGCAATATCCTTACAGGATCTGACACTTTCATGGAACTTTGTTTACACATCAGGGGGAATTTCATCCCTTGTTTCAATATATAACAGGCTAAAGCAGTGGTTCTCAAACTTTTTTGATCACGACCTGAAATACCATCTTTTGCGACCCAAAATGCAGTACCAGTATAGGGTTGCAAGGGTCCTAGTGACCCTCATTTGGGTTGTGATCCAGGGTTTGGGAACCACTGGACTATAGTCTCATTAAAATATCTTCAGAGATTCCAAAGTTATAATCCAGACAAGAATACAAGTAACAGAATCACATTTTCCCTCACAGTGACCTTGACCTTGAGGACCATGGTGTGGTATGCTGCACACTGTCATTACATGATATGTCATTGGCTTAAGTTTCATTAAAACCAGTCACAGAATTACATTTTTTGGTGGTGTGACCTTGACCTTGTGTCAGAGGGCTTGGATATGGTAGTCATGATTTATACCTCGGCAAAGCTTCATCCAAATATCTTAAGTGTTTTGAAAGTTATACTCCAGACAAGGACAGAAGTCACATAATTACATTTTCACTTGCAGTGACCTCGACTTTGAGGGGGATGCAGCTATAGTACCTGACATGCGGTCTATACAGGATATGTAACTAGCTAAAGTTTCATTACAATATCTTCTGTGGTTCAAAAGTTATAATCCATAAAATGATACAAGTTGCAGAATTAAATTTCTCCTTTCCATGGCTTTGACCTTGAGGAAGGGGGCCTGGCTATGATAGGTGACACACCACTCTAGTCATGATATATAACTGGGCAAAGTTTCATGAAAAGCTCTCCAAATATTATGGGCCAGACAAGCAAATGTGTAGTAGATGGACATACAACAATGCTCCAACGTAGCATGTCTGACTTAAGATGGGCATATAACAATCTGTATAAGTGAAAAGCCTGGAACACTGGTGTATAGACAATCAACTTCTGGAAGACATTGAATTATCCCATGTCATGCAATCATTCAAAAGGGAGGATTCAAGATTTGTCTTTCAAGGTTTTATTTTGAGAATGGGTTGTTCGTTTTGCCTAAATGGCCAACTTTGTCTTTTTTCTCACTAAAATGGATTGTCCTCTGGAGCTAAAATTTGTTCCTGATATTAATATAATTTATTCTTTTGATAATTTTATCTGAACAAAATCGATGTGCCCTGCCAAATCTGGACAATCAAAATTCATTTATTACGAAATATGTTTATGTATATGCATGTGTGATATGCAATACTCGAATGAACACGTTGAATATTTTGGTTCATACGATTCAAAACTGTGGCAAACCTTTAATTCTGATACACTTTTATGTCATACCAAGTATTTTGAATATTTTGCAAATTCCAATATGCTGTATATTATAAGTATATATCTTATCGTTCAACACTGCAAAAAAGTTCATCAGCGTTATGGATTAAAGTAGAAAGAAGATTGGACATATTTTTTTCTCAATATTACATTATGTCATTTGATGACAAAAAAATCAATTGGCACAATAACCAACATTACAATTTCCATAACAGCCTACAGGATTCACTGCAACGGTTTACAATTACAACAGCTTGCTGTGCAATAGTATCCTGCAGCTTCTATTCTAATTCATTACTCCTGCACGCAACAATTGTCAATCTGTCATTTATCTGGTGGTTCACAAGGTTGCTTGTTCAATGAATAAATTAGATTCTGTTATTCAAACTTTATTTATTCTGTTTGATTTTTTTCCAGCTGGGGATTCAAATAATGTTGTCTCTCTCAACCCCTTGTTCCCAGTCTCTACCACTGTATAGTCATTGGCATATGTCTTTTAGTCTCATCTCATTTTTGTATACATATCTGTGTCCTTACTTGAATATAATGGTTCTAGCACTACAGAATTTTTGTTCTATCAATGTCCATTTATTTAATTATCTTCCACTATTCCACATCCACTGGATCATTTAGTCATATTCTAGCCTCCTTCTACAGTTCACAAGACCCATCCTTCAGTCATGCTGAATTTTGTTATCTAAAACCTGGACAGCATAAGGCCTATATTTTATATTAAGGTTAAATTACTTATCGAAATGCATCCACTCACCAAGTTTCATGATTCTAGGTAGGATAGTATGCATATAACATCCCAAAAATGCACGTGATCATGAGCTAAATGCAGAAACTTAACCAAAGCCAGTAAAAGATTAAATATAGGTCACAAGTCTGTGAAATGTACATCAAATACAAACTATAACCCAATTCAGTGAAGTATATACTATGGGCCATAATAACCTACTTCTGCAATGTGGGATTAGTGCTCTCCAAGATGTATCCCCTCACCAAGTTTCATCCCTCTACATAGGACAATATATGCACAGCTTATGAAAAACCTATGTGGTCATTAGCTAAACACAAAAATGTAACCTAAGCCAGTAAAATGTGAACTGTGGGTATCAATAGAGATGTATTTTCAATCATCCAGTTTAATGATTTGAGCATGAACAGTTAAAACAAAATTTACTCAGTCAGTGAAGTCTGAAATAAGAGTCACAGTATTTACATTTGGGATGCGGGTGTGTACTCATCAAGATCCAAAAGTATGTTTTTATAACCATGACACTTTTGCTCTATTTCATGCTTTGACCATGATTAATGCCTTGAAATACCTGAATTTTTGTTGGTGTTGATTTGGTGTTTTACAGCACAGCAACATAAGTAGGTTATTTACTGGTGAGGCAATTGGAGTAAAGTGTCCAAGGACAAATCATTGTATCCGACCAAAGCAGATCCAATGGTAGGATTCTAACCTGCACCCTTTCATGCTAACCACTGAGCCACCGTAGCTTCTTGAAATACCATGAACAAGAGTCCCTCGAAGGGACTGACACTCTACTGCGTGAAAAGAATTTCCAGGAATTCAAGATAAGACCATTTTTTTCCTTTTAACTTCTGACTGTTGAAACGATTTCTGATATTCTTGAGTGATAACAAGTTGTTCAAGATGGCTATCAGGGTGGTTATATTAGATGTAAGATCGGAACCATTTTCATTTAGAACTAACTAGACATCGTATGAACTCAGTGGCATGAGTTGCTTGGGTGGTTGCTATGTAAATGATGTAAGATCATAACTATTTTTATTTAGGATCAACTAGATATCATAACAAGTCTTTTGGCGAAAACCATATGTTGATATGACTATCCATCCATGCTGTAGAAGTTATAACAAGGCTTTCAAGATGACCACCATGTCAAGTGTTGAAACCATCTCTGATATTCTTCAGCGATAACAAGATTTGCAAATTAGCTGCTGTGGAACACATATTGGATGTCAGCTTGGCACCATTTTCATTTAGGACAAAGTAGACATCATTAAAATATTTTGGTGAAAACCCCATGTCATAATGATCATCCATTCAGGGGGAGTAGTGACAACAAGATTTGCAAGACAGTTGTCGTGGCAGACATATTGGATGTATGACTGGCACCATTCTCATTCAGGATCTGGTAAAATAAAAACTGTCATAATGATCATTCTGAGAGAGAAGTGATAATTAAATTTTTAAGACAGTTGTCATGACAGATATATTGGATGTACAACTGGCACCATTTTCATTTAGGACCAACTAGGTATCATAAGAAGTCTATTGGTGAAAACCCCATGCTGATATAGCCATCCATTTGGAGAGGAGTAGAGATAATATTTTTGAAGATATGACTTTCCATTCAGAAGTAGCAATAATAAGATTTTCAAGATGGCTGCTGTGGCTGCCATATTGGACATCAGATTGGCACTATTCTGATTTAAGAACAACTGGACATCATAAGAAGTCTTCTGGTGAAAACCCCATGTCAATATGAATCTGTTCAAGTCGAGTTGTGATAACAAGATTTTTAAGATGGCTGCCATGGTGGCCATAGTGGATGTCAGCTCAGCACCATTTCTATTTAGGACCAGCTAGACATCATAAGAAGTCTTTTATTGAAAATCCCATGTTGATATGACAATCCATTCAGAAGGAGTAGCGATAATAAGATTTTCAAGATGGCTGCCTTGGTGGCCATATTGGACATCAGATCTGAACCATTTTTATTTTGCACCAACTAGACATCATAAGAAGTCTTTCAGTGAAAATCCCATGATGATATTACGATCCATTTAGGAGGAGTAGCTATAACAAGATTTTCAAGGTGGCCATATTGGACGTCTGAGTTGCACCATTTGCATTTAGGACCAATAAGACCATGGGAAGAATGTGTGTGTACAGTTTCAAGGCAATCCTTCAAGTAGTTTAGGAGGAGTAGCGATAACAAACTTGTGCTAATGGACAGACGAACAACAGAAAACAGACCATCCCATAAGCTCTTCCGGTCTATAGTGGCCAGTAGAACTAAAAAAACAAATGTTAAATCGCCCATTTTGACTAGGAACTGGCCATAAAAATTCCTGGAAAACTGATATTTCACGATGAGCCCATGATCAGAATGGGCACTTTAATACTGAGTCTTCTTCTTCACCTCAAGTGCATGCCATACACAAAGTTTGGTTCATTTATGTGATGTAGAACTAATGTTATTGTGTGGAAACCATTTTTCTTCTTTCAGTCACAGTGACCTAGACCTTCTGACCTTTTCATCCCAAAATCAATAGGCTTCTTCTTTACCCCAAGACTGAATACTAAAGTCATTGAAGGTCATAATGACTGATACATGGAGTTTGATATAAATGCAAGTACTATAAATTTAGAGATCGCTGGAAATAACTGATTTGAAATTAATGACTTTGACAATAGGGACTTTCCCTAAATACCACGAGTAACAGTGCTGTCAATCAAGCATAATGAGTGCACCAAAAAATGGAATAATCACACAGCTTATATCCCAAATGAATAGGTTCACTTCAAAATGTGCAAAAATGAGAAACAAGATTTCATTTTGCAGACAACAGGGTGCAGCAATTTAAAAGAAAACACGTATGACAAAGCTGCTGTATTAAAAGGCCGAGTTATTTTGATTCCAATGTATCTGTATTGTAGAAACTCCTATACTGAATAAGAAAATGGGATAATAATTAAATAATAATTTAGAATAAATGAGAATTACTAGGATTAATTTATTGTCATAATTTAAAGAAACTTCGTGCAATGTTCATAATTGTGGTCAATGTAATAAGCAAGTACATGTAACAAGTAAATTATTGAATAAATAGGCTGGGTGCCCTGAAAGTGCAAAGGGACCCATAAACTTGACCCAGAGGCCCTTTTCTTGGATAAAGATCCTTATGGATGAAAATATAAATTCTAATATTCATTTCTTTGTGGTAGACTAATGAAAGTGGATATCTTTTCTACTTGTGTTCACTATTTTTATTTGTCAAATTGATAAATATAAAATGTTCATTATAATATGTCTATGTCTTAGCAATTAGCGTCTTATGTCATCAGTCCTATTACAAAATTGTTGCTTAGGATACTCCAAAAATAAGGACTCCTGGAAACCTGGGTATGGTTTAACTCGTTTATATCATCCACCCCGACAGTCTGAATATATCCATGATCCTTCCCATTTTCATCTAGTGGTTCTTTTATTTATTGATGTTTATGTTTTAAATCTGTTTTTGCCAAGATTTTGTAAGGATCGATTATAAACTGGATTGTGTCATAACTGTAGCTGTACGATACACACTACTGACATGTGCCAAAGATCAAATTTCAACTTCCATAATTCAAAAAGATTATAAAGATGTTTTTAAAACAACTCAAAATGCTTTTTTTTAACACCAACTACAAATTCAACTCATTTTGGCAACGTTCTTGATAATAGCACCCAAATCTCTCTGCCAAGTTCAATTTATGTTAGTACTTTCAACTTTTCTTGGGGAATTTGCAATGCAACAAAACCCTAAATCAAAGACTGCAAATGGCACTACAATGGTGATTGTGAACCACTAGCACATTATCAGTGTGGACCAATCGCCACATCCATTTTTCATCAACGATCGGTTGATAGATCCTATAAGCTGGAATATGGGAGAAAAATCATCAACAACCACTAATGATCTCAGCAACAGTAGCAGGTCACAGAATTTATCAATATTTCATATGTAACCCACTTTCTGTTAATGTCAAACTCATTTATAACTGATGAAACTGTATGCCATATCTGATACAAAGCTGTTGCATTATATGACAATGTGATTCAATGGTCTAAATACCATTAACACACACAACATGCACCTCTAAGATAAAATTAACCAAACGAATCTGGGATGAATAGGTGGATGATCCTTTGCAGTGGAAAATTTAAAATTATGACCAATTTAGACTTCATTCCAAATGAGTGAACTGAATGAATGTAGTTCGTTCCTTTGTATGAGAGAGAAAGATTGAAGCCCTTTTTCATGCCATTTTGCTAAACATACCTTACTTTTAAATGTTCCTCTGATTAGCTTAAATTTTGTTAATAAAATAGTAAATGGAATTTTTAAAAATAAGTACACATACCATATTCCTTCAGTTACAACAATCTATATTTCAATTTGAGATATTCACAAAATTTAGATACATATGTACTCCATTCAGTAGATGTTTTTCTACTTTAAGTAAGGGCAGCCATATTTAATGGCAGAATAGCATCACTCGAATAAATCTGAAGGCATTCAAACTAGGACACTTTCTATCAAATTGAGTCAAATTCTTTAAAATGGTTATTTAGAAAAAAGTTATTAAAGGTTTTTCTATTTTTTTAACAGCAGCCATATTTAATGGCATATTGGTATCATTTTTATAACATTAAAAGCTTACAAGCCTTCATACCAG
Organism: Margaritifera margaritifera; assembly: GCA_029931535.1. NCBI lineage: Eukaryota > Metazoa > Mollusca > Bivalvia > Unionida > Margaritiferidae > Margaritifera > Margaritifera margaritifera. The sequence continues at coordinate 1,548,472 of JAQPZY010001489.1, read as the reverse complement.
AATGATTTTTAAAATTTGGTCAAATTCTTTTGAGTGGTTTTTGAGAAGTCGTTATAAGTTTTTTTTCCATTTGCAGCCATAATTGCAGGCAAATCAACATCATTTACATAAATTTTAGAGCCTTTAATATCAGAATGCTTTCTATCAATATTCATCAATTTCTGCTATGCAGTTTCTGAGAAGAAATCATTTAAAGCTTTTTTCTGTTTTTAGTAATGGCAGTCATATTTGATAGCAGACTGGCATCTTCAGTAGAAACCTGAAGGCCCTTTAAGCCATGATGATTTCTGACAGGTTTGGTATAATTCTGTTGAGCAGTTTTTTTGAGAAGTCATTTAAATGTTTCTCTATTTTTAGAAATTGTGACCATATTTGAGGCAGTTTGGCATCCATTGTACAAGACTGAAAGCCCTCTATTCTGCCAAATGTTTTTGGTCAAATTAATTTAAGCAGTTTTTGGGAAGCAGTGATTTAAAGGTTTTTCTATTTTTTGTAATGGTGGCCATATTTGGTAGCAAATTAACATCATTTGTAAACATTTCAAAGGTCCGCATGTCAGGATCCTTTCTGTCAAGTTTGGTAAAGTTTTATTCAGCAGTTCAGAGAAGAAGTCATTTAAAAAAACTCTATTTTTAGTAACAACAACAAGATCTGATGTGGACTGGCATCATTTGCACAAATTTGAAAGGTCTTTATGCCAAGATGCTTTCTGCAAAATCTGAATTTTATCAAATTCTGCTTGGTGGTTTTGGAGAAAAAGTCATTTAAGTGTTTTACTATTTTTAGTAATGGTGGACATATTTGATGGCAATCAGCATCATTTGTACAAAACTAAATGGTCTTTACATCAGGATGATCTGTGCCAAGTTTGGTAGAAACTGGTCTGGCAGTTTCTGAGAAGTTGAAAATAACATTGTTGATGGACGACAGACTTTTTTTATTTTTAATAACAGTGGCCATATTTGATGTCAGATCTACATCAACTGTGCAAATCCCAATGATCTTCATGCCAGGATGCTTTCTGTCAAATTTGATAAATTTTGGTTGAAACTGTTGAGGCAGTTTTAGTTTGGTTTTATGGGTTTAACGCCATTTTTCAGCACATGATATGCTATACATGGCGGCCAGTATATCTGGTGGAGGAAGAACCCGGGGAAAATCCCGGGAAGAACCACCAACCCACGGGAAGCTACTGGCAAGCTTTCTCACATAACCACATTGGCCGAGTCCAAGACTCGAACCCACGCAGACAGAGGTGAGATGGTAGTGATCGGTAAAGGTGAGCACCTTAGACCACTCGGCCACCCGGGGCCCCTGAGGCAGTTTTTGAATAGCAATTGACGATGGACGCTGGACGACACATGAGAGACAAAGGCCCATAACATAAATTCACCTGGCCTTACAGGCAGATGAAAAGAAATTAAAAATATTGCTAAACAGAGGTCATTACTTAAAGAGTTGGTGCTGGACAACAACAAAAAAAAGGGGGGGGGGGGAGAGGAGGAAAATAGAATGGGGTGGGGCTTCTTTTTTTTTTTTACAGAGAAATAATTTCATTTCTAGAGTACCTAAGGTATTTAAAGCAAGAATCTTGAAATTGCAGCTGTGAACTGATGTCACAATAAATTCACATAAACTTTACATATTTATAGAAAAAAAGTCAAATGGAACTTGGTTGAGAAGTAGTCAAGCTAGTTCATCAAGTCCTTATTGTTTCCTTGACTGTTTTCACTTACAAAGGAGCTTTAATTTCTATAATGCAACACTCGTGTATGCAAAATCATAAACAAAATACCTGGTAACATATGGAAAGTAATTTCAAATGTAGAGACTGCGACTATCATATCGTTGCGCCAAAAAATATGTGTTGCCTTGCTTATGATAAGCCAAGTCCAAATACAAACAACATAGACCCTTATCTGCTGTCGCTTAATGTGCCGGCAGATCAGGGTCTATGTTGTTTGTTCTACTGATTAGTCCTTACAAACTGCATAGACCCAGATCTGCCAGCGAATTATGCGACAGCAGATCTGGGTCTATGCAGTTTGCAGTTGGTATCAGCTCATATGCCAAGCGTAGACAGTATTTCATTATGATCTGCATAAGTATTTGTTGAATGGAATACATGCATTGCTGTAAATATTTTAAAACACTTTATTCAAAGTTGACTCTCTGTGAAGGATGTTACTATGTATTATTTTTTTATATGACTTGAAACAGGGGTGGCCAGACTTTAGTGACATGGGATCTAATTTTTACCGATTCATACCATCACAGTCTACCAGCATGGCACCCGCCTTCACGAGACACTGAAACATGTTGCAAAATATTGAATTTCGTTTAATAATCAAATAATGAGACTTTGGATATACTCTTACATACTTTTTTACAAAGTCTATTAATAAATGTACATTTGTCAGGGGTGGCCAGACTTTAGTGACACGGGATCTACTTTTTACCGAGTCATACCAACATGTTGCAGTCTACCAGAAACTACTTTGCTATCAACCTTTCAATCACGATTGACGTATTGGCCACCCTTGACTTGAAAGATCAATAGCTGCACAAAGTGGCCAAAGTTCTTGCAGTATTTTCAGTTAAATGTACATACTATTGAAAATAGCAAGTGTTTGGGATTTTTTTTTACACACTGGTCTTTGTGAGAAATTCTCAGAATAAATAAGCATAAAATGTCAGGCAATAAATAGGCATAAATAGGTATAAAACATATTTTCAGTTAACATTATTGTTATATATGCCATTGTTTTGTACAATATTTGTATATACTTTTCATTTTCAAACATGTCAGTCTTCTGATTTTTGACCTCTATTGTATGAAAAATAAGAATTCTTTCAATAACAAAATGAACTTCTCTGTACCAAAGATATATGTACAAAAGATATATATGATTTTTATGGACCGACTGTAAAAAACTAATGAGTATGAAAAATTACACCAACTACTGTAACTACGCTTCTTTACTATCTTAAGTTGCAACAAAATTGGTTGCATTTGCGGCTAAAAATTATGAACTGGCAAGTGAAAATTATCAACTGGTCACCCTCTGGTGACCTTCAGAATCATAATGCAGCAACAACAAAAAATTATATCACCACTGTCAAATATCAAGTATATATCAGAGTTTACACTGAGAACATTTGGCACATGCAATTTATTTCACAGCATAATCCATTTTCGATTTTGAAACTGCAGGTTTCTACATTAAGTTGTCATCTTTATATGGGACTTGTCTGCCTTACAGCCTTTAAGTGACCAGTCGAATACAATGACCTTTGCAATCTCAACCTCAGCTAATGGTATGGATCTGTTAAAATGTGGATATGCAGACAAATACAGAAGATTTAGTTGACTGTAAAAACAATTATGTCAGTCAAGCTAATATACATGAAGATGTGGCTAAGGCTTTATTAATATAAACTAACATCAGAAGAAAATGAAGGTTAAGGCCATATATCATTGAATCTGAGGCCAGCATTATGTAGAGAGAATTGTTGCGAGAACTCTGTTTATTGAATTTTAAAGGATGGTCTGAGGTTGAAGCAGATGGAGACTGTTCACATTCCTGTCAGACAATCTATAAGGTATGCTACTGTATTGAAAATAAATCTAATGCTTTTGTATTACTCTCTAATTAGTCTTAACAAAAATATTCGCTCTTTGTCATCCCCTACAATTAATTTCCCATTCGATCGATTTCTGCTCTCAATGTCTAAAGTGACCAAAATATTAGCACTTGGTGACCAAAAATTGTATAATGGCCACAACAATTTTCAAGTAGGTTGCCCTATGGCTACTACATTTTGATAGGTACATGGAGTGCTGCTGTCTTCAATAAAGCACCGTTTGTCCATACTCTTGGAATAGGAAGCCATAAGATTTGGATTCAGCAACTCTAGGATGGCACTAGACTTTTTAAAGTAGTAGCCAAATTTGCCCTGAAAAATATGGACATGTACGATTATCATGTATGCCAGAAAAGGCTACGCTGTGAAATTTTCCGTTAAAGTTCAGACTCCTATTCCACTTTGGTCATTATCCATCATTAGCTTCTATTTTATTCTATAATATCCTCCTTCCTCTGAAAGTTTCCTTTTCAAACAAATAAAAGTTTGATGTATTGCTGAATTATGCATTTCTGCATATTCCTTTGTTATGAAATATACTGACTTACAACTCTGAAAATGCATTAAAAAAGCAGACATCAGTGACTTCAAATCAAAATTTCTGCAGACAACAGCACAATCACCATTTTCAATCACCAAATACACTGTATGTTTGTTTTATTGAAATGAATTGTCATCTGAAATTTTTTATCACCGTTGGTGATTTTGACAATCGTTAGTGCCAACATAGGCAATTTCTGCATGCTTGATTATCTTCTTTATAATTCTAAACAAAGTGACCTTGGCAATCATATCAAGTTCATGATCAAGGCATTGCTGAAAAACTTTACCCAAAACTTTAAAAAACTGTTGACTTCACCAGTGGAAAAGTGACCTTTAAAAACTCTTCACATCACCAGTGGAAAAGAGACCTTTAAAAACTCTTCACATCACCAGTGGAAAAGTGACCTTTAAAAACTCTTCACATTACCAGTGGAAAAGTGACTGCTTTGTCTCGCTTCCCACTAATGTGAGTCAGAAAGAAAAAAAAAATCAAATTACTCTACTTTTGTGACACATCAGTATTAGGCATCAATATTCAAATGAGGGAATTATTGCCTCTTCACTAAAAAGTAATGTTTACCAAGCCTTGGTTGCCAACAAGACAATCAGTTGGTTTCTTAATCATTCAGGGACAAATCTCCTTAAACTCATTAAAGCTGAATGATGTAGTTCTGTGTCCTGAAGTAGTACTTTTTTTTTTTCATGGTCTGCGACATCATCACAATTCATGATAGACCCAAGCATGTAATATCAGAGAGAAGAGGAAAGATGTAGCTTTACAGTGATGCCAAGTAAGGTAGACGTTCTACTCATGTTAAAAAATACAACAAGCAAAAGTTTTTGGATCTGATTTTCTTTAGGCAAAAAATCAGCACTTCTGGAACCAGAGGTTGCATCCAGATATTAGACCTGTTCTCATAAGATCTAAAACAAAACCAGTCTAGATGACACTCAGACAGATGAAGTTTTGCACAAATGATTAAGTTTGAGTAGGAAAAAAAGGAAACCTGGAGGCTAAAACAAGAGTCCAATATGCCAAAAAAGGTCAAATTTTTTTCCATCTGCTGAAGCACTTGTGAAATAGTCATTCCAAAACAACGTCTTCTACATATCTTTTACGTCTTTGAATGGTGATACCAAAAAAATCTATCTGAATCTGACTTTTTTTTTGGTTTATTGTTAGTTTTTATTTTAATTTCAACATGTGATGAACTTCAGTACATAAGCATGGAAATACAGTGCAAATTATGTAGATATTGAGTCATTCAAGATTTAGAATAGCCGACCACTTGCCAGAGAATCTGTCCAATTTTCTAGTTGAAGCTTCCTTATCAATATTTATAAAATGCTTATAACAACAAAGTAATTAACCAAATATAGGAATGCATTCCAAAAAACTACATCTATAAACATAATAATTAGCTATAAGGATTAAGTGATTGATACATTTATCACCATCATTAATACTTCAAAGAATATTTTTAGATGAATCGATAAAATTAAATCTGCCTCTTTGTATCCAAGTGGAGAAGGACCTCCATAAATCTCTAGTGACTATAGAGTCATATAGCAAATGTAAAACAGACCCTCGTCCACATTTACAGAAAAAAAAAACTGACAGGCGTATCAGCTAATTTGCCAAGATGTATACTTAATACTGGAATTTCTTGTAATTTTGTTTCAGTGGTACACATGATAGAATAGTAAACCCCATATCTGAACTTACAGTCAGCTATAATATTAAGCTATCTTATTCATTCTGCCTTATTCCATAAAACATAATCTTTTCATGTTTGTAAAATTTCATATATGTGCCTAAACCTCATAAGTTTCTGAATTGTTGCTGGATTGGCAACGCTTATTTTAATGTTTGTATTTTGACCTTCCAATGCTGATGTCCAATGTGTCAGAATAGCTTGTATCAAACTATGATAATCCAAATAAGTTTCTTTTGTTTTATTTCTTTGAATGAATTGTAATCTAATAAGTTTCAGTTTTCATCTAGTAAATCAACTAAAAATCTTGCTACTTTTTGAATTAATCTTTTGGAAAGTTTGCTGTGATATTTTTATTGTTCCAGATAGTGGTAAGCCGACCTGATATGTACACATCCATATCTGAAATAAAATATGACCAAGATTTCAAAATCTCAACCCAGGATGCATTTTTCAGATAATCAAAATTTTATTGAAGGTAGATCCAATATCATACAAATAGAACTTTTCCATATGTCGTATATACTCACTTATAAGTCACGTATAACTGCAAACAAAATAGACCCTGATCTGTCATCGCATAATGTGCTGACAGAGGAAGGTCTATGTTTGTTTATACTGCTGATTACTCCTAACAAACTGCATAGACCCTGATCTGCTGGTGCATTATGTGACAGCAGATCTTGGTCTGTGCAGTTTGCAATTTGACTCGACTTATATGCAAGTAAATAAGGTAGTCATGTACAAATACTTTCCATTTAGAATTGGACACCACAAATCTGTTAATCCATAAAATCATATTTTATCCACCAGTGACCATTCATAATATATAGTGGAATAGTAGATCTTTTGATTTTATCATTCCTTTCATTCCATAACAAATGTATAAATCAGTATACTGAGAGATTTTAATAAAGATCTAGAGGGATTAGGTAATGATATGAAAAAATAGTTAAATATTGACAATGCCATAGTTTTTATAATACTTATCTTTCCTAACAATGTAAAGTTTCATTTACCCTACACTTTAAATAGCTGTTTCAATTCTTGCAGTTTAAATTGAAGTTTAATCTCTCGATATTCTGTGCACTTACACTGAACTTTAAACCTTTTTAAAGTGGCAGCCGGTGGCAGATACCCCCGGATGCCAGGTGAAAGGAGGTGCCGGTCAGGATTTTTTACTTTTTTTTGCAGCTGAAATTTTCATAGTATTTCACCTCACCTTAGTGTAACAGGCAATTATTTACAAAGCTTATATTTGGGGGGTTGGGGTAGGTTGGCAACTGACATAAAAACTGTTCTGTGTGGCAAAGTAGGGGTGCCACTTCAGAACATTGCCCTCTGGAGCCTCGGTAGGGGCGCCAATATAAAGAACACTGCCCCCAGGCGCCTTGGTAGGGACACCACTAAAGAACATTGCCCCCGGGCACCTCGAACCCTATGACGTCATGTGAATTAGTAATAAAGGATAGTACAACCATCAAACCACTGAACCCTGCCAATTAACAAATATTGATGAAATGTCACAGGTTGAAAGCCTCAGTCCATCTGATAGGTGTTGTATTGCAGCTTAAACAGTCATATGAATTTTATGACCTGACACTGAAACATGTTTTGATCTGGACATCTGGTCTTCAGACACTGGCTCTTTGCGCACGTGTTTGTGAGATTATATTTGGGTTTGTGCGTGGTATAAGCGTGCATTGGGTATACTAAATATTTTTTACATGATTAGTAAATTTCTGCAGGGTATATGCGTGGGATGGTTATATGCGTAAAAATATGGTAATAAGGAAAGATTGTCCTCAACCCCCATCTCCAGTGGAAATGAAAATAGTCTCCCAACCTTAAGGAGTTAAAATAGAACTGTAAAGCAATGTACCACATCCATGTGCTTACCTCATTTTTATTTTATCAATAACTTTTCCTGTCCCACCCCACTATTGTTGATCACAAAATACCATATCAAGATGGTATCACAATACTGCAACCCCCATACCCTCATATGCAATATACTTTAAGAGCTTATGAACAGATGTATTGGTTGATGAATGGAACCTATACACAGTTGGTCTTTCTATGCAAGTTATTGCTGCAGCAAGTTTCTCTGTCAATGGGAATAATGGTATTTCACAGTGTATCATAATCATTTCACAGTGTATGATGATCAGTGAAACTGTATCTGGTATTATACATAAAGCACTAATTTTGCAGATAATACACAATCTGCATGCTCTTTGATAACAGAGCTGACAAGAATTTGACGTCCAATTTAATTTGCACACATCATTTCAGTGCAATATAAAGGGTCCTGATCACAGCTGGGATTCATGTATCTGTTTTTTCTTTGATAAGTGTGAGACAATGATTGATATTCCATCAGAAGTTTCATTTGCCCACACATGCACATTATGAATGGATGGCAGCAACAAACCAACAGCCATTTTTTTATTCAATCAGAAGCCAATGCATGATTAATTTCCCATCAGATAAAACTATGCTTTTTTTTTAAAATGGAGATCATAATTAAGTTTTGTGTCGTCAGTGTCCAACGCATTATGCCTATTAGTCGACCATGATGAGGTAGACCCTATTTGTTACTGATTTCAGATCTAGTTACTGGGATGATGTCATGAAGGGACAAGCATTAGTATGATAATGGTTATAAAATTCATGAATAACATTGTTTTTTTATTTTATTTGGTTATAACTATAAATAATAACAATGATAGATCCTAATGTGTTTGATTATTAAAATCAGTACGACAAATATGTGTTGTCATAAAGCAAACTTCAGATTTTTATTAACTTTTTTTTTGTTTAAATAGATACAGGTTTAAGACACAAATATTATTATAACTACATATAATTCGTTAATTTGTGTTTCATGAAAGATTTGCTGGACATTATTCATCACACTGATGAACTACGTTTTAATTAAACAGAACATGTACATATCTGATCATGCAATCAAGTGTACCAATTTTTTTTCTTTCTATTTTACAACTTCTCAGAAAAAAGTACATGCACAGCAGTGGTTGAGCATTCCAATTGTGTTGTTTGTTACAATGGAGTACCCTTTTCCGGTCGACTTGATGCTTTGCATCAATATTCTCTTGTTGTTATGCTGTACTGATTTCTTGTGCAAGTCATGGTCACATACATGAAGAGGCATGGCCGAAAAAACAGCATAATCAGCGGTTAAATGAAGGCTCAGTGTTACATCTACTTGATTCTTTCTTGCAGGGTATTTTGATAAATTCAAATATGACACATTTACATTTATATATTTATAATAGAGAGAGGGGAGAATATATAATTTGTCAGATTTTCAAGGACCTGGAATAACCTAATTATTAACGTCCGATAAACATCAAGATGCCAATATTGGCCAAAATTTGCACCTAACAAACAAGACTTGTCAATTGGACAGTACTTCACACACACAGACGCAAATGCACACATGCACACACACACACACACACACACACACACATTGCTAAGAGAGAATATGGAATCAAATCATATACATGCACATTAAATATACAAATTTTATCTGTGCATGTCTGGCAATTTTGGTGCAATCCTGCCAATGAGTATTTGCCCGAAATCTATAACCAAATAGAACGAAAACATGATATAAATTGCAGAAATCATTGAAACAATGTAAAAGTTCAACCAGGTTATGTATAAGACAACATAAATAACCCTAACATGTTTCACAGCCATACTGTGAACTATACCAAAACCTCTAAAATAAACAACAAAACAAATTTCAACTTTTCAGACTCCCTTTCCATATTGAAAGCCTTGCAAAACCTTAAATTTAACATTCTGCAATTTGTTTGCATTCATTCTGCATTCCATATGAATTTAGTTTTCAATTGACTGGTAAAATGGTTCATTTCTGGGTCTGTGTGCACTGTGGTTGTAGCCTTGAATCATGGTCCATTTCTGGGTATATATGCACTGCAGAAGTAGCCTGGAATCATTATATGTTCTATCTGTACATGCCATCAGGACTGTAATCATTTAATTACTACTGATTCAAACTCCAGGATTATGCCATTGCTTCACACTCTAAAATTTAAAAGCTAAATTTCAATTTCCTTGAAAATTTCTATGAGAAGAATCTTTAATATAGTAATGCAGAATGTAACAGCCTTCCAAAGGCAATGAGCTCAGTGGAGATATACTTTCATACCTAGTATCATTGTAGATCTATTTATTCTGACTGGCTGTTGTGGATGTTAACCTGCTCCTATAACCTTAGACTTTAGACATCTGACCTAGACGCACAATTCTTATACTTGCTCTATGATTCACCTATGTACAAAATCTATTAACTCGTACAACTCAAAAAAATTTTTAAAAAACTGCAAAACTATCAATGTGTACGTATGATATTGATGCACCACCAAAATGATGCAAGTGCAAGCCATCCACAAAGCTTGGTAACTGTTGATGGAGGAAAACTCAAGTTATTGCGTGAGATCCATTCCTCTCACCCCTTTCGCTATGTGAGCTTAACCTTTGAACCCCTAAATCAATTGGCTTCTTCCTTACCCCAAGTGCAAGCCATCCATGAAGTTTGGTAACCATTGGCAGTGGACAACTCAAGTTATTGCAGTATCCATTTTTTCCCTTTCACTCAGATACCTTGACCTTTGACCCCAAAATCAATAGGGTTCTAACTAACCCAAAGTGCAATCCATCCACAAAGTTTTGTAACTGTAAATGATGGAGAACTCGAGTTATTGTGTGGAAATGAACTGCTAGGCAGATGGACATAATGGCTTAATACTCTCTGCCTTGTGGCAGGTATTTACAAATGTGCTAATCTGCCTATCCAACAAACTGTACATGACACACCATCTTGTCATAACACAAACTACATATTTGTACATGATAAACCATCTAGTCATGATACAAACTACACATCTGTACATGACACACCATCTAGTCATGATACAAACTACACATTTGTACATGACACACCATCTAGTCAAGATACAAACTACACATTTATACATGACACACCATCTACTCATGATACAAACTACTCATTTGTACATGACACAGCACCTAGTCATGATACAAATGCATACCAAGTTTCATTCAGATATCTTGCACAGTTCTGGAGATTTGAATACCACATACAAGAGTGGTGGACAGACAGGATGACTCCAGCATATCCACCCACAAGTTTAATTTATGAGGAGGTATGAAAACTTTAAACTAACACTTATGCAGGATTGCAAGATTGTACAAGATTTTCTTTACATTATTCTAACAGACTTGACTTCAAAGGCTTTCGTAGGAGACATAACAAAAACAGTCAGCTAAATTACTTGCAGTTAAACCACAAGTCTGGGATAAGACTGAATGGCCTCTGGCCTGTGTGAGACAAGACAGGGAAATCATGACAAATATGTAAAGTGGTACGTGACAGGACAATTTAAGTAGCAGTAACCCTGCCAGTTAATGGCTACTTGAATCAATACCAGCCATTATCAGAATAATTATGAAGGAAATAGAGACTCCTGAAGAGAGCTAAGATTTTATTGTCAATAAAATGGATAGTCTCAGATTGTTTCTGATTGGTCGAGCTTTTGCAATCCGATCTTTTCTGAAAGCTTTTGCAGAGAATGTCCATCATAATTAAGGCAGAAGCAGCAAAAGCATTAATTACTTGAAAAAGTCATTGAAAATGCTATTGCAGTGTAGAATCAAATGTGAATAAGTCAGTATGTGTAGTAATATCTTACAAACATTTTTGCAGAATGTGGTTACCTCAAAATCAATATCATCAGCTCTACAAATACTTAATAACATGACAGAAGAAGAGGCCCAAGTGAGACTGAGATCACTTAACCTCCTGACACCTGTGTAATAGCCAAATGCAAGAGCAGTTAGCCAAGATATCTGGGTCAATAGATGCTTTCTGTTGAAATTTCTTCCAACGCTGTTAATTGCATATCTTATGAAAAAAACTACTGTTTCAAGGTTACTCTATACTTTGTAGTTTCATTCATATTTGATTGCACATCAGCATCACCTGTCCAAAACTGAAAGGCCCATATGCCAGAACACATTGTGTCGAAGTTAGATTAAGTTGTGTAAATGTTTTCCTGTTTATAGTAATGGCAGCCATAGTTGAATTGGCAGAACAGCATCATTGTATAAATCTGAAAGCATTTAAGCTAGGACATTTTCATTCAAATTTGGTCAAATTCTGTTACCTCTTTAACTAATAGTGCTACTGTAGTGGTTCAATACTCAACGTAGCTGCTGAGGTCATTACTGCAGCTGATTTGGGGGCTGACTACCAGAGTCTGATGCTGCTGCAGCCAAATGATAACTTTTTAGCTGATGATTTGGGGATATGGGCTAATTGTTTTAGATATTTTCTGTATAATAGACTGATTTATAGACTAAAACCAAGCATATATAAAAGCTGTAACTACCGGTACCTTATGTCTGTTTGATTCTTTTATCCTGCTGACATCCACAAGATTGGTATAAAATCCATGATTAGAATACTAAAATTTATCTGTCAGTCTTTCATACAAAGTTTTTGGTCAAATATAGACCAGTACATGTAATTTCTAAAATATGTTTAACTAGTTACTATGTTCTACTATTTCTTAAGTTGTTCTTCATGGTATTTATAGAAGTAGTTATGCTTTATACACAGAAGGACATTGCACTGTTGATCAATTTCTTTCTTCCCCTCATCTAAAACAAAAGTTGGGCCGACACTTTCGGTAAATACTGTGACTTTTGGAGCACGTGGCTCTCTTGTCCACACTTCTCTGTCTTCATCACCAGATTCTGTCTCAATTTTGGACAGACTTGACAAAGAAGATACTTCATTGTCACTACCAACACTTCTCAATTCAATATTGTCAAGTTCGTCCTCAGAAAAACCTGAAAATTCGGATTCTCAATCGCTAGCGTAAGCAAAAACTATTGTTTTCACTGTCAACTACAAATGCATGTAATAACTAACGAGTGGTACAAAATTGCAAAAAATCTTCAGATTTAGTAAGAACAACCATTTATTAACTCTATTTTGATTGGTTGAATGTCCTTTTACTTTCAATTATTGACCAATAAGACCAATTGTAACATGAACATACAGTGCAGATCTATCCATCACTGAGGGTAGTAGTGCTTTGTTTACAAGCAGATTTATCAGTCACTGGGGAGGCAAGGCACATTTATGCAGTGCATATACACACGAGTTGAAATTAAAGAATTAAGAGATTATCTAGAAGTTATAAAAGGTTTTTCTATATTTAGTAACAGCAACCATATCTGACAGTGAATCTGCATCATGTCGAAATTTGGAAGCCCCATAATACCAGAATGCTGTCAAATTTTGTGAAATTCTGTTGAAAAGTTTGTTCTATTTTTAGTAATGGTGTCCATATTTTATGTCAGATTGGCATCACCTCTATAAATCTATAAGCCGTTTAAGCCTGGATGCTTTCGATAAAGTTTGGTCAAGTTTTGTTCTGCAGTTTTTCAAAACAAGTCATTTAAATGTTTATCTATTTTTAGTAA